>JAUBOD010000457.1:2913762-2929872 GCA_032353885.1 Nothura maculosa
GCTGGCAGCCCAGGGGAGGAAATGCCAGCTGGACACGTGGTCCTCAGTGGCTGCCTGCACGAGTATCCCCTGGCATTTCACTTTGAAAATGCTTCCTTTCTCCTGGCCACTTATGGGGATCCTGTTTCCTTCTCCTTGCAATAGACGTGGAGGTGGCCTGGGTACTCTTGGGAAGGTGGCTGGAAGGCAGCCTTGCAAGGAGGGTCTGTGTGTAGTGTTTGCACAGGACCTGACTTGCAGTTCCCTTTCTTTTTCCATTTAACGCTTTCTCTAGGTCCTTTTCTTGCTCCTGTGCTAGGGAGCAGGAGGGACACATGCATTACAAAAAATTCCTTCATAAAAGAAATTCTGTGAAAACTTAACTGAAAAACAGGGAAGGACTTTGTGGAAAGGATGTGTCCATCCCTAAGACTAAATCTATTGAATGTGACCTGCATCAATTAAATTCTATGAGAGCCTCTATCCTCAAATAAGTGGAGACCTAGAAATAGTCTTATGAACATTGCCTCTGCTCACCACTTAGATTTCTCCTTTAGCCCAAGCATTGGACAAGAATGAAGGGAGATTTTTCTCTTTGGGATTTGAGCCCTGGATTCTAAATGTTTAGTAATTGAGTCAAAGGAGAGGATCCATTAGCTGCCAGTAATGGCAGTTGCATTTCCTCCGCAGGATTCTTGCTGCGAAATGGCAAAGCGTTGGAATATTACAAAAGCCTGTGCTGATAGGGAGACTAGGTACATCATGAAACACTTAAAGCTCCGTGGCTGTTCTGAGTGTTGAAGAGCATCTTGGAGCTCACGTGTGAGCTGATTGCCCTGTACTGATTTAGGGGGTGAATTAGTCTTCTGTAGAATATGTGAGTTTATCAGAAGAATTAGTGATAGAGCTATGCCCTTTTTTATGTGTTTTTGTTTAACTGTGTTGCAATATCTGCTAGGACTAACGTGAGCCGCTGCAGCTCTCCTGTGGCTTCAGCCAGAGCCCCTGGGCACGAGCAGAGGTGTGGGAGTGACCGCAAGGAGCGTCCCCAAGGGAAAGGCCTCCTCAGGGACACTGGAACGTTGTGGTCCTTTCACTCTGCCTGTTCGCTGGCATGAAATGAAGGTGCAGCCAGACAAACCAGTGTCTAAAGTGCTTTATTTCCAAACAAATTCAGAAGCAGTCCCAAATTTTAGTTTCTTCTCTTTGAAAAAAACCTCTTGAACCGCTATTGAAAGTCCTGATTACTTCTTTTGTGCCTGGAAAGATGGAACTTGAGCCTATTATCAAACTGCAGTTTGTATGTTGTGTGTGTATTGCTGTGTTGTGTGGTTTATTTTTATTCAAGCTGTAAAATAGGCCTCTGTGTGTGACCTCACTTGTCTCATTAAGACCCAAGGACCTGAGTGGAGTCTGTGTGGTTTAGTTCAGAGTCTTGAAGACTGCAGAAATTAAAACTTTCTGATTCAGTGTGAGAGGCTGAGCTGTCTCCTCTTGTTCTTGGAAGTATTATGTCTGTTTACAAACTGATAGCATTTATTTGTTACCACATTGCTGAGCTCTCTGTGATAATGTCCTCCTTGCTGTTTTTGGCTGCCTTTGATTCTCTTTGGTAGTTCATTAAACAGTAACTTTTTCTCGTAAAGGTTTTTCCCATCAATTACCTGGTGCGTTGCAGCAGCAGATTTTTGAGGAGTATGTTGTAGGTGCCCAAATGTTCTGTTAATGTTTCCATTCATAATCCTGTGACTGGCCCTGTCTTGCAGGCAGTGGAGTTGTAGTAACCATTGCAGATCATGTGAAACATCCCAGGGTTTCTCATCCCTTCTCAGCACAGAGCAGATACGAAGGTAGAGCTCCTGAGTTGCCTGACCCGCAGCCAGGCTCTCCGAAGGCCTGGAGTGGGGAATCTTCTCTCTACAAAAATGCCGCTGACGCTGTCAGAAGCCTTGGCCCGCTGCTCAGCGCGTGTCCTCGGGGCAGCTGATTGGAGCTGCATGGCTGTGCCCCATAAATAGCCGTGGGCAGGTGCAGCTCCGCGCGCCGGCGCCGCCAGGGAGCTCCCGCAGCTGCCGGCGGGCTCGGCCTCGCGCCGCGGCACAGGAACGCGCGGCCGCTTCCACAGGCTGCATTTTCATAAGAAAATCATCAAGAGGGAGGGGAAGGCAGCTTCTTGAGAACAGCGTAATGCGAGGACTACTTGCACGTTATCCTCGTTGTGGAAAGTAGAGATGAGTTCAACTCTTCCCACGCTTCCTCTCCAAAGCCCATTCCAAATGCCTGAATTTCCACTTAGATACATCTGTGTAAAATTCCGGATGGGATAATGCCAGGACCCTTGAATATGAAGTTCATGAGCCACTGCCAAAGCAAGGCTTTGTTCAACCCATGCAGGCTTTGGAAACATGGAGGCTCACATGAACTTTTATGTACTTAAATACACAAATGTTTAATATATGTAACAAAGTAATTAAATCTTTGTTACCATGCAACCTCTTGTTATCTCTTATGCTGCTATCATAAATATAACTGCTAAATTCCTTTATATGCTAAGTATGTAGACTCATGCTAAGCCTATATTCCTTTCTATGCTAAGTATGTACATATCAACTAGCTAGCAAGATTTGTGTCATGTATCCTGAAGTGCTGCAGGTGAGTTTCTTGTCCCTTTGCACCTTGTCTTGGCTATGCTGTGAGCATTAGTGTATTGCATTATTGCACAGACTATGGAAAATACTGATTATGGACTCTTGTTTAGCAGGGCCTTGATGGCTCTCGTGCTTTTCAGAATACAAATTGTACTGATGCAGCAATTGCCTTTCATTTTTTTCCAGTGCTTCATAAAGTTTCTTCCAGTTACATGGAAAATAGATGAAAGTTTAATCATTTTAACTGGTCATTTATTTATTTTTTTAAGTCTAACCTGCTGCTTATTCTACAAAAAGGGTAACAACTGCCAAAGCAACATATGTGAGTGACTTGAACAGTATTGTAGTAAACAGCCAGTTACACTAACATCTTAATTCATCACTCACTATGGGAGAGTGACAGTTCAGCATATGGCCAAGCTCTTCAGATGCTGGTTTGATGTTTCAGATATATTTAGGACTATTACGTTCTTCCATTTGGGACTAGGATCTGGTTTGCAAGCCTATTACTCCTTGTGAGCTTTGACCATTTTTTAATGATGCTCTGATTTCATGAAGTTAGAACAAGGAGTGAATTAAAGTTGTTCCTCTGTGCTATGAGCGAATGGCAAAACGAGGATATGAATTATTTACCAGAGATTGTGATGACCTCCTAATGCACATTAAGGATGTATGGCAGCGATCTGTGTAACGTTTTGCATAGCTTATAAATTAGCAGTGGATTAGTGTTTATATAGGCAAACATAGTGTTTGTTTAGAATTATGGCCAAATAATCGTTGGAAGGGAATACTGTTTGAGTTTTATGATAGGACAATTTAATGAATAGTTGGATAATGCTGTTTTCTATTTGTTATCTCAGTAATTACTAAAACATTTGTATTAACTAAATCTTGAAATATGAACCTTAGAAACTGAAAACACTTTATCATTCCTCATTATTGCGGTTATTGAACAGACCTGAACTGCTTGGCTTTCTATGCCAGACTAACCATTCCTGAATTCCTCCTGTGACTGGGCAGGAAAGAAATTAGATTTTGAGCTTGGTTTCCTCAGGGACTTGGGCTCCTCAATGAGGAAGGTTGGGAACCGAGCGCTGCCCATGGGGCTGCGTGCACGTGAGGATATCAGGCCCTGCAGACACAGGCCCTCCTGCTCCAGTGTACTGTAGCGCCCTGCACAGCATTTTGGAGCTTGGATTAATTTTCCTAGTGACTTTGGAAGTCACAGAACTCGGAGCGAATGGCTATTGTGTGAGAAGGCCTAAATATGTCTTTCTTTTGGCATGTAAGACACTAGAACTTGGCTTTTCCTGTTAATAGCTGGGCAGAGTAGCAGCTTTAGCTACTCTGTGGTGCTTGCTCCTTGCTTACTGTGATCAAATAGTGCCTCACCTGTATCAAATGGAGTAGCTGTTTCTCTTTAGAAGATCTTAGATGCACATCCTCTCAAGTTTGTTTGAGATGCAGTGTCTTTCACTGGAGTTGCCCTAGCATTAGGTGATGCAGGGTTTTTTGAGGCAGGTTTAAGACATGTAGAGTTCTGCAAAGAGTTAGTGCTGCACAGGACTGAGAGGTTCAATTTGCTCCTGCTTGTTTGCACCTGAAAAACAAGCAGTTGCCTAGTCCTGACTTAGTGGGGGTCAAAACAAGATTCCGGGGACATCTCATAACCCTATGGAAGATGCCTGTCCACATTGCCACCCCAGCCAGGTAGCATCTTCGTGGCTTAATGAGCTAATGAATCTCTCTTGGTGCAGACTGGCCCCTTTCTTTATGATATTCCTTTTACTTAGTGATCAAGAATTTTCTCTGCACTTTTATTTTTCTGTTTGCAAGGGACCTAATCTTGAGAAATGTGGTTCTGTTGATGTAACAAACCAACAAAACCCCGATTTGTGAAACATGGGTGTTTTCTATGTCAAGTCACGGGTTGAACCCCACTGGTGTGTGTAGTATCCCTGTCGGATACAGTGCGATGATCCCCCTGCTCTGTGCACGTGTGGTGCCTGTCACGGACCCGCTGCTGCTCCACAGCAGCTGGATGGGCTGCCTGGAAGGCGCTGGGTGTGCAGCTCCAGCCTCTCTCTTGCCAAGTGATGAGGCCGTCTGGATTGCTCCACAGCAGCCTCGGTTAATGCTGTGTTGTATTTTCATGTAAGCAGTATGGGGTTTTTATACTGCTACATAGTTTTTTCCTACTGACTTTAATTCTTTTCATTTCTTTTAGGTAAACCTCAGATTCAGCCCTCCAAGAAGCCCTAGAAAGGTAAAAACTAAAAATCCTTCATCAGTGTTACCCTTCTTTTGAGTTTTTATGTGCTAATCTGATGGTTTATCCTGCCCTAAACAGTATAATGTATAGCTTATCAATAAGGGGGGGGGGAAAGTTATCATGAGGTCTTTTGGGTGTCTCATCTTTTAGAAAAACATGGTCAGTAGATGTGTTAAATCATTTTACATTTTGGTCTTCACTTTTCTTTAGAGTCTCTTTATTGCTGGTCTGCTTTTTTAATAACAACAACAATAAAAAGCTCCCTATTACAGACACTGCTTATTTTTATTTGCTCCATATTATAAACACTATTTGAGAGCTGTTCTAGTTACACTTTAAAAAAAAAAAACCCTTAAGATAGCTGGTTTATGCATCATGGATATTACCAGAACTTCTTGACTAGAGAGCATGTGCCGGGAAACTTGCCTGTTCTTAGCACAGAGCTCTTGGCTGGAGAGTCACTAGAGCTGTGCTCGCTGGGGTTAAATGGGATCTGGTTTGATGCCCTTAACGGGGGGCGGGAGAACAGATACACAGGCCCTGCTGGCAGCCCTGTCCTCTTCAGTTGCTTGTTCAGAAATTCAGCCCTTGAGTGAAAATGAAGATCTGCTGTATTCTGCTATCAGGAATGCGTCCTCATTCCCTTCCCTCTAAAATACCACCGGGAAGCTACCCAAGATGTCACTAAATGTAACTGTTTGATGTAGAACTCCCTTCAAACCACTGTTACTGTTAGCCAGACAGTTCTTTGATGGGCTTCTCTTCCGTGTTAATTTACAGTAGAACAAGGTGAACAAAGCAATAAAACTGCAGGTTTGGGTTAGGAGTGTGTCTCCTACTACTCTCATTTCTTTTCCCTTCTTGTCTGTGGTTTTTGGTTTTGGTCTGTATAACCTTTTTCCCTTAGAAAAAGCCACTGGCAAAATACAAGGTAAGGTGCTGTACAGAGAATAACTCAAGGTTCTGTTTTGTGTTTGTTTTTTTTAATTGCAACTGGATGAATGTCATTCCTTTATGGTTTTATCTGTCACCTGCAGAAGCAAATGTAAGTACTGGGGATGCTGGAGTTGTGGATTTCCAATGAGCTGCTGCCATCTAAGCATGTGGTTCCACTTGCTGCATGACCATCTTGACTTTGTCTGCCCTAGTATGTGGAAATGCAAGCCTGTCATCTAGTTTTCTGTAGCTTTTTAAGTACTGAGGTTTCAGAAGTGCCCTGACTTTGGCTGTTACAGGTTGGATGTTGTCCTCCAAGCTGCTTTCCTTAGCATACACTGGGCCTGAGACTGCCCCCTTACAGAGAGCAGCCCGTTTGCTGCCTCCTGGCTCTTCCAGGTGACTGGCCTGAGCTTTGGCAGTGACACTGTGAACAGCCACTGGAGGACACGGCTGGTACAAGCGTTTGGCAGCACTGCTGGAACTCTAGAAGAGTCATTAATTTTAAAAATATAGAAAATTTACACTCAACTGGAAAGAGAAGAGAGAGAAAAAACTGAGGTTGTCACTGCAGTTGCCAATCTCATTTTCCATGTTAACATCCTCAAATGCCCTAGGCCTAGCTTAACACACTTAAAAGCAAGACTGTTTTCCAGCTTGAAAGACCCTCCAATGATCTTTTATCTATAAAAAGTGAGGGAGGAAAGGAGATTGGAAAAAGAACTTTGGCCAAGCAGCTGGGTAAGTGATTGTATGGAATGAAGCTTTTGAATTGGGCGAACTGAACGTGGTCCTTAGCTGGCTGTGAACTCGCAGAAGGGCTGTGTATTCAGTGGCTTCTGTTTTCCCTGCTGGCTTGTGCTTATCAGACACCCAACCTGACATGGTTAGAGGGGCAGTGAAATTGAGCCCTGTCCAGCCCCCGGTGGGGAGGGACAGTGAATCAACAGTGGGGTTTGGAGGAAAGAGCAGGAATTGTCCTTGCAGGCAGCTCTTTCCACCCTTTCCACCTTCCCTGTGAAGACCAGGCCGGAGCAGTGGCAGCAGCTCCCTGGTAACTACTGGTAATGGGAGCAAATGAGCTATGCTGACCACTGACCTTCCAGCCTTTTTAAGTTTTGTATCTCGCACGCTCTGGAAACCTGCATGAGACCTGTGTGATTGCTGAGCTCTGTGTAATATTCAGTTCCTATTTTTGTTCTCTTGAAGGCTTAAAGTGTAGTGCATACTTAGAAGTATGCACCCAGATGAAATTACACCAATGGCTGTACTGATCATATGTCTTTTAACCTGAGACAAATATGTTTTCTTTTAAATTTCAACAAAAATAGTCTATACTAACAACCTCTTTGGTTTTCATTCTCATGATGGAAAAAGCTAAATGTTAAAAATACTGCAATAAAGAAAAATGAAACTTAATGTATTCTGCAGGATCGGTATTGTGCAAAGGAGAGAATTCATTCTGCTGTCTTAAACTGTATATTTTTAAACTGACAGTCCTCTTTGGAAAGTGTGATTGCTTTTCTGTGCCACGCTAAAGACGTTCTTTAATGTTGTTCAGAAAGTTATTTCTTATCCTTATGGCTTTAACTTGTCATGACTCAAAATGCTGGGCTTTGGATTGTTTCAAGGGCCTCTAACAAGCTGATGTTTGAGACTAGAGCTACTTTCATTACTTGGATTCATATTTGTGTGGGATGAGAATCAGATGGCAGCATTTTAAAAGTGTAGTTGACTATTTCAGTCTTTTGTGCCAGTTATCTGTCCAGTCAGAACTCTGATATCAAGGCTTGGAGATTACAGTTGGCATCTGTATGTCTTTTTGTTTGAAGATAAATTAATAGAAACAGCCAGGAATAAGGAATGAAAGTCCTCTCGCAACAGCCTGAGGTTCCAGCTCTCTCCCAGCTGTGAGGCAGTGACGTGGCCCGTGAGCTGCAGGGCACAACGGGATGGCTGCAAAGCTGCTGGAGGAAAAATGCTCCTCTCGGAAACCGCGGGATGGGGAAGTATGGGAAGCTGTATGTAGCGATTCAGAAATCTCCATTCGGAAGTTTGGGCAGCACAACTTAGTTTCTTGCATTTAACAGAATGGTGGATTTGTTGAGGATCCAGTTAGTCTGCGTGTGCAGGAACTTGTGGTACCAAAGGGAAAATAAGTTTGTGTTGAACATGTTCTTGTTTTTTTTTTTTTTTTTTTTTTAACTTTTATATTTTGCTTTATAATATCTTTTGTATAGAATTTATACTCATGAACTGCAGGAGTGAATCTATACCTGAGAAATATTTGGCACTCAGTGGAAAAATATTAGGGTCTTAGTTCTGAATCTTCAGCTTCAGCCAGAGCATCTTTCAGCCACGTGCATGTCCAGCTGACTCGTTAGCTGTAATCGTGCATAGCCTTAAAGTGCACCAGGAATGCATGTCTGAAGCTTTTTGGGCTCATATATGAAGATAAAAATATTAAGCAGTTACCTATTGAATAGCAGTGTCAAGTAAACCCTCTTTCTGCCTCTTTTACATTAATGTAACTCCTCCTCCCCCCCAAAAAAGCTGTTTTAGTTCTGAAGAAGACATCTGGGGTGCAGTTCATGTATGTAAGTTGGTCTTTTTATACCTTACAATTTTTAATCTAAATCAGGTGTGTGTAAGAATCACATAGGTGAATAACTTTACTGCAGTGTGTCAGGTTGCACAGCAGAGTGTTTTACAACTATGACTAGAAGTGTATCAGAATTGGAATTCCAATTTAACCTGTGTCTACTGTGTAAAGGCACCTGAAATCTGGCAACTGTGGCAGGAAGTGATCTGCTTGCTTCCTTCTGCAGTACAAACCAGTCAACCAGTGCAGCTATTTTTGGTAGTCAAATATTGCTTTAGCTAGGAGTCTATTGTACTCTGTTCTTCTTAGAACATTTTCACAAATCCATAAATCATAATGATTCTGAGCAAGACATTGTTCACTCAATTTTTAGTTAAATATGCCTTACTCTAGGTGAACTAGACCCATAAAATTCTACATAGGGGAAGAAAAGGCCTTAGTTAAATACAACATAAGCAGTCGTAATAGTGACTAGTAGCAAAATCAGTGATCAGTAAAACCCTTACCATTTTTGCTCTTTCGGTAGCATTAATTTGTATATTTAATATCTACTACCTTTTTTCAAATTAATAGTTGATTTTCAGTGTAAGAATAAAAAAAAATGCTATACTTGATAGATTTCAGCATGAATGTGCTTCTAAATATTTTTCAAGAGAAAAGCACTTGCAGAAGGAGCTGGCTTTTTGGATGTTAGTATATTTGCAATGTGCTAACCACAACTCTGAATTTCTCTCATCTAAGCACCAGAAAAGTTTGTGTTTCTTAATGGGGCAGCTTTGCAGGCTGCCAGGAAGGAGCAGCGGGTCCTCAACATCCCATTTCCTGGCTGCCGAGGTGGCGGACCCGAGGGCTGCCCGGGCAGAGGATGGCCAGCGCCTGGGCTTCTCTCCAGACTTGCATTACGCGATTGCTTTGTTATATCTGGCCAGCAGCTGCTGCAAGGCGGGGAATAAATGAATCCTCAGTTGAGGCAGCGACTGCTCGCAGAAACAGTCGGCTGAGGACAAGGAAAACTCACTCAAGCAACCCAGAGGGAAGGAGGAAGGGAATGGGTGAAACGTGCTCGACGTTTCTGAGGTGCCAGTCGCTCTGAAGTGTTCATGGTTCATCACGAAATGAGGATGACTCTGTTCAACTTGTGTGCACCTCTTTCTATCCTCTGGCTGGTAGCCGAACTTCTGGCTTCTTCAGAGCAGGAGACTCAGTTCTGTCTAGCAGAAAGAACCTGATGTGATTTGTTTGCAGAAGTGACTTGAATTTGAAGCTTTTTTTTTCTTTTTCAGTTGAAGCAAAAGCATTGCCTCCTTTTCCACTATCCTTTGGAAAACCTCAAGGTAAAGGTAAAGAATAAGATGAAATAAAATCAGAAAAAAAAAATCAAAGGAGTGTGCCTCAGAGGGGACGAAGAAAAGGATAAACCAGAAGAGTATTGGAGTCTGGATACGTGAAGCATAGGGTGAAAAGAACAGGTTAGACCATTAGGAACTCATCCTGGGAAGAGCAGCTATTACAGATTAAATTGGTGCAAATAATGAGAATTATCTTGAATACAAAGCTGACATGATGAGGAGCAACTTAGGCAACATACTAGGCTAGAAAGTGGAAAAGGAAGTATGGGGAAATGGTAAATGGCAGTTGTTAACTGTGTGGGTAAGAAAAATCAACTGTGATGCTACGTGGAAAATTATTGACACTGTAGGTATCACAGGTACTGCCGTGCTGGGGAAAAATAGGTCTGAAGGGGAGGTCTAGGGTGTGCCAAAAGCCCAAGGAGGCGGAGGGGGAGGCTCCGTGCAGGGGTCACAGGCGCCTTCAGGAGCGGGGAGGATCCGGGGCCCAGAGGCTGCTGTGCGGGGAGGAGCCGCGTGTGTCTGTGCGCGCGCGTGTGTCTGTGTGTGTATGTCTGTGAGAGAGACCCGGGTGATATCTGCGAGGGTTAAGGCTGAGACTCTTCATTTATATAATATATAATGGTAGCAAAGTGAACTAATGTTTTCATAATTCTCCTGTAGTTCCCTTATCTATTTGGCATGACAGAATGAACAGGTTTATAAGCTGTCATACAAAGTGAGCACTGCTCTCATTCATCTTTACGTTGTGAGAAATAGCCACAACTCTAATTCCCACAATTCTGTTTGTCTGCACAAGTCATCAGACAATAGAACTCCCCAGGTGCCTACACGCTATGTAGAGTGTACACAGGGAACTTGAACTTCAACCTAAAGATTTTTCCTAAACCTGTCCTAATAATGGTGATGTCAGCATGAAGCACTTAGGACATATCCCGGAGTTTCATAATCAAATAAGCTTGCTTGGTCAGCCATTAAAACTGAAAATGGGCTTCCTAAGTAGAACATCTACTAATAACAGTCATCCTCACTGACTTGCATGGTAGGATAATGAAATTTAAACTGCTTTTCTGTCTATCAATATTGTAAAAATAGAGGATGAAACTTGCTCTGAAGAAAAAGATTGGCTGTGAAGAGTGAAATGTAAACTTTATTAATGCAGCATATGGACTTCTGCTCCTGAAAATGCCTCCTGTCATCGGAGTGGGCATTTGAGCCCCTGTTGAAGGCTCCTCAGGTGATCTTGCAGCAAGAAGCTGCACTTCAAGGCTGTGTTTCCCCCCAGCTTGCAGGTAGGGTGAAAGCAGCCTGAGGATAGCCTGGAAGGATGTGTCCTGAGGAAGAAGCTGGAGGGCATGAGAGCTGAGCTGGAAAACTGAGCTGCAATGCTAGTTCATGTGGCACAGGAAAAGTGGGATTGTTCTTTCCTTCCAATAATGATCCCCGGAGTTATCTTGAGGGCTTTACTAGCAAGTGAGGAAGATGAGAAAGAGAAGCAGAATCATCTTAATGTCAAAGTCAAAATTCTCAGTATTTTGTTACTGGTGTTCTCCTGAGAGTGGAAAGGTAGATATAAACAAAACCTGTAAGTAAAATTTTTGCTTAATGCCTGTGTTTTTGTGGGAATTTTTCTTTCTGTTTTAATTTAAACAGCTAAAAAGCTGTCATACAGGTGATATCTGTATATCCCTTTTTAAGCTCTGTGTTGGTTTCAGTTTGACAGAAGGAAAGAGCTTTTTCACTCTAACATTCTTAGCTATCAGAGTGCCTCTATTTTGAGCTTGCACTACTGATGAGCTAGGTAATTTCCTGTATTTAAATTTTTTAGGAAAGCTGCCTCTTATTTGAGGTAATTATACCTTTAAGTTGACTAAATGTATTTTAATATACAATGTTAGACTACCTCTTTGGCCAAGAATGTTTATAGTAGCAGAAATTGTGAATGCAAATTTGAATTAAAAGGAGCAGAGTGGGCAGTGTAGCTATTGGTCTTTGCAAAGCTAGTTAAATTGAAAGCAATGCCAGTGTGCTGCTTTATGCTCTCACATGCATTACGGCCACCTCTCAGTTACTCTTTAACAAGTTTTGACTGGAAAACTGGGAGTCATAGGAACCCGTGTCCCAGCCACCCTCGTGACTTCGACCTGCCATGGGAAATGATTCTAAATGTGATGCAAATCCCTCTGGGGACCAGAGGGGAGCAAATCCCTTCAGAATTTCCAGGACCTAGTTTCAGTTATTTGACCAAGGACACACGGATAGTAACTGGTTTGAGTTTAGCCTTGAAAGTGGGTGTATGGAGAGCAGGATATGTTAAAGTGTAGACTCCTTTGTAATAGCTTGGCAAAACCAACAAATGCAGGGAGCCTTTCAGTCCCATGACTCATGTAACACCGTGGCTACAAGCTGTGTGAGATGTGAATGATTACAGATCCTTCCTTTATGCCTTATGCAGCCTGCTTCCTGATTCCAGAAAGCTGCAGTTAATTTTCCTTTCTTTCTGCTTAGCCTCACTTAAGTTAGGAATTTTGGAAGCATTACAATTAAAAAAAAATAAATAAATACGTACCCAGATCTGGAAGTCTAGACCTTAAGTGCATGTTAAGTATAGCTTTGCATATGTAAGCTTTATAGGCCATAATGACCAAGGACATTTGCCTTAACTGTTTCAATAGGTGGTTCTCTCTTGCTCATCTTCAAGTCCATGAGAGGAATAGGAAACAAAATGGTACCAATATTCTACTGACTTTAGGGGGTTTCTATTGTCCTTTCTTTTCCAAATAGGAGGGAAATTAGAAAACCCTAAGGAATTAAAATGAGGGATGAAATGAATGCCAATTCTCATCCAAGGACACACCTCTGAAGAGAATGGCAGTACCGTTCAGAATAACTCTAATGTCCTTAAGCTAGTACATATTTGATTATAATTAAGGGCAAGTGTTAAAACTAAAATAACAAAACCACATGGTCGATGCAGTGTTTTCACACAGCAGTGTTTGTTCTAGGTTGGTGTTTGTGGACTCAACTTCAAGACCACTATGATCAAGAGCAGTAGAAGCAAAACCCAATTGTCCATTTCTCGCTCCAAATGGTGTTTCGTTGGCAGAGCCACTTAAAATACAACCAGGCATGAATTGCAGGGCTTTAAATGTGAAGGATGAGGAACTTCTTGTCCCATTTAAGGAGAAGTAGTACTACATGAATGTGATTTGTACAGATAATGGGGGTATTGGAGATTTCCAGAGCTCAGCTAACTTTCAGAAAAATACTTTCTTGGTTCCCTCCCTTCTTTTACTTTAAGTAAAGATAACCTTGAAGAATGTAGAATGGGATGGATGGTTTGGAAGCTTGCAGTTTGTGTGAAGAGCAAAGTTAGGCACTTTTAATACTGCCTGTTGTACCTGATTGTGTGTTATATTTAATGCTGACTGTGGCTTTCAGTTGCCATGGCATCAATTAGGAGACTCTGGGAATTAATTAGAATTCTAAAGCTTTTTTTTATGAGAGATTGAAAATATCCTTTTCTTCTGAAATTATTCTCTAAAATTGCCTCTTGGCTAAAACTGAAAATTCATGCAATGTCTTCATGGGAGAACAGATTAGTGATTACAGAAACTGGACAAGGATATAGAATATATCTTTATTTTTCTTCTGTTTTTTAGGTGTCTTAATGGACATAATTTACTGGCATGATTTGGGCTTGCTGATCTTGAAAGTCTTTTCCAAACATAATGATTCGGTGGTTCTAAATTTTTTTTAATGTTTTATATGTAAAGCTGTGTATCATGGACCTAATACAGATTAATGCACTGTGCAAAGGAACTGAAGTTTTGATTAGGTTGGAGGAAGCAAATATTTGCAGATGCCTATATCTGCAAGAGTTGTATGCAACTTCAGAACAAACGGACAGAGTTCCTTCTGAGTTGTTTTCACAACTTCAAATGAAAGTATACCTTTTGGTCGGGATTAGCCCAGCACAGCTTAAGTGACTCTGACAATATTTAAGGTTAAATTGCTGGTTTTGCAGAGGAAACTTTTTCTGGTAGGTGCGCTGCATATTGCCATGTGGGAAAAGATGGAATTCTGCATTGCTGCTGCTTGCGTGAGAGAAAAATACAGAAAATATTAGTTGCTGTATCAGCTGAGAACCTCTGGGCCACTGGAAACTATGGGTGCAGTGCTATAAAGGAAATAAATGTAACAATCTGTCTCTTTCCTGGCTGATCAAATGTGAGCGTTTCCCTGTTTGACCTCTCTCCATTCTGCTCTCGCTTTCTTATCCATTATCTGTGAATTTATTCCCAGCCACATATCTGTCCTCTAATGAGAGCAATCTAATCATGGTCAGCATGCAGGCTGAATATAAATAGGTTATTTTTTGTTATCTGGCGCTCGCTGAAGTCATTATGGCTATCATTTCACCTATTTTGCCTGTCTTGTGTCTGGCCAAAAAGATTATTGCTTTTGTTTTGGGAGATTTAAAAGGTTTGTTTTCCATGAAAACAGCTTCATTTTTGTTTTACCCTTTCTTAGAGGATGGAGAGGAAGATAGGTTCTGAGCAAGAGAGAAATGAGAACAAAAACATCCTCCCCTTTTGCTTTATTTCTCTCTCCCTGCTCCCGAATATCTCTTCTGGATATTTTCATCAGAATGGAAGATGGAAAACTTCAAGGAGAGGTTTCTTCTGAGAAGGAACAGGTTGTGATCTGATTGCTTGTATAAGCTGGTTAACCTTAGGAGGGAGGTGCAGTATAGCTATCTGTACACTTGGGAACACACATAGGCAGATTTATGGGCTATAACGCTACAGTTGCTGTTACAGTATGGACTAGATCTTATCTGAGCGTCACGGGGTGTTGTTTTTCCCCTCTTTCTTTAAAAGCACCTGAGCAGGTGACACTTAAAACTGTTTTCTTTACTTTCCATGGTTTGTTAGCTTCCTTGTTTCAAGTAGTGCCTGTTTTCACTGACAGCAACGATCTTCTCATAGAGCTGCAGGTCATGCTTGATGTATTTGTGTTCCAGGTGTACTGCTTATGCAAGCGCTCCTGGATGTACTTACTTGGGACAACTTATTTGAAGTCTTGGAGGAAGTCTCCTATATAATGCAGGGTAATGGCTTTGTGGAAAGCATTTGTGCTTCAGGTAGAATCATTAACTTAATGATTGAGCTCCTAACTTGAAATGGCAAATAGCCATAAATATTCCTCGTAGGCAGACCTGCCCCAAACCTATCAGCCTGTTAGCTGCTCTCAGAGAACTGCTGGGGTTGAGGCTGCTGCTGTGGTGTCACCAGGTAAATTTAGATGAATGTCCAGACAGAAGAATTTGCAGCCTGAGGCCTTTGAATCAGTGCTGAGGTTGGGCTGTTCAGCTCCTCTTCAGTGAACTGTAAGATTATTCATAACCTGCCACGAAGGCTGTCCACCAGCCTCACAAAACAGGCCAACAGTATATTTTTTGCACTGCAGTTGCCAAGCAAGCACTATCTGGGGGAATGAAGAGGTTGACGACCCTTTTGTTGTCCCCCATCCTTGTCCAGCTGTCGTCAGGTTGGGTTTCATGCCCGCCCGCCAGGGATGCGCCAGCCAAGCAGTGTATTGAGCCTCAGGTGCCACATGGGCGAGTGGCTGCCCTGCGGGCTGGCCCTGGTGACAGGAGCCCGGGCAGTGCCCTCTGCTGTGCCCTGCCGTGCAGCCCCCTCCGTGGGGCCCGGCCTCCACCCCTGCTTTTCACCAGGAGCCTCGTGTAGGAGGGTGCCGCGTGCTGGGAAATTCCAAGTAGCTCTGAAAACTTGCAAATCCTGCCCTCCTTTCTGACATAAGGGGATGTTGAAATGTAAACCCAAAGTATTGCTTGGAGCATGGGGCGCTTTCCCTCCCTGGCTGTTGCCTGGGCATTAATGAGTGCCGAGGTGCAGGAACCACGCTTGGGAGCGCAGCTGCAGTTCAGCTCATGTGCACAGCGCAGAGCGCCTGCTTAGGTGTGTGCTGATGTGGGGCTGTGCTCTGTTAGCAGGCTGGGAACCAGCTGCAAGGGGAGGAGTGTGTCTTTACTCTAATTCTCACTTCTATAGATGGCTTAGTAGGTTGAAACTCTGAGATAATACTTAAAGGTGTGTGCAGCACAGGGTTTTAAAATACAGACTTGATCATCTTGGAGGTCTTTTCCAACCATTATGATTCTGAAAGGAGTTGTTGTAAATCTATTAAAATAGCATAATGTCTGAAATCTGGCAGATTATCCTTTTAAAAATATTTCACAGCAGGCAGCTAAAATAAAGTGCAAATTCTTACACTTATTGCAATGCATTTTGTTATAAG
>JAUBOD010000457.1:2931651-2942800 GCA_032353885.1 Nothura maculosa
ATACTGCGAGAAGGAGTACTGGGCAGTCCATCTGAAAAGTGGTCTTATGCTAAACATTGATTGCCAGAAGCTTTTATTGAATTGAGTTTGCAGTTTTCTACTGAGGACAAGCTGACTGTGTCTCTACTCTGCTTTCTCCACATGCTTTTAGTCCTGTAGATTTAGTTGTTTGAATATTTGGTTTTGGATGTTGGGTTCTTGAGGAAAGCAATTCAGTCGCCCTTTTTCCTCTCTAAAGCCTTTGTGTGCAGTTGCAAACCTGGTTGCCAGTAACAAGTTGTGTGCCCCTCGCTTCTCGCATGCGAGTCATTTTAATTTATAAATAGAACTGTCCTGATAGACTGAACTTGGCCTACACTGTTGTCCTCTTAAGCAAGTTACTTTGATTTAAAAATAGAACTGTCCTAGTAGATATGTATCAACGAGGCTGTGAAAGTTCACTGCTAGGCTCTACTGTATCTGAGCAGTAAGTTGCAGGGAGCAGTGAGGCTCTTCCCATCCACAGGCTGGAGAGTTCAAACCACCCCAGGATAAACTGGCACTTTCAAGGAGTGTGCCTGGCTGTGCTGTTCCTTTGCAGCCGATCAGCACGTACCCAAACTGCCCCTGGGCACTTCCACAAGGAGAGAATTCCCATGAACGCCCTAACCCTTGCGTGTGCAGGCTTTGCTTTATCTAGATCCATAGACATTGTTCTTGGGAAGGTCCCACAATCAAGAGGGCACTCTGATTAATTGCAGTGCATTTAAATAAGGCTGGATTCTGGCAGTTTCTTCAGTAATTGAATGTAATTTTCCATCTCTGTCTTGTTTTTAATTTCTAGAGTTGGCTTTTAAAAGCTTAACTCTCCCTACATTTCTGTTTTCCAGAAATACTTTTTTTAAAATGGGTAGCATTTTAAAGTGTGTAGGAGCCTTTAATGTGTGTAGCTCGCTATTTTTCCAGGCAGTCCTGGATGGATTTTTCTTTCCTTCTGTTCAGTTACCTCAGGCACAGAAATACATGGATTTGCACAGAATCTGCTGAAAGCCTCGCTATGGAAGAAAAGTTGGCTTGAATCATTTCTTCAGTATAATTTTAGAAGTGGACTGGTGTCAGCACTCCCTTGATAAGGAGCTTTAGCGCCCAAGATGATGATTGCTGTGGGCTCGCAGAGAAGCAAGTCAAAAGTCATGACTCTAAGGGGTTTATTTTTTAAGCCGTTCCTAGGAAGCTCTTATTGCTGATGCGTGCTTCAAGTACGTTGGCATCCGTTACTTCTTGTTCTGCTGTCATAGTTGCTTTGCCTGAGTAAGAGCTTGGCTTTTTTTATATTATTATTGTTTTTTGATAAGCAGAAAACAAAGCAGAATTCATGGAAAGGGCTTAGGTTTTGAAGTGTGAATGCTTACTTGAAATGGAAGATATTTCTCCCATTTAAGAAGTCTTTCAGAAACGTCACTACACTTAGGTGAAGAATGAGGGGAGAAGAGTGTGATTATTTCCCTACCTCTGAGTGTCTTGTGGCTGTAAAATTATTCTATTTCTTATTGACATTGCCTGTTCAAAACATACAAATGTTTGCAAACCCAGAAAAAGGGTGAAAGATGGAGAACACAGGGATTTGGATATTGAGGTTACAGAAATAAACAACAAATAAATGCCATGCAAGTTAGGAGTAGAATATAAGACTCTTAAATTAGCCTGGTCATTTTATTTTTACCAAAGCTGTAATTTCTTTTCAGAAAACACACTTGACTCATCCTGAGCTCTACCTATTCTGCCTACCTAATTTCTACCTAGTAGGAAACGGGTGTTGTCCAAGGAGAGGCCACACGGTAAAATAGTTGTGAAGGAGGAAGGAGGGCGACCTGTGTGCTGGGTAGGAGGGTGTTGTGTCTACGCATTGTTCTACCTCCTGTCAACCAGCAGAGAGCACTTGAGTTTGTAACATGGCATCTGTGAAAAATGCGAAATTGGGAGAGGCCGGGGATTCTCTTTCTGAGACAGCCATTAAAAGCAAACTCACTGTGAAAATTAAATCCTCAGGTTTGTGCCTTATTAACAGTTTTTTGACACTTTATTCAAAAAAATTATTTTGGAAGAATGAATATTGTGCACTGGTTTCAAGAGAAGATGATTTGTGTAAATCTTGTCGGGGGTCTCTTCACAGTGTTTATTTGTGCTCTGCAGCCTCTGAGGCAGTTTGTGAAAGTACCAGTCATACCAGGCTGGTGAATTATCCATCTGCTCTGGACGCAGAGGGTCGGGCGGTGCTGGTCCCTGTCCAGCGCACGCTGCGAGCACAAGGACTTGTTGCCACGCGGAGGGAAGAGCCTCCATGTGATGGTGCTGTTGTGGCTGCTCACAGCAGTGAGTTTCTAGATGGTACCAGGAGGAAGCTCGGAGGCGAGCAGCAGCACGAATCGCAGCATTGCTTGGTTTCTCTGCACATGTTGATCACCATGAGGATTTCTCTGCTCCTGAAGGAGTGGGATGGTTACAGGTGAACAGGGTGGGAGAGAGAGAGATCTTACCTCAACTTGGAATAAAACAAGCCAGCCCTGTGTTAATGGGAGGTTGCCTGTCAAAACTGGTCACTTGGCACTTCTGTGCTCTCTAATGTGCAAACGAGTGTGGTGCTGCCTGGCCTCGGGGGCTCCAAGGCAGCCCCGGGGCTGGGGCCGGGTGCCTGCCACCTTCCCCACACCCCCACGGGCATCGAAAGAGGCGCCCCATCTTAAATGCTGTATTGGCATAGCTTGGATGCCTTGAATGCCTCGCGGCGGGGCTGTTGGGTGATGTGAGGTTATCGGTAATGCTGCCCAAGGGGCACTATGGGGGGAGAACTTTTCCAAGCAAATCTGTCGTCTTTTTTTCCCCCCCTCCCGAGGATTGTGCAGGAGTAGCCGAAGCATTTGCTGGAGGAGGTCAGCAGCGTGTGGAAACATGATCCGCACGCCGCCCGCGCGCCGCGCACACGCATGAGGCACGGCAGGCTTCTGTGGGAGCGCTGCCCTCGCGGGGAGACCGCGCGAATCCTGTCGGAGGAGCAGGCACGCGAGGGAGGAGCGAGCTGCCACAGGCAGGACTAGCTGTAAATAGGGGTTTTGCTGAAATATTGCTGCTGCTTTTAGGAGATGAATAATTAATGCTATCAACCGTATTGTTCAGAGTGGCAATTTGCAGGTCTTTTGGACGGGGCTAGGGAGCTGTCGGAAGCGTAAACATCTCATCTAGCAATTTCTTGAGCAGCGCTGTGCGTTGTGCCTTTTATTGTCTGAATCTGCCTGGGAGTGGCTTTAAGATCCAGTAACCTGATCTCTTTATCACTCTTGGAGGCTTCCTTTTCTGGTATGCCCTGATGCATTCAACACATGTCGGTATTGTACCCAGCCAGCCATGGGAGCAATTTAGGCTCCGCTTCTCCGTCTGCAAGAAACAGCAAATCATCCACAAGTGAGAGCTGCTCGCACTTGTCAGGGGCCGCGGCTCGTTGCTGCGCGGCTCGTCAACGCCGCTCCCGACACGGACGGGGAGCGCTCCGGATGACCAAGCTGGAAAGCGCTGTCCAGATCTCCTCTCGGGAATAAAGGACTCGTTAAAAATGAAAGAAGAAAACGTTTCCTCTTTTCTTTAGAGGCATCGCGGACTGGCTGATGGGAAGAACACCCAGTTTCTCGAAGGGAAGCAGCAGGGCTGTGAGCAATTGAAGTCTGTGCAGGAGGAGCAGAGACTGCCTTTGAACAGCGTTTATTCCGTTACTTGCCTGAGAAACGTCAGCAGATGGACTTTGCTTCCCGAGCTGTGAATATTTGCAGTGGCTTTGGATGTTGGAATACAACCAGTGATCTCTTGTTCCCCCTCCCCTGTGTATTTTCCTGCTGAAGAATGAGTGAGGAAGCAAAGGAGAAAAATGCTAAACCGTCTCACAGGAAAAAGAAGGGGAAAAAGGTAACTCCCTGTTGTAGCCAGGGTGCTGTCATGGCTTGCGTTCAGTCATCTTGTGTGTGGGGAGTTGGCTGCTGGGTGTGCAGTGGCTTTGCTTGGATCTCGTTTTTACAAGAAGGATGGTGGTGGAATCAGGATGGTTTTGTTTCTGCTGGATGCTGATGGGTGTGTGCCGCGCTAGAATCAGTAATAACATCACAACTTGGTACATCTCTGTTATTTAAATATTCCTATGGTTAAGTACAGCAGGCATACAGTTTTAATGTGGTTGTAGTCTTCAGGGTGATATTTCAAACACAGGGTCTAGGAGGAAGCAGGCATCCAAATGAAGCTTTTCTCGAGAGACAGACTGATAATCAACATGTGCTCTTGTAAATGAGGCTTAGGGATATTGCTGAAATATAAGCAAGCTTTGTGAAAAGCTGCCATTAAATCCCACGTTTTTAATGGTAAGCGCCCTCGATCAGCTTCATGTTGGGAATTTGAAATTGTGTTGAATTTTATTCCAGCGTTTCATTTCAGTTTCAGTGGAGCTGATTTTTGTTATGATTGATCTTTTTCTTCAGGGTGTACTTATAAAGATGAATTTGCTGGATCATAACCTTTTCTGTTGCAATTTTGTTTTCCTGATACCTATGTAACTTCCCCCTTCCCTCTTTGAAACCTCATTTTCATGTGTTTACACTCAAAACCTGACTATGGGAGAAATACTTAAATTTTTGCTTATATTTAATATATTGACAATGTGAATCTCTTCAACTACTGTAGAAAAACATGCAAGGCTTATTGAAGAGAATACATGGAGAATCCCACCCTTTACTTTCAGAGCGTGTTCACATCTTGCCCTATGGAAGTGTGTGACAGCCTCATAGCTGATCTATTTCCTCAGTGAATGTATTTATTAAAGAATTTTGAAAAAGCAAATTAAACTGAACCAATCCCTCTATACTCATAAAAATGGAGAGCAGGTTTGGAAGGGAAGTGAGTGGGGGGGAAATCATCAAAATCTCTTTTAATGGCAAATCGGGATATCTCCATGACTTACAAAATGCTTCTGTCAAGCATGACACGTTGCCTCAGGGAGAGAGGAGAAATGTGTGAATAAATTGAGGTGGATGTGAAATTTTGGACACGTTAATTTTTTTTGTATTATGCATATCTTTATGGCTCTTATCTATCTGCCCTTCCATGGTAGATGGTAAGTTCTCCGCCTTAGGCTTGTGTGCCCACCTGTGCCCGGCCGAGGAGCAATGCACTAGGGCAGCCAGGCAGGGCAGCCCTGCGCAGCCTCGGGGTGCCGCCGCGTGCCCTGCCTGCGGGCGGGCAGGAGGCTGAGGCTGTGGGTGCAACGTGCCACTGCCTGGCATCGAGCGCCACGGGCAGGAGGCTGCTGCCGCGGGTGCAACGCGCTGCTGCCTGGCATCGAGCGCTGCGGGTGCAACGTGCTGCTGCCTGGCATCGAGTGCTGTGGGCAGGAGGCTGCTGCCGCGGGTGCAACGCGCTGCTGCCTGGCCTCGAGCACTGCAGGTGCAACGTGCTGCTGCCTGGCATCGAGAGCTGCGGGTGTAACATGCTGCTGCCTGGCACTGAGCGCGGCGGGCAGGACGCTGCCGCCGCGGGTGCAACGCGCTGCTGCCTGGCATCGAGTGCTGCGGGCAGGAGGCTGCTGCCACGGGTGCAACGTGCTGCTGCCTGGCATTGAGCGCCTCGGCTCTCCGGGGCTCCCAGGCACATCCCCATGCACGCGAGCGCCGGTGCCTCGGTGGCCAGTGCGTGGCTGGCGAGGCGATGGCGACGCCAACGTGCCCGCAGCCCACGCCGCACGGGCTGTGGCTGAGGCCAGCAGCCGGCTGCAGGCCGGTGCCCCTGCTCGGGGAGAGGCCGAGGGCTTTGCAGGCTGCCGAGAGCGCTGGCCCCCCCGGCTGCAGGGGAGGCTGTGGCCGGGCTCGCTGCGGGAGCCTTAGGCGTGTCCCTCGGAGCGCAGCGCGGCACAGCGAGGCTCGGAGCGCGGCTCGGCTCGGCACGGCCGTGCTCAGCGCCAGCCTCGCCGTGCCCGCTGGGAAGGCAGCTGCGCCTGCCTGGTCTCTCCCAAATACAAAGCAGGCACCTCTGTGGTTTTAGCAGATTTCCTCCCCTGTTTTTCACAATGCGCTAGCTGCATGGAGCTTAATTGTATTGATTTGAATCAGGAGAAGATGGATCTGTCAATGGCCTATAGCTTTAAGATGAACTTAGTTAATTTGGGAATGCTCTCCAAGAAGCATGGTAATCCAATGGGATGTGTTTGGCTAAAAGCTCCTGAGCCAGGTGAAGCCTGACATTCCAATGAGTTGCATACACCCTGTCCACCTAAAGGCAGATATCCCAGAATGGCCATTTCCATGGCATTCTCCATGCTCTCTGCATGGTTCCTTTCCTGGTAATAGCGCTTTCTCCGTATTTAGCTTTCCCTTTGCCTCCTGTACCATTTATCTTCCCAGTCGAGTTGTGGAAAGATGTCCTTCCCTGCCCCTTCATCAGCTCTGATGGTTTTGTTTTATTTTGTTTTGTTTTTGTTAATACAATTTCTGAGCAAATCAGTGGGGTTCAGAAAGAGCTGGAGGCGAGTAATGGAAGATCAATTTGCTATGGAAAAATCACAACTGGAGGAGTGCTCTGAACTTCCACAGAATTACGATCAGTAACATGTATTCAGAGGCCTTTAAAACAGATTGACAAGAGCAGGATGTTTTCCCTTGAGTATGTTAAAAATCTTCATTTAGAGAATGAATCGGGGGATGCTACGGAGATTTATTCAGAAGGATGGACAACTTGGATGAAAGCAGAGCACACAGTTTAGCACTATCATATTAAGGTGGGGAATCAGCCTTCAAAGGAAAATGAAGGTGCTGCATCAGTGTTTGTTGCTGAGGCTATAATGAGGATTAGTTCTGGTGGAATCGCGCGCCTAATGAGTTTAGTCCTCTCTGCAGAGCCTGCAGCTCCGCGAGTGGCGCTTCAGTTGCCCTGCAGTTTTCATCCATGCTTGTATATTGTCAGTGTTTGAAAACGTCAAATTGAAGCCCATGACTTTATGGAGTGTCCTCATTGTATGCATGTGTTATTGCATTTTAGTAATCTAGGAATCTGAGGGAGCATTGAACTCTATTGTCGTTACAGGTATCAGATGTGTTTTAATTATTTTAGCAAATGATAGGCCTTTTCAACTGGACTGTAATGGTTGGTGGGCATCAAACTCTAATCAGAATATGAATATGAAATAAGTTGGATCAAAACCTCCTATAGTATGACATACTTCATTATTTTTACATTATACTTGCTGAACATCAGTCATTCCTGAATAGTAGGGAAATTCATATTAAATTCCCATTGTGGAAACTTTAATGGAAATAGATATTTTCCTTTTCCTCCCCCTCTTCCCTCTTTCCTTCAAGCAAGACGGAGACTGCACAATGAACGATGACGATGCATCTCCCTAGGTGCGTGGAGTGTAATGAGCAAGGGAGATTACGGAGAGAAATGTAAGAAAAGGTCTAAGTCAGCTTACACTCATGCCAAGCTCATAACGTGGTGCCAGAGTAATTGGTGTATTAATGCACCAACTGACCTACGCAGCAGGCTGAAATTCGTGTTTGGGGTAGGAGTGTTTCGATAGATCCTTCAATGTCCTGATTTCTGACTAACAGATCTAACTCAGTCCACTTCTTCTGAGCCATTGGCTGGGGCTCGCTCTCACTGAGCTGGTCTGCTTGCTCCTCGCAAACTGCCACATAGAAATCTGCACTGACTTAAGAAATTTAAAAAAAAAATGCTAAAAGGAATTTCTCTTAATTTTAGCAGAATAAGGCTTATATTTTCTTCATCTCAATTTCTTAATTTTCATTTTAAAGTCTCTGGAAAAATCATGGTTAAAGTTGACCCTATAATTGTGATCTTAAACCATGACAAAGTTTACCCTATGCTGAAAATTTAATTCACTGATGATATCAACATTTTTTTTCTCCTGTAATTTTATTAGATTCTACTTGTTGGACTTTAAAGTAGCACATCAAAGATATTAAGATCCTTGAGCTTCTGGAAGATTCTCCATATTTGTATGTGCAAACAAGAGTCCAACAGGATTAGAGCACAGAAAAACAGCTTTGGATTTGTTATGATGATTTTAACTCTTTTTTTAATTAAGACTTGAAGATTCTATTCTTCCCAATCAAAACCACTTATGTTTTATTGGCATTCTAAAATTTATTGATTTGCCCCAGGAAATGGCAAGGTACCGATTTGTCACCTTTGCAAGAATTATTGTTATGTTCTTGTTATCAGGCTTGAACAAAATAAATATGATGGCAAATTAAGTATCATACTGTTTTTTTGAAATGACTTATCATATAGATCAGTTTCTCTTGGAAAAAATACCTTTTAGATGACACTTGGTGCTACTAGTCAATAGCTATTAGTCAATAACTTAGAAATACTAGTCAACAGTAGCTAATGTTGACTAATGTTGCTAAATGAGATGATTTTTGTAACATCTCCATGGAAAATAACACAAGAAGGCACCTTGCTATGGAATTTTTAGCGTATTTTTTCCTGTGAATAAGTGACAGCTTGTAGCCAGAAGTGGCTGTGAGAGTCCTTCCATTTTCCCTTGCACTGAAACTCCTGTAGCTGCGTAAGAGAACAGATTCTGCTGTACTAATGCACTAAATATGATTCAAATGGGTTTTCTGACAAATATTTTGGGACTATGCCCTGTTTGCCTTTTTCCTCTTGTGCTGGAACAAAATCTTTTTTTTTTTTTAATATACTTAATTTTACAGAGGAAAAAGGAGAACATGAAACTTGAGGGAGATTCTGTGACATGTCTCATCCTGTGGTTTCTTGCTCTTTCTGGAAAATTCAAGTGTGAATAGAGTTTTACCCACTGCAGAATGGACCGAGGAGGTATGGGTGGTACAGCTGTACTGAAGTGAATTAGCTAATTTTCAGCTTTATTTTATTGCAAACTGAACTGGTGACTAGGTATGGAGGAAGCAAACATGTTCAGGGAAACAAACGTGTTCCCTTTCAGTGGTTTAAATGGGAGCAGCCTGCTGCTGTTTAAACAGACTGCTTTATGCCCCAGGCTTCCGCAGGTGCGTACAGGTGCTGTAAAGAGGAGGCAGATTCAGGCTGTGTTCCCAGAAAGGGGCTGTAAGGGCTGCTGGGCTGTGGGCCCGGCATGGGTGTTTTCACAGTGCCTCTGCTTGCATAGGCTCATGGCACATTTTTCCTGGTTTAATGGCTTGTGTCCCTTGAGTTAAAGCAAACAAGTTTTAACTTGTCCTGGGTATGTCCCTGTGGCTGAGATACCCACCCCACGTCGGTAGGGCACCGTTAGCGCAGCCTTTACCACAGTCGACCATCTCTTTCCCTCCTTGTGGGTGTTTTCTCTAGATGGATGGGTGCCACGTTTGGGCGCAGAGCACACGAGAGGCATGGGCGCTTCCCTCCACTTGCAGCCCTCGGTCACGTACGGTCTGGAGTGCTCACGGGGACAGGAAGCAGTGCAGAAGCGCCTGCAATAGCTTTGTTACGTTAAACCACCATATACATGTCAGCTTGCTCTAACCTGAACTTGGTTTGGATCATAGGAACAGGTTCCCTGGAGCCTGCCGAGTTGCTGTTAGCATTTGGGAGTTGTGTTTCTCGGAGCCTGTGGCCGAGGCAGTCGCAGACTTCAGGAGGTCTTGGTGGTAGCCGCTAGTGGGTCTGTCGGGAGCTGATATGCCTGCTGTGCTGATGTGATTGCTGGGTCTGAGAGCTGGGTAGGCTGATTATGCCGCCCGTTACGGGCTGACAAAGCTCCCTGTCTCCAGGCACCTCGCTTAAACACCAAAACAAGTTGCCCTTGTGGTCGAAGCACCAGTGTGCCTTAGTAGGGAAGAGATGTAACTGGGATAGGCAACTTGGGCCTTCTGAGGTAAAAGAATAGTAGTAGTATTATTATTAAATAAGTTTTAATTTGTTGCAAACTGCAACCAAAGTGCCTGCTCACTGTCAGATTCCCCAGCTACCAACCAGGTTCAGCCTCAGGTTTTAATTCTTAATGCTATCTAGAATATGGGGTTTTCGCAGCTGGCAAGTCCATATTTCAGACACTGAGCCTGGGTCATGTTTAGATCAAGCTCATCATATAATGGCTTCTGTGTGCTTCTCAACATCTCAAGTTTTGAGGCCAACCAATAATGACCTCCTTCAGAGAGGTACTTGTTTCCTGCACCTTGTTTCCAGGCTGTTAACACGTGTGTGCTTCATGAGCCCTGGGCAGGTTGTTTGCCTCCGCTCACTGCACGCAGTGAAGAGGAAGGGTGGTGGAGGGCGCTGACGGAATGGGGAGAACCACCAAGGGGCTGTTTGCTTTAGCTCTTCGTTAGGTAACACACACTGTGTCCCATTACATCTAAATTAAATGCACAGCTAAAATATGTTAAGACATTTATTTTAAAGTGTTCCCGTGTCACGCTTGTTTCAGATTTGTGCTTGAAGAGGTTTTGGTCACTGAGAACTCTCTCCAGCGCATTAGTGATCTGTAGATGTAAACAAGGAATGGTTTGGAGGGGAGGATATCAACGCTTTGTGAACAGGAACAGTATGAGGCAATGTGAGGCTTCACCCTTTCACCAGTCAGTCTATTTCATATTTGTGCTTAAAACTGCTAGTTAGTGGGAGTATTTGGTTTCTTGGCTAATAGTAGCTATGTAACTTTTGTATTGCAGCCTCTTATCTATGTGCATATTGGCCTTTTTTCCTAAACCTTGTATCAATGTCAGAGTGAACAGATCACTGCAAGCTGTGTTCATCCTCCCCTTATCTTTAGGGATGTGTCTTTATGGAATAATTCATTGCAAGCAGTTTTATTGACTTTGTTTTTCTTAAGTCTAAAGTCAAAATTGAGCACGAGTTATGAAGCTGTACTCATTGATATTTCTGTAACCTCTCCTGATGCTCTTAGTCAAGAGCTAATGTGATGCTTTTTATCGAAGTGGCATCACTTTGTTTTGTTTATTGGTTTCTACACTGGTAAGGAAGAATGTTTCTGTGGAGATCTGTAGAGACATATTTAGGGTTTGAGGTATTCAGAAGGCCCTGTTAATCCCAATGGCTTAATGTGCTGTGAATGTGCAAGTCTGGTGGAATTGCTGTGGCACAAGGGAGGAAGCGGCCTGAGGTCACCAGGGCT
>JAUBOD010000457.1:3013215-3036916 GCA_032353885.1 Nothura maculosa
TTGAAACTCCCAGCACTTTGAAGCTGTTAAGTATCAAAATTCTGATAACTAAAGACTGCTGTTTTTCTACCAGTCTGAAAAGATTAAAAAGATGTTGAGAGGAAAACATCTCTTATGACAGTGGGTGCACAGTCAAAGTTTCTAAGTAGGGCAGCCTGAGGAACAGCCACCACTTCTTAACGTTTATGGAAAGAATGTATTTTGTTTGATGTTTTTATCCGACTCTTTCTTGCTTTTTCCAAACATCTGGTTATGTTTAAAAACAGCTTAATAGATGTCCTGCACCCTCAGCACATGGTGCCCGTGTAAAAGTAGGCAAACTTGCAGGTGCTTCAAAAAGCAGAGAGCAGAGGGTTCTCCCACGGACTCTTCCACAGTTTCTTATTCAGCAACTTAATCTCTGGTTTTCCTCTCCCTAAAACATCCCTCTTATTTTCTGCTTCAGTTTAAGGATCCCTTTTCACATGGCAAGCACCAACCACTCTTCTATTCTTGCTACATAACATATTTTGTATGCCTCATATAGGGACTGTTGCTAAACACATGAAGCCCATGCAGGATTTAGCTCTTTCATTTTAAAAAACTGTTGTTTTGATTCATTTTTATGGGTGCTAGCCATTGGCTAGCAGCTATTTTACCACTGATCAGACTAGTTAATTTTTGATAATAATTCATGTTGATTAAAAAGAAAAGAAGTCAGTGAAAGCCTTGTGGGGTTGTCCGTGTTGGCCAGAGCTCAGGTGTGAGGCCCGCCTGCGTGTGGGGCTGAGCTGGCTCAACGAGCAGCGCTTCCTAACGGAGCGTGTGGCTCCTGGAGCCACGGGCCCGCCAGCCTTGAAGCTCAGCTCGTTGAATTGCAGTCAAGTTATAGGTCCAATTAGAAGAACCACTGAACATGTGCAGTAAATTCAGCTTGAAAGGCCACACGCACAATCTGCCTTGGGTGAGGAAGCCAAGAGATGCTGTGACCAAAGCAGATCCGCAGGGAAGCAGCTCCGCGCCTGCTTCCCAAGAGCCAAGCTGCCCGTTTCTCCTTGTTTACTGCCGAATGCAAAGGAGCAAATGGAGCTAAAGCAAAGCAATTTGAAGGAAGATGAACCATATTTTCCAGGTAGAGCTGCTGGCTTGATAGGAGCAGAAATTTTGGCATTGAACTAGGCAAAAAGATAAAGATCCCAGCTTTATACAGCAGAGCGAGAAGCTCCTCTGGCTGAAGGACATCCAGGAGATGGCATCTGATCGAGTCCTCGACACGATGAGATCTTTCATCCCTTGCCTGGTTGCAGAGTTTACATTGTGGCTGTATAGCTTATTGCCTCTGCAAGGTCTAGGTATAAAGAGCCAGCTACAAATTAATCAGGGCTGATCAGTTATTTCTAAGACCAAGTTGAGCAGCTCAATGACACCTATAAAATAGCAAGTCTTCCCAGACACAGCAGTTTGCTAAACAAAATATATATATGTGTGTCTATATATATGCAATATATATTTACTCTTCAAGGTTTGGGGAGACAATGAGATTCAGCTTCTTATTTTTCTGTATGTTGCTTTTGCATTTGTGGTAGATTTTTCTCACATTTTCTTGACAAGTCGGAGGCTCTGTCCTAGTTTTGCAGGCTCCCCCTGTCACTGCCTTGGCGGCTTCCTGCAGGAGTTGTAAAAGAGTTGTCTGGAGAAGGAATAAAGGCAGCTTCACAAAAGGGAGGCAGATTCATCCTTCTGTTCGTGTTCAGGCTGAAGAAGATCTTCAGAAAATATTGACGAAATTTGCAAAAAGGAAAAAAGAAAATTGAGGGGGAAAAAAAGATGCATCTTGAGCTAGCTAGAAAGAGATCCTGTCTGAGGCCTTCTGACTGTAGTGTTGAAATGCCTTGCATCTGCCAGGGCTCGAGCTTGGCCATGTTCTTTATTCAAAAACAATGTACATAAAATATTTCTAGAAACATGCATGTTAACTACTGGCAGTAGATTTTGTTAATAGTTACTTTAGGCATTTCTTGTTCAGGTGATTAGTGAGTTCTTTGCCTCTTGGAGAGGTTTGTTCATGTCAAAATCCATGGAGTATGTGAAGCCTTGTTAATATGAGGACTGCCTTGAGTCCGCTATGTTTCACGGCAAGGCAGTTGTGATGATTCACTAAATGCCGGTTAGTGTGTTACTGAGCAGTCAACACACCTGAAAGTCTGCCATTCTGATGGGTGTAATTATTTAAGGTCTGACTAAAAGAGAAGTTATAGGTCCTTCAAGTCCGTCTGTGCTGTACTTGAAATCCTGTTGCACAGGTGTGGTCCATGGGCCGTGCCATGTTCCCTTTCCTGAGCAGTGTTCCCAGATAGGATGGGAGATCCTGTGGGAGCGAGAACTGCTTGTGCAGTCTGCACAATGAGGGGGATCCACCTATGTCACTACAAAGAGGGAATTAAGTCAGTCATCCCCTCCAAAGATCCAAGTTCCTTTACATTAGATGAAGGAGATGTTCTCCTTGCTTTGGTTCTTAAAAGTCTCTAGCTGCAAAAGAGTCTTGGCTGCTGCAGAAGAAATGCAGAGGTGCAAAGGAATGCTATGAAATGAGCACAGATACTTTGGTTTTCAGAGAGCAAAATATTTTACCATCAAATTGTCTGTATGTGTTGAGCTGACAGAGAAGCAACATTTTGTGCAGCTTCTTGTTTGGAAGTCTTTAATTTTTAATTCTACCCTTGGATGGGAAGGAAAATGAGGTGTGCTGTTGTTTCTTAAAGCGCCCCATGACTAAGCAGACTGCGTGATATCTTTGCCTCTGCTGTCATGGGCCTGGTTAGTCCAAAGTGCTAAGTATTCCGGCACTAAGCCAGTGAAGCACTTAAGTGTGCACTTAAGTTTAAGCCTGTTTGTAATTCCCTAGAGCACAGAGGGAGCACTGTGTGCTTAAAGCTGAATCCAGTATTAAGCGATGTGTTGAATAGAGGCCATGGTACTTCCCCATCATAAAAATCTGTATTTTTGGAGGGAAGGGTCCATACGGAAACACCATCGGTTCCCCCGGCTCCAGGCAGAGCAGGATGGGGGCAGGTGCCTGGATGGAGATGTTGCCATTTAGCTCAAATGGGCGTCTGAAATAATGGGGATCCAGATCCACACCAAAAGGGACGTTCCGTTCATAGACACCGATTTCTTCATAGATGTTTTTCTTTTATTAATATTACCAATATCAATCAGTTATCAATAAGCAAGTGTCAAGAACAGACAGGAAAAACCTTGAAGGGTAGAACAGTGTTGAATCCATAAATTAAGGCCATGGAGGCCTTCCACTTACTAGGTCACAGGTGACATTTGCACTCATATTATTGCTTTAACATGCTTATTAAGAAGCTAATTAATTCATTGCTTGATTTCCATTCCAGATATGATTCCAATATGTAATATCTAGGTATATTAATTCTCATTTGGGCAGTTATTTATATGGCACAAACCATTGTGCATTTGGAAGATGCTGGCAAAAGCCTAGTCACTAATCCAGGCAAAGGTTTCTTAGGTGAAAAAGAACAGAGTTCATATCCTTAAAAAATTTACATGTCTGACTTAAGCTCAACAAATTATTTATGTCTGTGACAAGATAACTGTACTCTGCAGAATATAAAATTGTGATTTCAACTTCTGAATATGAAATATTCAATCACTTGAAAGCCTTGTTTTGGCATCTTGAAAAGCCTTGCTTGGCATCAAGAAAAAGAATTTGAAACAACTTTGGTTTAGAATTTTATTTGTAAAAGTCTTCTAAAACAAAAAGGATCACAATTTTTTTTTATTCGGCAAAGGACTAGTAAATTAATTTGCGAGTTAGTGCTTTCCATGATATTTTTTTTTTTGTTACTGTGAGCAGAGAGACATTTCAATATGTGTGTTGCTGTCTTTATGGGAGTCCTTCAGGTTTGCCATGACGCTTTAGCTAAATGCAGCCTTGTGAAAGCTAGTTTAGCCTGCTAAGGCTAAGCTTATCCTAGGCTGGCAAGACGAAAAGAGATGAGAGATGCCCCCCGCAGTGAGGGTAGCTGGGGTGCGGCTGGTCTTCATGACACGCGCCCTGTGCAGTAAGTGAATTTACTGGTGTTTTTCAGAGTGCAGGGGTGAAACACGAACGTCTCCGTTGCCGTTAATACGGGCGTCTCCTGCAGTGCTCTCAGGTGCCTGCAGTGCAGTCGGGGCTGGCGCTGTTGCTGATAGCAGCGGCAGGTAATGGGGACTGCAGTGAATGCCCCGCGTGGCGGGCGGACACGTCGCCCCGCTGCCCCCAGGGCCACGGCCCTCCCGGGAGGGGAGGCCTCTTAGAAACTGCCCCGGGTCAATGGGTTCCAACCTGAGATGGCGAAGGAGACTGTTTAAAATCACAGCTATTATCTGTTTTCATTTCCTCTGCTGGAGAGTACCCCAAAACACTCATTATGTGGAGGGTATAATCTCTGAACAAATGGCATGGTGGAATTAATGAACAATTAACTATGATCATATGTTATAAACAGAGCTGATTAGGATCCGCACAGGCCGGGGTTTCAGAAAGGCTTTTGACTCCACTTTGTAGCGCTGAGGTCGGGCCGTGCAGCTCTCATCTCTTATTTATCGCACACGCGTAACCTCGTTTCCTCCGGGGTAGGGCTCCATCTCCTAGTTTTCATGGCAACCAGACAAAGAACGCAGCCATCCCTCCATTTACATTTGAGGGAAATGGGAATTTCTTGTGGCAATTCTCCTCTTCCCCATTTAGCTAACACCCTTTTCTTGCAGGCTTCCTCCCGTATCCCATAGACTGTTCTGCAGTGTCCCACATAGCGGTTCAATGGGAGAGAAGGGCCAGGGCCGAGGGAAGGAGCCGCGTGTCCCAGGAGCGGTGGCGGGGCCGTTCCTGGCTCTGTGATTTACTGTCTTCATGAGATCAGACAAGCGTCAGGTGAACCGGAGAGACTCCATCTGCAGTCACGCCAGGCTCCGCGCGCTTTATTTACACTTCTTTTTTCCTCTCACTTTATTTAGGTTCCGCATATATGCATTTATTAAATGCCTACTATTATACATTCTAACGTTGCTTTCCAAACAATCGTGTCAGATAACTGTGATCAAGAGCGTTTTTGACCTTAAAGAAAAATGCTTCTGTTGTTTTAAAACCAAGGCGGGCCTGGAGCTCTCCTAATGTCACTGGGGACACACGAGGATTTGTTTCAGGAGCTGCAGTGCAGCACCAGGCAATGACTGGACGTGCAGCTTGGTAATTCTGCATCACAGAGAAGCATTAGCTTCCCTTATCGCCTCAGTGCTCTGATCAGCTGCAAAGGGAGACAAAAGAAACGTTCCACTATATAGTGACCTTCATTGTAGCAGCAGCAGCCTTTTATTGTTTTATCACATTACTTGATACTCTCGAGGGCGGTGCACTGAGAATAGGAAACTCATATGCAGCAAGAAGACGTGAAGTTTCCGTTGCAGAAGGAGAGGCAGATTTTTTTTAAATGTGTGTGTGTTTGTGCTTTTTGGAATGCATATATTTGCAAGATGCTTAAGCAGCAATTTACAGAACAGTTTCTTACTCAGAGAGCATTGTGTTTGAATAATTTATCTTGAAATGTTAAAAAGTTATTACTGAAGTGGAAGCAACTCAATTAAATGTAACACCCTAAGGGGAGAGCCAGTATTTTTGGAATTACACAGGAATATGTCCAAATGGTACCGTCAATATTCCTAGCATGCGTATGAATTATTTTCTCTTGGTGACATTCTACAATGTTAGGGGCTATGTTAAACAATATATTATATAATATATTACATAATATATTAAATATGTATTAAATAGCTGTGAATTTTCTGGGGACACGTTTGATTTTCAGGTATCTTTTGCTCTATCTTAATATAGTCTATTTTGCCAGGATGTGCCCCATGATCTGTGCTGTGATGGTGGTAGCCCGAGATGCAGATTACACAAGCTATTCACGTCCTTAGATAAAATACTTTAAGAATCTGAAAATGTTTTAAGAATTCCAAATATCAAAAAGTAAAAGATCCCTGGCTGCTCTCCTCTTAGCAAGGTGAGGGTGCAGGCTGAAGCGCCGCTGTTGCTCGCCTGGGCACCAGCGTTTATAAGAACACAGCCCCGATGACCTTGGCCAAAGGCGGGCAGTGCGCGCAGGCCGGCGCGCCGCTCAGGGCCCCGCTCCCACGGGAAGGACGCGGAGCCCAGGTCTGCCGAAGGAGGAGCTCGCCGTCCTGCCTGGAGGTCACCGCGTCCCCGCTGCAGAGACGCTCTCATCTGGTTCACTGCGCTCAAGCGGAAGGTAGAAAGCATCTTGGGCGATCCTGGGTGAAGTTAGGGGGATGCAAGCGTGTTAGTACAGCAAGAAGGAGCCTGTGCTCACACACGCCTGGTCTCAAACATCTCCTCCTTCCTGTTTCATTTCAGAAGCCTTTGGTTCCCTCGGCTGACCTCCTTTGAGGAGTTTGGTCTCATAGTGACTGTAGATGTGCCAGGGTGGCATTGGAAAAGGACCTGTTATCTTTGGCATAAGGGATGATGGTGTTTTCTTTCTTCTGTCTCATGGTAGCAGAGAGTTTGAAAGTAGTAAGATTAGAAAGTTTATTGTTAAGGAAGGTAGGAATTGTTTTAGTTTGGGGCAAGTGTCCATGAAGGCAAAGGCTAAAGAATCCAGCTCTCCAGGCTGGTGCAGGGCCTCACTCTTGACAGAGATTTGCAATTGCCATTTCAGTGGGGAATAAAACAGGAAATCTTGGTAGATGGAGATTCATAGGATCACCATAGAGCTGAGGTTGGAAGGGTCCCCTGGAGATCCCCTAGTCCAACCCTCCTGCTCAAGCAAGGTCACCTAGAACACGTTGCACAGGATCGTGTCCAGTCCTCTCCTTGTTTGAGAGATGCTGCAGTCCCTTGGTCACCTTTGCTGAGCTCACCGCAGCAGTTTCTTGGCTCTCTGGTGTTTGGGAGCCCAGCACTGGGCCCAGAGGGGAAGGATCCCCTCCCTCACGCTGCCAATAAGACTCTGTCTAACGCAGCATGAGAGGCTGTTGGTCACCTTGGCCACGAGGTCACGTTGCTGGCTCATGGTCACCTTGTCCAGCAGGGCTCCCCGTTCACCCTCTGCAGAGCTGCTTTCCGGAAGGCCAGTGCCCAGGCTGTGCTGGTGCCAGGAACCACTCCCCTCCCCACACTGCCCCTACCCACGTGCACTCACCTAGGCTGAGCTTCATGAGGTTCCTCCCTGACAATTTTCCCAGTGTCAAGGTCTCTGCGTGGCAGCAGAGCTCTCTGTACATTCTGCCTCATCGTTCAGATCATTAATGAAGACAAGCTGTACTGGAGCCAATATTGACCCCAACTATCTGCTTATCTGCCCAGTATTTCACCATCTTTCCTCTGAAGCTCTTATTCCCTCTTCTTTTGAGGTGTCTGTGTTGCACACTCATGGCTAGGCAGAGAATTGTCTGCTGCTCTTCAAAAACCAGCCCCAGATACAGGAACAGTGTAACTTCATTGGAGCTCAGCTCCTCGTGAGCGGTTACAGCAGCTTTCACGTAGCCCTGCACTGCTGTAATTAGGACACTGCTGTCCCAACGCACGTGTTCTGCTCCACGACCTCAGCTACTCCCTCTCCAGGGCTTTTTGTTTACTGTGGGCTACCAGACTGCTCAAAGCTGGCTTGATTTTTCTTGATCCAGTTCTGCACCAAGCTGGGAATCCCTCTGTAGCTTCTACCAGCCTGTCCTGCTGTCCTCCAGCATGACATGTTGTACAGCTCAGCTGAGTGTCTTGGATCTGCCCTGAGATTTTGGTTATGAGTGATGAACAGCATAGGAGTGACCTAAAATGCTTGCAGAAGCTATGTAGGATCCTTTTCCAGGATAAAATTAATAGTGAGAAGCCTTCCCAGATGGGAAGAGGATGGATGGATGAAGACCAAACCAAGAAAGCATTGATTAATACATTCAAAGGAAAGCTGTATCATTAGCTTGTCAGCCAGTAATGCAATCTGCTTAATAACTGATGGCATTGATTACTGAGGAATTGAATACCGCGTGCTAAAAAATGAGAATATAGATTTGTTTACAACGAAGTGGCTCATCTCTCCTCTGGCTGCCAGAGAATACCTGTCATCACATAGTGGGCTACAACATGTTGATGACTGGCAATACAGAATTAAGATGGTTGAAAAGAATTCAGAGACCTGGTTGTAGTCCCTGTATAATCTTGGAGTTTGGCCCAATAATTCTTGGAATACAGTGTGTTTGGACTGGTGGAGGTAAAAGCCAGTTGTCACTGAAAGCAGCAGCCCTTTGCTCCTCTTTCTCCTCCCCTCCTGACTTGCAGTGCTGCAGGTGCTCAGGCCACCTCTGCAGAGAATGCGGGAGTTTGGAGGGGCAGCAGCCCCGGCTGGGTGGGAATCCAGGGGTTGGAAGATGCAGAGGGGACCTTCTCTTGTAGCACCTCATGGTTAGCTTGACTTTGAGGTGCAGCTGCACTGCAGCATTTTTATACCTGGATTCTGTCTATCTTGGATGGAAGCAGAAGCATCTTCCAGCCTCCAGCATGTTGCTGAACCACAGAGGTTGTAAGAGGTTGTGCTGGCAGGGAGCTCCTTGTATTTCCATTTTTTAAACTGTAAAATATTTATATATATATATATATATATGTATATATAAAAGGGAAAGGGGAATGATTATCATCATCTTTTCTTAGCCCCCCCCCCCCCTTTTTTTTTCCTTGCATCCTTGCTAAAAGTAACTCTACAACATCTCTAGTTCGTCGGAAACCTCACCCACCAACAGGGCAATATTTATCAATTGAAAGTGTTGCCTGACAGGTGCTTAGTGGTTTTCTTAGCAGAGACATTCAAATACTGAAGGAAGCAACGGGCACCTTTCTCCCCACTGCATGTGCCTGTGTTTGGCCCGATGGGCTCCGTGCGCAGCAGCCCAAGCAGGTCACCTCCGCTCGCGCCAGCCTCTGCTTGTTCCTGCTCCGTTGGCATCGGAACCTCAAGGTGCTACCCGCTTTGGTAGGAAGCCTCCTTTGGTCACCTGGCTTATCTTCCACTCAAATTATAGGGAAAAGAGAAAGAAACCGTTGCTGAGGCCCATTCCCGGAGCTTGGTGGCTTGGCAGTGTTTTAGATTTAGGGTTCTCTGCACTTCCTGTGTTTCTGTTCCATGGAGGATTGTACTTTAAAGCCCTGTTATCTTTGTTTTCAAACACTTGATTGCAATCTGGGGTCCCAGCAGTGACTATAAACTAATGCAAAATGGCATGGCCTTTGAAAATTTGACCCCAAAAGGTGGCTGTCACATCTCTGAAAGAGTGAGCATCGCTATTAAACCTCTTGAGCTCCCTGTTGAGCAGTAGCTGGGAGAGGCCGATGCGGCGGCAGCGAGCGCGCTGCTGCCTGGCACGCGGCAGGGCAGGCAGCAGCAGGGCCCTCGCAAAGCTCCGCGCGCCCCCTCTGCGGAGGGAGCCAGGACGGAGCACGGGGCGCGCGTTGGGTTCAGGGCATGGGCAGCCCTTGCTGCCTGCAGCGTTCCGGCTCAGGAAGGGAACGCGGGCCACGGAGACGTGTTCTCCATGGATTGCATATAAGAAATGTAACAGGGCTGGACACAGCGCATAGTCTTTGGATTTGGTCCTTCATGGAAAACAAGGCAAGTGATGCTAAAAGCAGACTTTTACCAATAGTCTCTGCTTTCCTGTCTCTCCATCATGCTGAGCATATGTTGAGTGTACTTTCTATATAACATTTGGCCATATGTTGAACAAGACCTCTAGGAATGACTTGCTAAGTGCCAGAAAATGCTAGGCTAGGTAGACTAAAGCTATTTTGTTTTAATGGTGCTTTAACATAACCAGAGATTTTAATGCATCTCAAAATAGGTTGATAAGGATGGATGGAGTTTTCTTAACTGTGGTTTAGAGAAAAAAAAAGAGTAACTATTAAGAATTCTCTTTTACACAGGTCATTTTTATCAAATGTGGGGGAGAACTAACACAAATTTTGGATTTACCTTCCTTCTGCATTGTGCCTCGCTTAGGTGTTTGCCTGTTACAGGATTCTGCTCTCCTAGGGGTTAGTTCCCTCTTCTTTTGATTCAGATATAAATAGCTCTGCTATGTACAAAACTGCAGAGAAACAGACACCTAATCAAAAAATTTACAGCATTTAATACATCAGGGCGAAGGCAGAGCTAAAAAGCTTTCCAATTAAGCATGCAACGCTTTCAGTGACCAGGAAAAACCAGAATAGACCAACACAAGGATTTCTAGGGATTATTTAGAGCCATTTGGAATGTGTGATTTATGGACATTCATACACGTTCATTTTGAAAGAGTGTTACTTGCTTGCAGAGACTGCTCCCTGTGTAAAAAGAATCAATACCAAACCTTCCAGTTATGCTGCCTTTTGAGCCGGAGCATCAACGCTTTTCCAAGGAACAAGTCATTAGCAGCTCCTCAAAGGAGAGAACAGTGTAGGCTGGATTTTCTTGCTGCATCCTGCAAATGGAAACTGGAGTGTGTATGTATAGCAAAGCAGCAAAGCCAGGCGCATCCTTATAGGCTGACAAATATAAACTCCTAAAGACTTAAGAAAACAAAACCCAAAGTGCCAGGAATTAGCCTGGAACCTTCCTGCCCTGCTCCTGCTCTGGCCCAGAGTTGTCTTGGTACTTAGCCGAGAGAGAAGGATTTAGGGATTGGGTTTTGATGCTTAATTTTTATGTTATTTGTTGCCTGTGGCTGCTCAGAAGACTGAGCAGAAGGTAGGCAGAAGAAACTGCTCTTTGGAGACCATTTTGCCTGCGAGCTGTTGTGGCTCTCGGCACATTAGCAGGATGCTGAGCGCTTTTCAACCCTGTTCTCTGCAGGATTCGGTTTACCCTTAGTAGCCTAAGTGCTGTTGCAGTGTGCAGAATGCAGGGGCAATGTTTGGTTCTTAGTGCTTCTGTAAGCACAGGATGCCTGAAACTAACGTTAACATCTTTGTACTGATCTTGAGGATTTGTCTTATTTGATTTAAAAAACAGTAAATGATTTATTAGGGACAATATACATTAAATTTAGTGCACATTTCTCTTAGACTTTCAAGTTACTGGGTATGCTGCATATTTAACTTACAGAATCAATGGACCTATACTGCCAAATGGTATAAACAGTATAAGTATTTTTCAATGTTTGATTATGGTTTTCAGCGTTTCTTCTGCAGTGCTTGTCTGCCTTGATAAAACACATAGCTCCTCAACACCTTTGTAAACATCAAGTGCAGCCTGCAGCTTTATTCTTCCATCATTAAACAATTCACAATGTGCTTAGTATTCCAGCCCAGCTGATCATGAGCTAAAGTGTGACTAAAAAGTGGATCATCTGGTGGCCGCGGCAGCGCGTGTGGGGCCACAAAGGCTCTGTTGTGCTGGCGGCAGCGGGCGCAGCGCGCGGGGCCGCCGCGCGTGCCTTGCGGGGCACCTCGCTGGGCTGTGTGCCGCTGTGGGGAGCGCAGACCGAGCCAGGCACCGCCACCACCACGGCCTGCGCCGCTGCCCGCGCTGCTCCAGGGCCTGTGTGCCGAGGCCTGGGCTGCAGCGCTCCCTGCATCCCTGCGGAAGGTGGCTGAGGGCAGTACTGGATGTAACTCCACCTCGAGGCTCCTTCACAGAAGGTTCCTCTCGTTTTCCCCTTTCCTGATGCCCCTCCTCAGCCCAAATGGCGGTCCCGTGGACACGCGTCCATCCCGTCAGGAAAGGCTGGTTGCAGTGCCCGTCAGCAGGGTTCCACAGGCCCTGCTCCTGCGAGGACCATCCCAGAGCAGGGCACAGTGATCGGCCATGCCCCACATGGCGCAGCCTCGACTGCGACGCTGCAGCTCCGCGGGGGCGGAAAGGCTTCCTGTGCAAGCTCCCTGCTGCCACGTGTTACACGGCGTTCTCATGGCTCTATGTGCATCTATCATGTGAATTATTCAAGCTTTGTGTATTTTCCTAGTGGGGCTTTTGCCTGTGTTGCGCAGGGCCATGGTGATGGAAGAGGCAGGTTCTGCTGCCCCTTGTCCCGGGGCCCAGGCAGGGCTCACCCGCCTCGGCCGCTCGGGCTGCCAGGCCTGGAAGTGCCTGTATCCCAGAGCCTGGAAGTGCTTTGCAGCTTTGCTCTGCCTTGGTGCCTGCCATGGGCCTGAGACCAGCAGCGCTCTTTCTCTCTGGCCAATTACTTGTTCCCCAATATGTTTCTGTGGCAGTAAGGCTGTACTGTACCCATGCGCTGCCTCGTCAGTTAGGGTAGGATCCAGGTTACATGGAAATTCATGGGATTTTTGCACTAACTTCTGTTGTTCTATTTAGAACAGTCATTATTAAGCCATTGTGAGCTACTGGAAACTAAATTTTGTTTTGAGCCACGAAAGGTGGCAGTCGGTATTTAAAATATACAGCCTGAAAATTATCCCATGTGAGGACATAAAAAATCCTTCCTAACCTGGGCTCAGGCTCTCATAAGCTGAAGGGCTGCCGTGTGAATGGGCAGGTGCTCGGGCAAGGGGCTGCGTGTCCGTGGGGCAGGACGGGCTGCAGTGTGTCTGCAGCAACGGCCTCAGCGCGCAGGCTGTCACGTACGAGCTCCTAACCAAACCCATTGATCCAGCTCATGAGTGTCATTCTGGTATGTTCTTTTTATTTATTTTATTTTATTTTTATAGAACAGCATCTGATAGGCACTGGAGTGAATAATTCTATATTTAGCAATTATTTATGAACTGCAGATCTCATAAACACAGCAGATGCATTTCCTGGATGGCAGCCATTAGTGCATCTGGGGACTTATTTACTAGTTGTTCAAAATATTGGATGGAAGGAAAAAAAGAAAAGATGCTCCCACTACTTCCTAATTTTCACTCAAATTATGAGGTGCTCCACAGCATTCTTCTCTCCAGATTTCTCACCTTATAAACCTCCCTCGAGGCCTATCAAGTGTTTAGTTGCCTTAATAAACTTTGGTTTAGCCTTTACACTCAGTACTTGCAAAAGAATAATCATTTAGGATGCATTGTGGGCCCTGCTGCTTGCCTCTCCTAGCATCTTTAGGACAGCACTGTCTTTCTTTCTTTCATTTCTTTAAAGAAAAAGGAGAAAAAGATCATTGCAAAAGTTCTTAAAAGGCTATGAACGCCCCTAAGACACCTTCCCCGAGCTGGTTGGGGCTCTGGTTACAGGCACCGACAAACTCCAGCCCCCACAACACTCTGGAGAAAAACTAACTGACCGGGGATGTAACGCTGCCCTTGGCGTCTTACCCACACACCTGGGTGTTTTGTTTTTGAGGCTCCGTGATCATGGGGGTGCAGCAGCAACTTGCCTGTGCTAATTCTGAGGGCTTCAGAGCCCTTACATCCAAGACAATGTATACACTGGTGCATATGTATATATGCTGCAGGGAATATCTGCTTTATTTTGTTATTCTTTCCAAGTCTTATTTGTCCCATCTCCCATTCTTTTAAAATTCTTTAATGCCTTTTCCTTTTCAGAAGGGAAATTTGAAGTTTAATAGGTGTGGACTGAATGGATGACATGTTGATTTGAATTTTCAGTACTCCAGGACTGAGAAAAAACAACAGAGAATTTCAAGATGCTAAAAGTATAATAAAGTATGTGCATCTCTAAGCTTAATATTTTCCTTTCGTTGAAGCCTAGACCGTCAGCTTTCGCATATGGGGACTATAGGAGAAAGCAGGTTATATGGTAAGAGCATTTTGTTTGGTGTGTTAGATTTTCAAGCATGACTGTGGGTGGAAGTCGGGTTGAATCTCTCCAAGAGGCAGTGCCAGTGATGGGGTCTGCGGTATTCTCTTCAGTTTGGAGAACATACCTGCTATTTTATGGAAGAGCAAATGCCATTTGAAAGTATCATTTCTTTTAGCAGTACCTAATCAGATTCCCTCTACACACCAGGAATGTTTTATATAAAAGGAAAACACCTGAACACATGCACAATGAAAGACTCACCAAGCCAGAAACTCACAGAAAAACATTTTATTGATTTATAAGAACATACTTGTCTTGACTAGTAGGTTGGCATACCTGATACATCAGTAGCATTTTGCGTATTGAGGTGGGACCAAAAGTGAAGTAGTGCAGCAAGAGTAGCTGAAAGGCTGGAAGCCTAACATGCAGCAGTACTTCGCTTAGTGATGGTTGTTTCCTATCTTCATGGTGTGTTGACTGTAAAACTCCCAACCTACTTGCAAATATTTTTAAAGACCTTTTTGGTTTTATTTTTAAAGCAAGATTAATTTTCAAAATTTCCTTAACTTTTCTATAAGTAGCTTAATTATAACTATTCCACTATTCATAACCGTTTGCCATTTTGGATATGAATTTATTTCCAGTCCTTAAATGTCCTGAGGCATATTAATCTACACTATGGAAGTGAGTGTCACTTTTGATAATTTTTCACTGCTGTGTCTTTCCAAGAAACATCTTAACATTTTTAAATGGCCATTAGAGTTTGATGCAAGATAGCAGACATCACAGTAGAGCTCATAGCTGTTGGGTACTCAGTCCTCTTACCCTTTGTGCAAGAAAACAGCACTGAGATGCAACCCTTTAAAATGCCCTGTGCTCCTAAAAATAGACTAATTGTTCTCTAAGAGAAAAAAAGAATAGTAAGAGTGGGTAAGAAAAGAGGATTCTTTCTCTGCCGGTGGGTCTTTCAGCATTGCTAACAACACTGCTCATGTATTGGCTTCAACATGAGCCCTTGAGCTTGGAGGAGGAAGTCAGAGAGGACACTACAAATTACATTACAAGACCTTTTAAATAGCTCACTGTATATCGAGTGTGCACCTTAGGGCATTTTGGAAGGTAAGAGTTTGCTGTTAAGACATAGCCTTGTATGCTGGCTGCATCTGTCAAAGCCGAGCTGCTTTCTTGTTGTATGAACTCCAACTTGTCATTTCATCAGCCCTAGAAGTTGTCATGTCCAGGTCTGCAGATATTCTGTAATGTAAAATTAGAGTGATATGGTCTAGCTGTTACCCAAAAGTCATACACAGTTTGTTTGTACATGTGTGGAGTTAAATGGCTCATCTATCAACTATTAAATGCCGATAGAGTATTTGCCACTCCAAATGATCTTTCCTCCTCCTTTCAGAAGTTATTGCAGCTATCAGAGAGAGCAGTGCTAGCTCATCCGCAGAGAGCAAAAGAGGATGTGTGCAATAAAAAGGAGAAGAATCAACAAGAGTATTTGAGATGAGAGCTTGCCCTACGCCTTTAGTCTGGGGCTGGAGACTGGTCGTGCCCGTGACGTGAGCCTGAAGGGGCAGGGATGTGAGGTCCCTGTGGGGGTCTCTGCAAAGAGGGAGGGTAGCTGGGGAGGAATCAAGGGCAGATTTAAAAGGCCTCCGGGATGAAGGGAGGCCTGACTAGGGAGAAGGCCTTGGCAAAATGAGAGAAAAAGACAAAAAGAAACATGAAGAGAGTGAGGCAGCACTGAGAAGAACGTTTTAACACCTTTCTGACAAAGTGCTTCACCTTGCAATCTGCACATGGTGTAAGTATGCCTTGCATGGAGGACAAAAAGCTGTGAAAGGCTCACGGGGCTGTCGATGCAGAGTGCTCGGGAGAAGGTGGGAAGTGCTCCCTTTCTCAGCTCCATCCACGGGAGGCTGCACCGTGAAGCCGGAGCGGTGGGGGTAGACGCTCCGCTCTCAGGTGTGAGTGCAGCCCATGGCTTTGGTGTCCCTGAGAGCTGCTGAAGCCAAAGCTCTGCCAAGGCCTCTGGTTCTGCTGGTCTCTGAGGGCATGCCCAGCTTGACCTCCCCTTCTGTGCAGGTCCTTCTGCACAGCAATCAGCAGGAAGGAGAGATTTCTCCCATTGCCACCTGTCTCTTCCTGCACACGGCTTGTGTCTTGTGCGAGCAGTAGGATTTGGAGAGCACTGTGATCAGCTCCAGCTGTCTCCGTGGCTGGGATGCTGCTGACCCATCCTGGCCCTGGCTGTGCAGTACTGGCACCACGAGCAGCTCCCTGAGGAAGCAGAGACACTGCCTCCTGCTGCTGCCCCACACTGCAGATGGGATTGCTCACTCGCACCTGCCTGTGGCAGCGCAGGCTCTGCGGCGTGTTTGCTCCACACACTTGACCCAGTTGCTGCTGGGCTTGGTGAACCCCCCTCCCTCAGGTCACTAGGTCCTAACTCCAAATGTGGGTCACCAGACAGTTACTCCATAGGGCTGGTGTGTGACTAGCAGTGGTGCCACCAGCACTGCAGCTTGTTAGCAGGCTTTCAGGATAGATAGTCTCTCCAGGTTCATGTATGATGGACCATCCATGCTCCCCCATCTGTGGGGGAGGAGCTCCTTGCAATGTGAAAGCCCAACACGTGGGACAGGATTCCCCTTGGCTTTGGATCCACTGTGAGCCTGGAGGGACACAGCGTGGGCAAAACAATGGCCCTCAGGCTGCAGGATGGACATGTTGGGCTAAGGGCTTGCTTTCCCCAGGGTAGAAACTGTGCAAGGGATCACATTCTGTCTGAAGGAGAAACTGGTCATGTGAACGCTGGGCACCTACACAGCGACGATGGAGGGCAGGAAGGCTAGTTAGTTGAGTGTTAGCACAGTGACCACCTCGGACACCTTCAAAAGGACTTGGCAAGGGCTGCTTGCTCATGCCAGCTAGGCTGTGTTTGAAGTGAGGATTCTGGATGCGTGTAGATCTCGAGGGCTGAGAGTCTGGTCTTTGCAGTGCTCTAGTTGAAGTGAGCTTTGCAGGCTCACTTGGGTCACTGTCACATCTTTATATCCTGAAAGAGAAAGGAAGCACTCCTGATTTTTTGCAGTGTTCTGTGTGGAAACAGGTCCTCGCAGACACACTGGGCTGTGTTTGGGCAGCCGGTCCCCGCCAGCAAGACGCACGAGGCCGCTTGTTGCGTGGTGGGGCTGCGGAGGAGCTGCGCTCACTCTTGGGGCTTCTCAATGTGATTTGTGTCACAGTCCAATATACCTGGCTAGATTTTGAGCTACTCCACACTCCTTTCACCAAAGTGATGAGCACTTGCTGAAAAAAGATCTTAATTGCATATGTTTTTATGTCTATTGATTGTCTGCCATGCTGGTTTAATGAAAGAGCTCTGTGTACACACTCCTATACCAGTAAAGATGTGCGTGTCTTACTGAAAAAGTTGCTGAGCAAAAATAATTCAATTAGGCTGCTGCACGTGGCTGATATATTTAATATTGATGTTATCTTAAAATTGACTGCCTTGTAAAGCAGTGAATGCCAGGGCATGGAATATATGTTTAGTGGTAGACATTCTGTGGTCGCACTGTGCACTATTTTGTGAAAAGGTTACATAAAAAACATTTTAAAGAGATCTCTTTTGTTTTACAGAGTAAATGCACAAGGATATGTTTATCAATGAAACATTTGGGAAATAAATAGGAGGACTTGGCTGAGGCAGCTCCGCACCTGTGTATTGCTCAGCTCCAGGGCGATGCCTCTCGTGTTCAGAGCTCAGCCTGTGCTGTGCTGTTCGCAAAAGCGAGGCCAAAGTCTAAATCTTCCCTACTGCAGTTTCCCAAAGGAAAGTCCACCTGCAGCTTTTAACGCACTAAAGGAGAGCATTTTTCCAGTGTGGGTCTTAAAAACGAGCAAACAGAAATGCAACTTCTCCAGCTAGTGGCTAGCGAAGTGGCAGCCATTTCTCCTGGGCCTGTGATGGCTGCCGCTCGGGTCGCTCCATCATGGCTGCACAGAGCTGGGTCCAACACCTTCGGGAGCTTTTGTTTTTGAAAAACAGAGCCTTCACATTCAGCAAATGGGTAACAGCTGTGTCCTGCTGATGGGGTGCATTAAGAGAAGATATGGAATAACAGAGTGCAGTGCAGTAATCCAATCTAGAGATGTTATTAAAGCCATGGATCACAGTATCAGAGCCTGCACCCGAAAGGAAGGGCCACGTAACTTTTTCTGCAGACAGATTAAGCCAGAGGTATTGATTCCTGCCATGGTTACCAAGCATGGGGGACGCTGATCAGCATCTCCATTGTGCTTTTCAGTTAGGACCAGGAGCCAGGACCGGTAGCAGGTTGATCCGGGGAATGAAGAGGACCGTAACCTGCCCTTAGCTGTTGACCAAAGCTGAGCATTAAAACTGCCAGTGATTGATTTCTCTCTCTGAAGGTGACAATTTTAAATACTATAACAGAATATCTTATGTTAAACATAACCTGGACAAATTTACTATTTCCCATCTGTTTTTACTGAAAACAGCTTGCAAAGTGTCACATGCTCTCAGAGTATAAAGACTTTGTGCCAAAGAAGGAATTAACTCATTAGTCATTTAACACTTAAAAGTGACTGTCAAGCGAAATCTGTAAATCTCCATAATGTATTTCTGTTCATGGTGAAGCACTTGCTGCTGCTTCCTGCTGTTACATTAGCACAACATAAATGGAGATACCTGGGTGTTTTTCCAGGTGGGATTCTCCTGTAGCTAACAAAAACAAAATACAAAAAAAGAAAAGTACCGATTTGACCATTTCTGCTGCTGAAATGGAGCACAGCTGTCAGCTCCTCTGTGGTCAGGGTTCTGGTGCCCGAGTTAGCTCCTTGTCTCCCTAAGAGAGCAGTGGAAGGAGATGGACGCAGCACCTCCTGGAGGTGTGCCAAGGTCTGGGGCACGTTCTCAGCACGGAGCAGCCACCCTGTGCCCTTGCTACAGGCCACCAAGTGCCCCGCGTCACGCGGGTCACCCCAGGCCTGCCTGCTGGTGCCTGGCCTGTCCTTGGGGGACAGCCGGGGCCTGGGTGCTCCGGCCACGGCCGGCCGGGCCCATGGCGGCGAGCGCTCACTCACACAGCGCCTGTGCGGGAGGCCCCGCAGGAGGCTGCTTAAAGCCAGCATCAAGGTAAACTTAGATAAATATTTATAAGCCCAAAATTCCCATTTGCATTTTGCAGAGTGTGTCTGAGGAAACAGAACCTCTTTTATTGAGGTGAGAGTTTCCTTCTGTGGTGCTTGAGACCTCATTAGTAAAACTGTCCCAAAAGCAGAAGGAATGCTATTTTTTGCATTAAATCCTCAGAGATTTCTTGTATGCTCACTTGGTTTCTATTTATTCCATGGCTTTAAAAGGTGTCTTTCAGAGGAATACTAAGTGCATCCTTCCCTATTGCTAAAAATTCAAACTAGTTAGGGTTAGTCTGCAGTTTACAAGCCAATTGTATTTTGAGCTGCACAGCCCTAATAATTTTTGACCATACTGAATGCATTCACTGTATTTGGTGGTCTGAGTGTCTTGAAAGTATATGGCAAATGCATGAAGCTACTTGCATGAACATGAATTTTGTAGGCAGACCTAAAATTACTGACCTTGATTTGTTGCTATTTTTTAATATATTTTAGCATAATTTATATCATTGTCCATTATTTCCCATTTTTGGATGAAAAATATTTACTTTTGTTTGAAGAATCCTGAAGGACTTTGCAAATTGAATGAGGTAATTCATAGTATGTTGTGTATCTCCAGTAACTTTCCATGTAAAAACAGAACCAAAAATAAGGCAAGAAACCTTCAAATCTCGAGCTGAAATTACAAATGTTTAGTACCCTAAAGCAAATATACCCATTAGCCGATGTCAGTGGGTAAAGAATATTATAGGTAATTGCCACTGCTGTGGGAATGGGGTTAGAGGGAATTTAATTCCCCAAGCTGAAGTCCGACCTCAGCATCCATTTAACTCTAAGTTCTCAAGGGCAATTTTGGATCTTTGAAAACTGTAAGGTACTATGGGAATTTGTGCTTCACCCAGGCTATTACTGATAATGAAAAAGCTTGCATATCAATGCAGATATATTTGCATATACAATGAGAGATGTACACTGGATTAACAAACCAGGGACTTGAAGTGATAACTGCATTTGCACAATCTTTCTGCAAATAGATGCCAGTTTAATTCTCCAGTTTTGCTGGAATTTTCGTGGAAGGCTGTATGTGTCATCCTAGCAGGCTATCCTCTTTGTGTTTTAATCCCTCTGTTATGGACCGGGGGCTTTTCCTGCTGCTCTCGCAGCTATCACCCGTGTGGGTTTGCCCGCTGGGCTGCGTTAAGCAGAACGGTGGTGCTGGGGACGCGGATCCGCCAGCACTGCTGTCGCCAGAGGCGGAGCTGCTGCCCGCCTTGTTCACGCACTCTCTTTGCGTGGAAGAGGGGGATTCTTGGCCTTACAGGCACGTGGCAAGATTAGTCTGAGCTAAAGCAGTCTAACAAGAATGCAGAAAGCTGGCAATTCACATCCCCTCGTACCTCTGCTAAGACAATTCTAATAACGAGGATAAGAGTAATGAATATCCAGGGTTTCATCGCTGCTTAACTCTGTTTGAATCGTAGTACTGATTTGGTATTAGATGTGTGGATGGTGGTTGTTTGAAAGAGGAGTTTATGCTACGGCATTAGCGTTAGCACTCCTCATTTTGGGAAATGCGGTGCGTGTCAGGAATGGCTCGGTTTTCCATCCCGGAGCCGTCTGCCCGAGCTCCCACGAGAGTTTAGTTTAATATGCGTAGATGAGCTCGTCCTCGTGTAAGAGCTTTTCTAGTTTTTCTATTTACAATGCAAATATTTCCATGGAAATGTGTGGGAGCAAGAGAATTGACTGCTGAGTTTGGATGCCTGTGATGATTATAAAAATATCATTAGCAGTGCCCAGGAAGAAAAGCAGATCACACAAGCTTGCATGTGACTTCAGTCTATAAATTTCTTCAGTTGTGCTTTTTACTTCCTTTACACTACGCACGCTGTCCCTGTAATCTGAAAGGATTACTGCCTTCTCCCGCAGTCTATAAATAGCACTTGCCATAATCCAAATGCAGCATCTCCCATGGCCCAGGTTAGCGCTGGGCATCCACAGCGCAGTCTCTTTTACCCAAGGAGTGTTGGGCAGGTGCTTGACCTGAGCTTTCCTGCTGAATACCTCTTCTAGGGAGAGATTTGCTCTCTAAATGAGAAATGACAGTTTATAATAACACCATGAGCTAGAGGGGCAAGAGAAGACAAGGAAATGGATCTGAACTCTACATGTAGGTGGGACTGAAATTCCTCATCACAGCCGCCGGGATACTGATGTGGATCTTGTTGACAAAGCGTAGATCAGCTCTGCTGCCCAACAGAGCAACTGTGAGCAGGGAGATGAGGAAAAGGTTTCCTTAATGCTTTGGGGAGGAGGAAACCCAGCCTCATTTTTATTGTGAGTCTGAGTGAGAGAAATGGCTTTATGCTTGTTTGTGCTTTGCTTCATGTCCAAGTGATGCTCCCAGTCTATTTGTAAGCCCATAATTTTCTAATCCGCATGCTTTGTAATTCCACAAGATGGTGCTTGCAACTTAAATCAAAATGGAAGTCTTTCCCCTCCTCTTAAATTTACTACTGCTAAATCTCAAGTGAGGCCAATGTTACTGCGAGGAGCACTTCTATGCAGCAGACTGCATGCTGTTTCTTAGGAGGGCATGAAGAAATCCAGCTGAACCTCAGGCAGAGTTACCAGAGTGCGTTAGCAAAAGCACAACTTTTGAGGGGTTCATTTTCAATTTGGGCTGTGTTTGGTGCTTTAATGATAACAGTGACAAAATTTGCAGTGCCTGTCCTGATAATTAATAAGATTTCTTAATACAGCATGTAGGAGTTCAGGTTAAATTCTGTATTTCAATTGATATACATTTTCTTTAACTTTGTGCAGGAGTGGCATACGTGCAAACCTAAGCAGATTTTATTAATATAGTGAAAAAGACTTTTTTTTTTTACTTTGAGGTTGTAGTGCAGCGTGTCTTAGCATCTCCCCTCTGTGTTCTCTCTTTGCATTGTCCCTTAAAAAACAGGTCCTGAGGTCCATGGCTTCCTCTTGCTTTAAATTCGGAGCCAACACTGTTCTCTGCAGTTTTCAGATGAGCAGCATGTCTGTCTGCAGAACAAAATGTACTGGATTGGAGAGGACTTTGATAGTATTTTATAACATTGACTATAGGTATTGAATAAATGCAAGGTGTTGATGCCTGTGTGTGCACAAAGAATTTTGCATAAATATGGAAATGGGTCTTTGAAAAGATCTGTTGCGTTAGCCTGCTGGGTATTGCCTTGGAGCAGAGCCGGGCAGCCCTGAAACGTCCCCGGCCCCTCGGGGTGCCCGCAGGAGCGGGGATGCAGGACGGGTGGTGGTGGTGACATTGCCCATCACAGGGCGTGTTTACACTTCCAGTGACTACAATCCACAATGCTGCTTGCGTGCTGTGAGCGTTTGGCCCTGCGCCGCAGTTCAAAATGTGGCATACCAAAAATATGTTAAATGTTACCGTGGGATTAAAACAGAAGTGGAAGAGGGAATTGGAAAGTACCATCTCAGTCCTGCTCGTGAAGTGTTAGTTCTGCTTTCCTGTTTCTTGCTCGGAAGAAGAAAAGGCCGCGTGGACAACCGGGAGGTGCCGCCTGCGGAGCGGCAGCATCGCGCGGAAGGGGCTTTGCCGGGCGCTGCCGCGGCCGCTCTGCCCGCCCGGCGCGCGAGCGCTGCCGCCGGGGGGTTCATGTTGTGCTAGGGCAAGGAAACAAAGCATGGAGACGACTTCTAATAATGGGCTCATATATTCAAGTTCACTTGTATTTTCACCAGTCAGAAAAGACATATCTGCGTCTGTGAGTTGAGCAATATAAAATAGGTTTATAATTAAAGAAGGTATTTGGTGCCCAAAATTTAGCAGCTGCTGCCTCCTCCATAATTCAGTGTGAGCACTGGCTAGTTTGTCCTGCCAAGGGGCTGCTTTCTCCTGAAGCATCGCCTGGGTAATGCAGATATAAGAAATACTACTGCTATACAGTGATTTCAGAAACCCCATGACAGCTATTTAACATCAGGTACAAAATAACAGTTGGCTCAGAGAGAAGGGAATACTAGAGCTGGCCTCGGTACAGAGCTGAAGCTTCTCCCAAGGAAAAGAAATCCATTGCCAACAGGGGAATGCTGAGTGGGACACAAAAGTAAAATATGGCTGTGCGCCACTATTGGAAAGGCTTTGAATAATGCAGTCATCTCAAGGTGTGTGTGTGAATCTGCGCTAAATGTTGGGTGTGAAGGGGGTATTAGGAACTTCCTGAGCAGGTTTTGTTGATGCAGCATGAAGTGCAGCTCTGCAGGCGAGGGCAGGAGCAGCTGGAGTCCGTCCGCGCGTGGCGTTGGGGACACGGAGCAAGATGCGTGTTCAAACACAGGTACACGGTGTTTGAGCGAGTTTAGGAGAGCTGCTTCAGGGTGCAGTAAAAGTTCCCTCGCTGCAGCTGGAAGTACCTGCAGCCCTGCGGGAAGTGCTGCAGTGCACCCCAGGCACAGGCCCCCACCCCAGGCACAGGCTCCCACCCCAGCACTTTGTGCTTTCGGGAGCGCCGATCTGGCTGCTGGGATCAGCCACAGCAGCGCTGCCTCCGTGCGCTCCCTTCCCTGGGAAGGCGTGAGCCTGGACGGCCTCCTGGAGCCTCCCTTTCCTGCCCCTCGGTAGCTGCCCAGTGGAATCGGGAAGGTGTCAGATGCGGCGGGCGCTTCATGTGTGTGATGCATGGAACAACTCGGAAGCAGGGGCCGTGTTTCAGGGACAGCCTTCATGTCTAGCCAAGCTGCCAGCAGCTACAGGGAAAACAGAGAAATGGTTTTTT
>JAUBOD010000457.1:3076554-3089705 GCA_032353885.1 Nothura maculosa
GCCTTAACCACATTTTTCCACACAATCTGTAAATTTTTGCAGAAATCTGCAATATTTCTTGTTTCCTTCTGTTATTTCTTTTCTCTCTTCTATCGTCCTGCCTTATTCTGTCTCAGTGCCCTTCTCGATTCTATTTTTTCTTCCCTCTTTTATGTTTTTTTCCTTCTCTGGAATATATTTAGCTTTTGTTTGGGGGTTGGCAGCAGCGTTCCTGAGCTGCATGAGTCACTGGCGAAGCCGCTGGGCTGCCCTGGCAGACAGGAGCCACCGGTCCTCGTCCTCAGCACGTGGGATTTCCAGCGGCTCCTGCTTTCCAGCCTCAGGATCAGTGGCTGCCAGCAGGCCCTAGGCCAGACCTCGTGCCCACTGTGCCCTCCAGAGACCTTCCCCACGCTCTGCTTTTCCACCATGTGTTTTCCATGGTCAGGTGTTACCCCTAAGCTTGCAGTCATTCCACAACTGCCATTAGAGTCCTGTGGTTCTTGACCTTGTCCCTCTTTCTGGAGGGGTTCGTGCAGGCCAGCAAACCTTCCTCAGGGTCTATTAGCTGAAATGAGGCAGAGCCCACCAGGGAGCCACGGCAGGGCCAAGACGTGCACGAGGCTCCATGACCTTCTGCATGGTTCCAGTCGAGCTCTTCTCGCAGGGAGGGAGAACTGCAGTATCTGGAACAGAAGGAAGTGCAGAGCTTCCCAACTTTCCCTCTGATATGTTAATTGTGCCATTTTCAGGAGGTAAACGAAGAGGTAAAGTACCTCTGAATGACACTAATGAATCCACTCTTTTGGCACTATAGTCTGTCCTCTGGAAAAAAAATGCATGGCTCTGTTCTTCTTAAATCAGAATGTGTTTTGTTGAAAATAGGACACATGTATGAAAGAATTTGAACTTCACCAAGTTTTCTGACACTGTTTCAGAAGAATCACCAAAGTCTGCTATTTAACACACCAAGAAATTCTTGTTATTTCCAAATACAGGTTGTTTATAGTGTGATGCTAGCCCTTTTTCCTTTTGGAACAACCTTAAATTTATCCACAGGGGAGGCAGAGAGCTGGTGGATTGATCATAGGTTCAGAAGCAAAAGAAACCTGTATTCTAGTTCTGAATATGCCAGTAATTTCCTAGTAATTTTGACAGTGAGATGTAACGTCTTTGAGTATCAATTTCCACATTTTTAATCACTTTTTTAAGGCTTGTTTGCCTCCTTTCTTGCTCCTTTCTTTTTCTCTTTTTAAGAATCAATGACACTTCCCCTAATCAAAGTCTTCACCACAGCTACAAGTTGAGTGAAGCATCGCTGATATCTATTTCTTCCTGTGCCCAGTCAGCCATTTGATACTCTTTGTTGTCCTCTTCTCGTTTTCTTTAAGGAATTCTGTGAGCATCCACCTCTTTTATTCCTTTTAAGTTTCTTCATCTCTTAATATTCTCTAGGCAATTTGTATAGACACTGTTATATTACTGTTTTTAGTGGCTGCACTTTGTGGTGCTGATTCGCATCTTGCAAACCTTGGTAGCTTGTCTGTCCCAGCATGGATGGGGAAGGGAGAACATTTTTATTACTAATACATTTACACTGAAATTGGGAAGACAAAGGCACTGCATTATCAAATGGTTTGTATAAAATTACAGTCTGATCTACTATAACAGGTGAAAAACAAGACAGGTTTTGGTCATAACAAAAGGCAGTGCTCCATATTCATGATGAACTTCTTTATCATCCAGACTTGTCTCTTGCTCTTCTGTGCTAAACCTGAGAATTTGCTGCATTCTGCTCATCCACAACAGGTTTTTGTCAGGAATCTTTCCGGCTTGACGCTGTCGATGTGTGCTGCTCTGATTCTTTGCTTTTCCATCAGTTTTTTACTCTGTTAATCAGTGTAGTTCATTAGATATTATTGTTAAATAAATTACATTTTTTTATCTGAAGGAAATTTCCTCTCGAAATGGAATTGAACAGTGCCTGAAATGACTTTCCTAATTTTTTCCCAGCACCTGGAGCATAGATTATTTCTCTTCACATTATTAGTTCACAGAGCATTATTGTGAGGGCTTAGTGACTGAAGGAAATTAGCTTCTTTTTTAATTTTTTTTTCTTTTTATTTGGTTAAACTTCACTAGCAGACAGTGAAAATATTTAATATTTGCAGTGTTTTGCCAGCACCAAGCTTTGGTAGAGCACATAATTGCTGTGGCAGTCTGTGGGAATGGGAGAGAGGCTAACCCAAGGCAACCTAAATCCCAAATAAGATGTCCATGAGATAATCTTACCCAAAAGATATAATGAGATCCGAGAATCTCTGCTTTTCAACACTGTCTGTAAACAGCTTTCAGGTTCAGACAACATTAGCCTGCTTGCTTTCACCATCCTTCTTCCATGTCACTTTAAAAAATGAGCTCACTGTGTGTTTCCACCTGTATTTGGAACATTTGTCATTACTGCCATGATATGGCTGTGGGAAAGGGGAAGAGAGAGAAATCACCTGTTTCAGAAAGCCTGGGGTTTCAGCTGCAGAGTGTTTATTACCCTGCTGCTTTGCCTATGCTAACAGTGGTCACATGAGGGCACTACACCTGTGAGCAAGAGTCTCAGTTTCTTCATTGTGGCAAACTCGTGTACTGTCATTTATAGATTACATATGATTATAGGTTACCATAATAGCAACTGAATTTGAATCTAATTTTGGCATCAGGAAGACTGAGTAAAAAGAAAAATGGAGGGAGGTGTGTCGAGGTATCCTTAAAGAGCTCTCTTCTCATTTCTGACAAGATTTCCTTCATTCTGGCCCGTCTTTCTAACCTTTCAGCATGAAATGGGATCAGTCCCTTAAAATTCAGAAAATTATTTCTCATGTGCTTTTATTCTAGGAAAGTAATATATGTAATGTCTTGTTGATTAGCTGTTATAAATAGTGCAAGAAACAGTTCTGGTACCAGTGTTGTTCCTAGTTAGTCCTGAAGCTGGTAACTCGTTCAGCTTGGACAAGGGAGCTACCCTAGCTGAAATAAGCCGCACTTTGAGCGCTACCAGCAGTGCTGTTCTTTAGAGTGAACCTGTCTGTGAACTCGAACCAGATGAGCTCCAAACTCAAACTTTGCCAGGGTAAGAGCCCTCGCTGTGATGTGCAGGGGGTTCAGTCTGGAGGGGAGCTGCAGGGACAGATAAAGCCTTTCCGACAGAGAGTTCGGAGGGTGAGAGGGACGTTTTTCTGTGTGTTTTCTCCCCCAGGGGGGTTGCATTAATTTGATGCTTGCTTGTTTGCAGAATGGTTTGTCTCCGTTGCACATGGCAACACAGGGGGATCATCTGAACTGCGTGCAGCTCCTGATTCAGCACAACGTGCCCGTCGACGACGTCACCAACGACTATCTGACCGCGCTGCACGTTGCCGCCCACTGTGGCCACTACAAGGTTGCCAAGGTTCTCTTGGACAAGAAAGCCAACCCCAATGCCAAAGCCCTGGTGAGTACCTTGGCCTTACACGCAGCTAAATGTGCTCCCAAAGTTGCAGTGAGATTTATTGGAGAGATATTTGCTGCCTGCTAAATATCCATAATGTTGTTGCATTAGTGCAGGCAGCCCAAGAGAGGATGCTCTCAGTTCAAAGCACTAGTACTGCATTTCATGCAACCAGAGCAGACCTTTGCTTACAGGCAGTCAGCAGTGCTATATGAATTTCTAGTGTAACTGGAGCACCTCTGCCTCCTGGTAGCTTCTTACGATTCTGACTAGATTTAGCAGCTGCAGGCATGACTGCTGTGGCTATCAGTACAGGAGAGATTCTCGTTCTCTGCATGTTTGTAAAGAGAAAATGATCATAGCCCTTAAAACACAGAATTTGTATTAGCTCGCAAAGACTTGAAGCAGGAAATAAAAACCCAGAATGAATTGCAAACACATATTTGTGGCATTTTACAGTTATGTAAATGGAGTCTTTCTGATTTAAAAACAAATCCAGCAACAAAATTTAACTATACTATCTAAACTGCGTGCAAGCTGAATGCACTTTGCTTAAAATCATACTTACTGTCTTCAAAATATCTCTATAAATGGATCTTCAATGACTATTACAAACAGTTTTATTTCTGACATGAATTGGATCGAACGTTGATTTCATAGCTTGATGCTGATGATTCATTCAGTTCCCCAAATATTACCTGAGTTCCCAAACCCCTTGCAAACAGGAAGTTTCAGCTATTTTCTCAAAGCAAACACAGGATTCAAACATTTCTCTCTCTCTAAACTGTTTCCTGTGTCAAATCAACCTGTCTGCTGGTGTCTTTGGTCAAGATATTACAGAATATAGATTTATTTTGCCATTATTGACACATAAGGAGGATTTTAGACCTGTAATGTTTATTTTGGCTCTCTGAAATAACCCAAACATCTTAGTGTTAGCTCAGTGATCTGGTAACCTAGCCACAAACTTCCTTACCCCCTAAATCATTCCTGTTATTCTGTCCTGATCCTTGCTCAGGATGGTTAAGCAGGAATAGACCATGGGCAGTGTCCTCAGCCCGAGCACCAGCATTCAGCGTAGACTGATGGCTGCTCTTTTCCTGCCTGGGATGCTCTAGGTGGCAATTATTTTTGTGTTTAACTTGTTTTTTGTTGTTTCATCTCACGGCAAATGTGAAGATAGTCTTAAATATTTGCTCTACTGCACATAGACTTTTTTAAGGAGAGCTAAAGTCATTTTGTTTGCATTAAATTGGCAGATCATGAATGAAAGAGAAAATAGTAGTAAAAAATAGTTCAGGAAAAGGTTCCAAGTTCCAGAGCTTGCAAATATACGAGCTTTTTGTTTGCTTGTTTTTGGCCAGCAGTGAGAGAAAAGAAAATGTGGTTCAGCAAAAATGAAATTTGTGACAATTTGTGGTAAACAGAGGTGAAAAAAATTTATTGGAATGGACAACATATTTTATAATTAAGATGGCTATATAAAATATGTTTTTTTAACTTTATATCTTTTTTCTCTTATAAGTGAAAAATTTAGTGAAATCCAAACCAATTTGAGAGGTGTTTTTCATCAAAAAATGTTTATGTGAAATATCCACCCAATTCTAATTTGTAAAGAGGCTTGGTATTAAAAAGTATGTTCTTCCCCATTCACAGAATGGTTTCACTCCCCTTCACATTGCCTGCAAGAAGAACAGAATAAAAGTAATGGAACTTCTTCTGAAGCATGGTGCATCTATCCAAGCTGTGACTGAGGTAAGAAGTAGTCATTGCACATTTGTCTTGGCACATTTGATACAAAATAAAGCAGAATTATATTGATTAATATCTGAATGTTTATGACAGAATGCATGTCATTCCAGTCAATAATGACCTTCAACCAGATATGAACAAATAATAAACCCAAATAAATTCAATTGCCCCAGTGATTCACAGCACCCAGATATTTGCTGGACTTTGGGATGAAGTAGGGATAACAGGTAAAGCATAGCAGGCAAAGGCTTTAAAAATGATCTACCAGTTGTGCTTATTTCTGCCTGTGGATTAATGCACAGAAATGAAGAATGCACAGTTAAAGAAACCAGAGTAATACTGTGCTTCACTCAGGTCCTGTTTTGAAAGGATTTGAAAGGTGGTTTAATTCACAGACCTTGTTTTGTCTTTGTGCACAGGATGATATTCACCTACCATCACTGGTGATTCCACATCAGATAGACAGAAATCAATAGGCTATTACTTCAATCGCTCTGTTAGTTTATACTTAGTAACTGGAGTATTTGAAAGACTAATTGGGAACCAATGGAAAATTCTGTTTCTGTATCTGAAAATAGGTTCTGCTAGGCTGGGAGGAGAGGTCATGTACATATGAATGTGAGACCAATGTGGAAGAAGTCAGATTAGGAAAAGTAAAAGTATGCCATTAATTACACAACATACAATTAGAAATAATTCCTCTCCCAAAGTGGAGGTTGATTTGTTCATGAGTTTCTGTTCTAGTTTTTCTAGTTATTCAGTAGCAATCATATGTTCCCTTCCTAAATCTTAGGGTGATGACTAGAAAGCTTGCCTGCGTGAAGGCTTTCCTTTCTGTGTTTTTGCAGTGCATCCTTTGAATATACATGAATTCTGGCATTCTTGAGAGGATACTGAGTCTGCCCTTGCTGTAGCTCACACACCCCCAGAATACCTTTTCAAAACCACATTTGACTGCATTTGCTCAGATTCACCATGATTCTTTACCTTCCTTTCTGTGTCTTTGGCTGGCTGGTTTTATACCGTAACCACCTTTCAAGGCAGGATTGGGAGCGGGTACTTGCCACCCACACCTTAGCCACCATTTCCCTAGGGAAAGGAAGATTATTGCAGCTCCTACCCGGCCATCAGGAAACCTGACCAGGAAGCCTGGCAGTTCCTCCCCAGGGACACCCTGCACGTGAGCAAGCTGCCTTCCCTGCGAGGTGCGCTGAGCAGTGTCCCCAGGTGAAGCAGGGCCAGTCTGATGCCTCATTAATAACTCATAAGTGCTGTATGGACAGCTGATTGTCACAGGTGGTGCTTGTTGCTGTATTTGATGATGAAGTCTCTTCAAGGTAGACTGCACACCTCCGTGTTTAGATACTGCAAAGTTTTGCTAGGTCATAGGCTTGAATTTCAGGAGTATGGGTTACAGTTTATGATCAGATATGACACACATGCACTTTATTTCCTACAGACTCCTATTTTTAAAGTGTTTACTAATTTTTGCAAGAAAAGAAGAAATAACAATAACAAAATAACATACCAAACCGCTTAGCCTGCCTTCCTGCTCCTGTTTGCTGTTCTGCATGAGCAAAGAGCCGGGCTGCACTTGCCACCTCTGTCCCCCAGGCTCCGTGTGCCAGCTCTGCGGGCAGCCCCCTCAACGAGGGGGGATCCAGAGACCCCTTGCAGCCCCTGGCTCCCTCTCACTGCAGCTCTGCAGAAGCAGCTGGGAAGAGGCTTTAGGGTAATTCTGCTTAGAGAAATATTAACTAATAATTTTAATTTTATATATATGTATATATATAAAATGTTGAATAGAATGTAAAATCAAGAACTTGAGGGGAAAGAAAACCTACTTAGCTATAGTTGATTTTAGTTTCTGAATAATTAATGGATTACTGGAATGTTTTTATGTTTGCTTGTTAGTCATACCCATAAATGTTTCCATTTTTTTGTGCAGTTTACTATAAGCATCTGTATATGTCTTTGAAAAGAGAAGATCCTCTTGGAGAACAAGCACTTGTCCTTCCCTATTTTAGTATAACTCATTTTTCCCCATGGCTATCAAAAGAAGTATTGTGATAGCAGACAGCTGAGTGTGGTTTTGGTTTGGTTTCAGTCGGGGCTCACTCCGATCCACGTTGCTGCCTTCATGGGACACGTGAACATCGTATCACAGCTGATGCATCACGGAGCATCGCCCAACACGACCAACGTGGTGAGTGATGGGCAGGGTGTCTGTGTGCTGCCGTGTGAGCACGGATGTAAGGTGCCCAATTCTGCCAGCCCTCCCCTTAGCAGCTATGGCTCCTGCCATGCAGCCTGCAGGCTCCAGCTGAGCACACATTGGTCAGGTTGGGAAAACCTCAAAAGAGACTGGCTATAAGCACACTCCTTTTTCTCTTGATTTTCTAAGGAAAGAATGAGCAGATACTCACTGTAGCTTCTCAGATGTCATTTTGGAGATGTGTACTTGACTGTGGGCCACTGTTTTCCCCGAGCCCCAGGGCCTGCCATTCAGGGGGAGCTGTGCTGCTGTCAGCAGGTTGCAGCAGATTGCCAGGACATACAGCATGTGTCCGTCCAGCCGGGCACGCGCGCTCCTCTGCCCACGGGCCCCAGGGCCCCACAGCTCCCAGGGCACGTGGAAAGCTCAGTCACCGTTGGATGGACAGCTGAAAATAGAGAAGCAAACTGATTCATTTTAAAAGACTGGCATCAAACTCTCCCCTCCAACTTCCAGGTGCAGGTGCAGTTAGAACAGAATGTTTTATTAAAATCTTCATCTGCAAATCAAACTATATTTAATATGGATATACACAACACCCTTGTTAAATTTGTTACTATTTGGACCTTAAGACATACCAGTGTCCAAACATCTAGCAAGCAGTGTCCCTCCTGAATTCATTCTGGTTTCCTTGGATTTGTCTTTTGTTAAGTGTGTGAAGCCTTGCATTTATGTACATAGTAAGGATTTTTTTTTCCCCTTGTTTCCTCATCTGAATGCTTGTCAGATAACAAATGACGGTAAGGGCAAAGGGCATAGCAGCAGGAAAGCCAAGAAAGATATGCCTATCTGAATATATAAACTTGGAAATCGTTCTCTATTTTTGTTTGATCAAGGCGGGAGCCATGTGAAAGGCCTTAATTATTAACCCCATTAATAAAGTGCTATTGAATACACAGATTGCAATGTTTCTTTTCAACAAAATGCTAAACACAAAGGTAATGTTATGTTGAGAAAATAACCCAGAAATAAATTGCTTTGCAGCATACAACTGAGAGGTCAAATATTGACTTGATCTCCCATCTTGCTCACAAAGGACCTAGAAAATGTTATTGTGGTGATTATTTTGAACTAGGTCACTGGTATTTTGTGTTTATGAAACATGTTGAGTTTTGGTTTTCCTTTGTTTCTACTGCTGCCTGCTAGAGAGGAGAAACAGCCCTGCACATGGCTGCCAGAGCTGGCCAGACAGAAGTCGTTCGGTACTTGGTACAAAATGGAGCTCAGGTGGAAGCCAAAGCTAAGGTAAGGCCATGGCCCAGGCGTAGCATCCTGTAAACTATTCATATTTAACAAAGCAAGGAGTCACATTGTTCTTGCACATCCCTTTTGGGGAGAGAAAGGCAGATGAAGCCATAGGTTTTGGTGCAGTGACACTGCTCTTGTTGACTTGTTGTGCGCTCTGTTCATTAGTGTCGTGAGTTTGCTGTGCACAAGAGAGACAGCAAGAGACACCAAGCTGGTGCCATGCCTGTGTGTTCACCAATACCCTGTGAAACACCCGAAGAGCAGCAAATGGTTGTTAGGATGTGGCTCCAAAAGTGACAGACAGGCACAGGAAGGAAAAAGGGATTTCCAGGGCCAGCATGGTGACGGACTTGACCTGACTCTGAGCTGGGCTGGCCTGGCAATGGGAAGAGGGAGCTGGAGCAGGAGAGGGCTCTCGTGGGGAGGGCTTTGGTCAAGGAAGGCACAAAAGAGGGAGGTAGCCCAAGGATGGGGAAAGAAAAAAGGAACAGAGCCGGGGGAAACAATTTAGAAAGACAAGGGAGGAGGAGTAAGTGGTTGAGACACAAACAAGATGGATACAGAATAAGAAAAATAGGATAGTTCTAGGAAAGAAACAGAGAAAGGAGATAAATGTAAGCAATAAACGTCACCATAAGAGATCAGACAAGGAAAACTTCTTTGCAAATAGTCATTAAATTAATAAAATTTCAAATAAATCTTTTTCCACTGTGAAATTATCATCTGAGAGTTGGCTCACAAGCCAAGTTACCAGGAAGAATGTTTACTCATAAGGACCTCTGACTAAATATTTATAGCAGATACATTTTGCATTTGCAAACAGGCTGACAATAGAAGTGAATCATGTGCTCTGCAAATCGCCAGAGGCATCGTGGAAGCGAACAGCTCGTGCTCGGAAGCGTAGCCATGCAAATACCCGCTAAATAATTTCACACAATGACTTAATTTGTGCAAGCTGTCGTTGCTTGTGATCGATTTGTTATCATAAATAGCATCTCGGTGGAAGTAAAAGGCCATACGCTGGTGCCATGGTTTGCCATGGAGAATTTGTGCAAACGAGGCATTGCACTGGCAGTATTTAAGCAAAGCATAAATGCTGTCCAGCAATCAGAGGAGAATCCCCCTGCAGAAAAGCAGCACTTGACACTGTCTCATCCTAAATCCAAAAGGTGTAAAGTCAGTGCTGGAGGATGGGAATGGGCAGAAGTCTCACTAGCAATGAACCCCCCCACAACTACTCTGATGCAGGGCACAGAGGTGCACAGAGAGTAGTGAATTCAGTCAGGAAGGATGGGGAGAGAGATGATGGAGCCGTTTGAGGAATAGAAATTTATGAGGAACAGAAAGAGAGAAAGTCACAAGCTTAGTTGGCTGCACTGCTGTGATGGTGTGTGGCAGAGAGCATGCAGCTAAGAACAGGGAGCACAAAAACATGCTGAAGAAGGAAGAAATTATTAATAATAATTATTATTATTAGGCAGCACAAGGTCACAGGTTACCTCAGTGTTTTCACTGAAGAAAAATAAATTGGATTTAAGACACAAGATAGGACAGCCCTTATACTTAGAATCAATGGGATTACCTTAATCTGAATGAGCAATTGGAAAAGTGAGTGTGGATTTTGACACCACATTGTTTTTTTTCTTCCTGTTATTTTTGAATGATTGAATTTGATTATAGTCTGTTTCTTTTAAATGGTATATAGATAATAATCTTTGATTTTTCATTTTAGATGCCTCCTACTGTAAAGTCACAAACTATCAAATATAGTTCACCAATAAAAAAGCACAAAATGTGTTATCCAGTACATGTGTACTAGGGCACAGTGCCCTGGGCTCTTCAGGTTGTCCTAAACAATGTTATGTTGTTAGATGCTACTCAAAATCATAAAAGAAGCCCAGATGTGGGGAAAAGAGATGTGGATTCAGTGTGTTCTGAGGAAGGTCTCAAATTCCACGGGAAACTCAGTATAATTTAACGACAAAGAAAAGTGGGACATGTCCAGATTAAGAAAATCGGTCAAATTTATTTACTTCTACGGGTTGTATATTTGAATGCATCAACAAAGCACCACGTTTCTTTATGATATAACAAAAAAAAGCCAAGGTTCAGTATTCAATAGGTGAGACTTCAGAAGAATTAATGTTCATTTACAATTTCAAAAGAATCTGGGAAAAATCCAGACCAATATTTTCCGTCCAAATACGATCCCTGGTGTTCTTACACAGGACCATATTGTTTCCTGTATGTTTAGGATGACCAGACGCCGCTGCACATTTCTGCCCGGCTGGGAAAAGCAGACATCGTGCAGCAGCTGCTGCAGCAGGGAGCATCTCCAAACGCAGCCACCACCTCTGGCTACACCCCCCTGCATCTCTCTGCTCGGGAAGGGCATGAAGATGTAGCTTCTGTCCTCTTGGATCATGGTGCATCTTTATCTATCATTACCAAGGTAAAGCAACTGTGAAAATGAGAACTCGCATACTGAAATAAGGGTATGTCAAGTGCTGCTTGTGAGTTAGCTACTTCAGGATGCAAATAACGTACGAATGAGGCTGTGTTTTGTTAGAAGGGTACAAAGCTTTGTGCTCTTATCTCAGAGCCTGATGTATTGTGTATCCAAGTGATTAGACATGCATTTGTTTCAGAATGAGAGGAATGCGGAGCAGAAATTCCTCACGGCAGTTGATAAGCTGTTACCCATCCTTGCCTTTGGGCCTTTGATGGTGGCAGTGTGAGGACAGGAACTGGCTCTACCCTTTTAATCATCATTTTAATGTAGTTATGGCTTTGCCTTGCAAAGGAAGACATCCAGGCCTGTCAGGGTAGCAGGAATAGAGATGCTGTGGATTTGATGCCTTAAGGGCTGCAATTTCCCCTCTATGCAAGGGACTGTGAGGAAACAGCAGTCTCCTTGTACGCCAGGGTTGTTCTCTGCTCCAGATTTTCAGACACTATATGAAAAAGAAGGCTTGAGGCTGCTATGTAACTGTTTCCTCTTACAGAAAGGATTTACTCCTCTACATGTGGCTGCAAAATATGGGAAGATTGAAGTAGCCAACCTTCTGCTGCAGAAGAACGCCCCTCCAGATGCTGCTGGAAAGGTGGGCCAGGAGGCAGAATAACACCTAGTAGTCTACTAATACCATCCTACCCACTTCCCACCACACACACTAATATTCATAGCTGAGGTTTAACTGAATTTATAGCTTTTGTATCCCAGTCGCTCTTGGGGCTGCTAGGAGTCAGCAGACTCTTGACAAAAGTGATTTCCATGGTCGTTAATTGACAGCAAAATGTCATCCGTGTATCTACCCAGGGGACTGGAGACAAACCATTCCTTCCCTTCCTGCGTGGACTATTTACAGCCGTTATCAGAGCTGTCAGACAGCTGGCTCTGCTCCTCCTGCTCCCATGACAGGGGGCAAAGCCCGCTAGGACCTCAGCCTTTTTAAGCCAGCTGAGCTCAGATTTTCACAGACCTGAGGCCCAGTGGATTTATCCCCTGCAGTAAAAGAAAAACAATGGTAAGGGCTTGACCTCAGGGTCAAAATTCCTTACCTGCTCTGGGCTGGGGCAGCACACACAGGGGCTCTGCTGTTTGAGCCTGGGAAAAGTTGACTGGACTTTTACAGCTCAGTAACGATTTTCAGATCCGTTTCATTTTTTTGATTCAAAAGTTATTAAAGACTCTCAATACATAAATGAATAACAACAATGTCTTTTTCACCCTGTCTGCTTTAATTTTCCAAACCCATGAGCTTTCCCTGGAGGTGGTCTGTAACAGCACTTGTTTGTTCTGCGTGTGTTTTTAGAGCGGTTTAACACCACTACATGTAGCTGCACACTATGATAATCAAAAAGTGGCGCTTCTGCTGTTGGATCAGGGAGCTTCACCTCACGCCTCTGCTAAGGTACAAGTACTGGCTGCTCTGCTCTGGGGGAACCATGCATAAGGGTTTTGTATCACTTTATTCTCTATCTAACTCCCTTCCTTCCAGAATATGTATGCTACAACTTGCAACAACAAGGACTCTTTGACCTTGTTTATTAATATCTCACATCAACCTGAAGCTCTGTTAAAATGGTTCCTCTGGTAAATAAATAAAAAAGGAGTAAGAAAAGCCATTACAGACACAGGGAAAAGAGAGTGTTTCTGGTTCCAACGTAGTTCCACCCTACCCTACTAGGCCTTGCCTTCACTTGTCTGGTCTCCTTAGCACCTTCTCACAGCCAGGCAATTTCATGATTTTGTGTTTTACCATCTCTATGGGATGTGAGGTTCTTGTTGGTGCTGCCGTGCTTAGCAGAGGTAGTGCTCCTGTATTGCACCACAGCGTGATTTGTGAGATGTGATATGTGTTTTGGTACAATGCACATCATTATTACATGCTTCATCATCCTTGTACTACAGTG
>JAUBOD010000457.1:3107793-3118607 GCA_032353885.1 Nothura maculosa
CATTTGGCTCTTCTAGTGCTTTGATTTCTTCAGAGGTTGCCAGTGAATAGCAGAGAGCCTGTATAAGAAAACACAAAAATAAGAAAGCAGAAAAAGGGTGTATCTTAAATTGGCTGTAGGGTCTCGTTTGACACGAACCAGTTTGCATGCTGCAAAAAAAAATAGACCAAAATTTCTATGAACCCGATACAACACTGCAGGTTTGTTTGGTGTAATGTCTGACTGCAGTTGATTTCAACTTGTGTTTCTAGATCAGTGTTTTAGATAATTATTTTTTTTTTTAGTATTGCTAAAGCCTGCTCTGTGCGTTGCTCAAAACAAGCAGAGCAGTATGGGCAGAGATTACTTCCACGTTGTGGATCTGCAATGTGTTTACCGACAGGCGAATTGTACTGAAGCTAATAATTAAACCTCATGAGCCAGAGCCCTGAGGACTTTTTCCTATAGGGTAGTTTAAAGATCTGTTTTAAAAAGTGATTTCATTGTCTAACTGTGAATGGCAACTCCCATAAGGTAAAGCTTAGATGTCTGCCCTTCAATCTTGTTTGTTATGGCTCCTTTAGAAACGCAAGCATGCAGTGTAAATTTGCTTTTTAGCGTTGCCCAGCCACGTTTTGCCTCACTTACAATTCCTAGGTAAGTTAATAAGTGTTTACATGATAATACATGTTCGAGGAATGCCAGAGTGCTCTTAAAATAGACCATTAGCTGTGAACTCAGCGCAAGGTTTTTGAGGGAGAATCCTAGAGCTTAGAAAGCGGATTGCCCGGGCTGCCATGCAGTGTTGGAGGAGCAGGTAGCGCGAGCGAGGCGCCAGCCGGTGAATTGGGCCGCCCTGGCGAGGGGCCGCGTGCGGCAGAACCCGGCTCGCCGGGCACCGTTCCCTCCTCACGGGCTCCTCTGTGCTCGTCAGGCCCTTCCTGCGCCAGCGGGAGAGCAGAATTTCCCAATCCAGACCCGATAGGTAGATCTGAGGGTTTGCCTTCATGTTTTCTTTTCTTTGGGAGAAATCTAATGTTCCCATGCTTCGGACCTTAGCAGTGCCATTCCTATTTGTTGCTGCCTAGCTCATTTTTACATTGCATATATGTTATGCTCAGAGGAGACAAATACAGTGTTTCTCATGGCAAGTATCGCACTTAGCAAAAAGTATTTGGTGAATGTTTCTTACTGCTGATTCTGAGTGTAACATTAAGAAATAAGCGCATTAAAACTGTAAGTCACGCAGCCATAACATCTTGCTTTTCCCGTCTGATTCTTTGCTTTCTATTTCTCCTGTTTCTTTTCCACTGTAAATTGCTTTAGTCCAAAAGTCAGGTAAGAAGGCATGGCATCGTGTTACATCTTTCTGCTGCTGCCATCGCTCATCCTCATTGTATTCAGCATTGGAAAATGACATGCTTTTTAATTTGATTTGTTTATTTATTTATGGTTGAGGTTTGCTCAGCATTAGAGAATATTCCTCTGTGGTTGTAACAAATATAACTGGATTTTTTTATACCCTTTATCATGTAGGAGTCTGATTAACATTTGTCTACAGTATGCAATAAAGATCCCAATTCTGCCTCTAGCACATGGAGGAACGTGTGCTAAGGGACTAGAAAAGATGTATTAACAAAGTGCATGAAGCAAGTTGTAGAGTTTTGAGACTGAAAAATGTTAGTAGTTCAAAAGTGTACTAGTTTGTTGGGTGTTGCTTTTTATTAATGCACATTTTTATGACTTTAAGTTTTGTCACGTAGCAAGCATGTCTAGGCCTGCAGCATGTTTTTAGCACATACCATAATGTATCTTCCAGGGTTAAGTGTAACACACACTCCTACTTTGATTAAATTGCAACACATTTGGCATGATCATAGGTAATTTCTAAAGAGTCTAACATCCACAAAATAATTCCCCAAAGCACTGGAATCGGTATTTAATCATTAAGAAGGAAATTTCTTTTCTTTCCTCTTCTACTTCAAAGTTGTTACCCTCCTGTTCTGCCTCGGAGTAAGTGAATAACTAGGGTGTTTATAGCAAAGCTGAAAGTGGTTCAGCCACAAAGACGAACGACAACAGAAAACTTGCTCTTTCTGAAAGCTGACTCAGCAATCGGAGCCATATGGGCAGCCTGTAACCTACCCACAGCTCCAGCAGCACCTGCCCTCATGGGCCTTCTTGCAGGATCGAGATGTGCAGACATTTATCAGAGGTCACCTAAAGATTTGAATGCACTCTTCTGGTTTTATTCTAAAGCCACAGCATTGCTGCTGAAGCAGTAATCATTCAGTGATTGTTGTTTATGCGTAAGGCAGGGAGGGGGATATAGCAAAGTATTTATTATTCCATTTTTGCCCTTCCCTTCTATTTATACCATAGGTGATGTGTATTTTGCCATGTTATGCTATGCCCTGGAAGTTGCATGTATTAATTTTTTTATTTTTATTTTTTGTTCATCTCATTGTCATCCGCACTTTCTGTGATAAATGGTAAATACAACAGCCTGCGCTCCTTCAGTTCGGATAGGTCCTACACGCTGAACAGGAGCTCTTACGCCCGGGACAGCATGATGATCGAGGAGCTGCTGGTTCCAGCAAAGGACCAGGTACGTGTCACCTCTCCGCCACCGAGGGCTTCATGTTCCGCTGCAGTGGGGGACCATGTTCTGCAGGCTCAGCTGTCCTTGCAGGGACTCTTCTGCTCTGCTAGCTGTTGAAGAGGGAGAAGAAAAGAGCTGAAAGTAAGAAACAATGGATTCACTATGTTGTGATCTTGGTCCTGCAAGAAGCAGGGTGGTCTGGTCCCAATCCAAAGATCTTTAAGCACCTGATTACATTTCTGAATGCAGAACTCTGCTTTGAAGTCAGTGGGAGTATCTGTGAGCTTAATGTTAACTATATCCTTAGAGCTCTTTGCTGAGCTGGGACCAGTGTGTTTTGCACTAAGCACCCTGTGTATGTAGCATGCGGATGATGACTGTCCATTCTGTCCTCGTGTAGCACCCCAACTCTGCCTTTATTTTTTCACCCTGGGGAAGGATTAGGCCTTGTAAAGATTGTGCTATTGTGCACTAACCAGTTATGTATATCTTCCAAATGTTTGGGCAATGACTAATACAAGAAAAGCGGAGTCTTTTGCCCTGAGTATAGCGTGGGAAAGTCATTCTAAAAGTTAATGCTGGTGGTAGTAGGGTGCTGTATGTATTTTTTTCTGAGAGTTCCCTCAGTGTTTGGTTGGTAGACTTGTTTCAGACTTTCAAATCTAATTGAATTTCTAAAAGAAGAATTTCTCAATACACATAAGACAGATCTGCTGGGAAACTGATTAAAAAAATCCACATAAAAGTCTTGTAAATTAAGGGACAGGTGCTGTCATATGCATGTCCTGAAAGACCGTAAGATGGGCCGTAGTGAAGCAGAGGTTTCTGCTGTCCTTTACACAGAGGAACGTTTCAGCAGGGGCAAGGATGCCTGCACAGGGAATTACTGAGCTCAGAGGAGGTTTTCATTGGGGAAAAAGTTCACAGAGCATTTTCACAGAGCTTTTAGGCCACTCTAGGATTTTAAACCTTAATTGAACCACTCCATGAGGTCAATTGTAGTAATTTGTTATTTCTTTCCTTTTGAAGTCAGAAAATAAAAGCTGCAACTATTGGCATTAGGAACAAGAGATGATATTTTAAGGCTGAGAACTTCCAGTCACTTTCATACTTCCTACCCTTAAACCTTCAGAGACTCTTCTTGAACTGATGGAAATTTCAGATGTGAGGAAGGCTCTATAGCCTGAGAACACATTATCTCATGTGATGATTCTGGCCATTTCTGTAATTACCATCAAAATAGATGGAATTCATTTAGCAACTAGGGAATGTTTGAGTAGATAGCTCAGAGCTTGTTGTAAGTGTTGTTAAATAATTGTTGGAGGACTTTGGTCAAATTGTACATCATTAACCTGCTTTGTATTACAGAATCTCACTAGAAAGTAGAGCCGGGCAGTCTGGGGGTATCGTCCAACTCTGACATGAACTTTCTGCATACTCAGTTTCTTAGAGCAATATACATCTTATTACAGTAGCAAAGTCAGAGATTAAAGGGAATTAATTAAGTATGCTTATATGCTTAGGGATGCTCATTAGTTAAGTATGCTTATAAAAGCATTTAGAAGAGAAGGGGTAGCTGGCAACCTCTTGACCAGGTGGACTTAGAAGATCTCCTGGCTGTCTCTTCCCACGTTCGCTGGGGGACAACTTGCAAGTCTAAGAAGGGTCCAGCAGGGAAGGTTTGAACGCAGCCTTTGCTGAGGACAGAGTCCTTGCAGGGAGCTGTGGGGCCCTGCGGAGCGCTGCTGCTCTGCGCTGCTCCGTGCTGATCCGACCGCGCGGGCGGCCGGAGCGCTCCGGCCACGCTGCGCCTCGGAGTGGAGCGCTCCGAATTCCCCTGGCCCCGGGTGTTGCCGTGGAGGCAACAGTGCCGTCCAAATCTGAGCGACTTCCTCTGTGGAACAATTTGCATCAGCCTCCGAGTTTACATCAGCCACAGGCAGGATGAATCAGGCTGTCCGTTTCCTAGCAGCTTGGTGAATCTCTTCTGTCCAGATAAATTATTCTGGGAGAAAGCAGAAATTCTGCAGTTTGCTGAGCTCTGATATTATACAGCCTGGCTGATTAGCTGCACAAGCAGCAGCATCCTTGCCACCAGAAATGTCAGAGTTTTTTTCATGTGTTTGCATCAAACCCCACCACACCCCGGAGCACTTTTGGTAACAGAATTGGGTACAATTAATCACCCTGAACCCAGGTAGGGAATGCTATGGCCTGAGCAAGCACTGGCCAAGACTTCTGGATTCTCACACTGCAAATTGCCCGGGAAGATTTCTTTGCCTGCCTGGAAAATCTAGCACTTCAGCAGATGAACAAAATGAGGTCAACAGATGTCTGCTGCTTGGGAGATCTTGGGTCTAGCTGTTAACTTTTACTAGTCTGCTCCTCTTCCAAGATTATTGGATGCAGGTCTCCGAGAGCTCTGTCTGAGGGCACCTTGTCAGAAAGGAGCACGTCAGGAGTGTGGAAAGGAGCACGTCAGGAGTGTGGAAAGGGAGCACGTCAGGAGTGCGCTCGCCACGTAGGCCAAGGCAACCAGGGTACAACAAGCAGCGGCACAGATGGTGTCTCTGTCTCATGGAGGTTGCTTTAGAAAGATGCTGTTGGCCAGGAGATTGTGTGGCTGGGGCTGGAGCTTTCTGTCACACGCTGTTGAGCTTTAGTGTTTTTCCTCTGTTGGGGCAAATGAGATCCCACGTCTTTCTCTCGACATAGGTGCCCTTTTGCGTGCCCAGACCTCGGTGCAGCGACGCCGTGGGGGCTCAGCAGGCATTTCAGTGACAAACACTGAGTTGCATTGTCCCCCTTTTTAGGCATTTCTTTAAAAATCTTGGCAAAGATTGTCATCACTGGGAAATGGAATAAACTCAGCTATTTTTTATTTATCTACATTTTTCTGCAGCTTCAGAGACCAGCTATCTGGATCTTGCAGGGGTTGGTATTTATAGTTATGTGCTCTGTGGGAGCTCTTATGAAGTTCAATCACTTGGAATAACTGAAATCCACAGAGTTGGCTTTTCTGCATAAACTGTGGGCTCCTCCTGAAATGTGGAAGAATCCCTAGTGTTCTATTGGAAAGAGTTAGAAAATGGTCTTCATTAAACTAAATTATGATACATTTTCCGAAACAGTGCTAACTAAACCCACTGCTGTTGCTTAATGACCATTGTTTTTAATGCCCTCCGTTTTATCTTTTATGTCTGATGCCCTGATGCTTTTTCTGGTATTTCACACACCATCCCTTAGCAGCAGCATCTTTGCCCTTGTTACGGTGCTGTGGTTATGGCTCTTATGGAACTAAAATGTGCCAGGCAGATGACCCTAGTGAAACATGTGAGGTAGCCAAGGGAGGAAGCAGCCAAGCGCACGTGCCGCAGTGTTGCACAGATCACAGAGCAAAGCTGTACCCTGCAGATATTTTTATTGATCAACAGTAAGCGATGATATTGATGGGTTTGGGCAAAGCAAAACCAGAGTGGGCATTTGAAATGCAAGAAGGGTCTATAGAGGAAAGATTTAGAAACCACAGAGCAATAGGAAGGGTGCAAGCTCTAGCCAGCAGTGAAGCACAGTCTGGTTTAGCTTCTGGGCACTCCTTGACAGAAGCACTTTGGTTGTTTATGACTGATTCTGTCAGATTTATGGCTAGTGCTGATATTTCTATGCAAAATAATTAATTTACCGTACCTTTAGATGCCTGTATATAAACCAATAGTCATGACATTTCCCTATGCAGAAATGTGTGCGTGTCTCAGGTATGACTGCAACCCCGAGAGCAAAACTGGAAAATAGCTCACAAGGTCTTTGCAATGTGTGAGGAAAAACATCCAGGTAACTCTGCCTGCTCTCTCCAGTCATAGTTGCCTTCTGGGAGAAGGCAAAAGCCTCCTGTGGGAGACAGGGGCACCTTTAACAGCATCCCGGGTGAAGATGAGCAGTGTACTGCATGGCAGCATCTTCACTTAGTTTTATTCATGTAACTTATGGTTTAGAACCTTTCCAATCACCTCACAAATACAGGCAGCCGCTGTTTGAGGATCTAATCTGTTTGATTTCCTAAGAAGAAAGGATCAAAGAAAGAAAGAAGAAAGGAGCATGTGGCTGACATGACTTCTCTGTCACAGATCAAGGGAATTTATAGCATGGACACTTGAGCCAGGCACAGGGTGTTTGCCAGTGCGACGCCACGACAAGAAGCAAATCCCTTGTCACTGTGTTGAGCTGTGCAGTTAATTATAGCACCAATATGGCAGCGCCTCACAGGGCAAAACCTGGTTTTATGTAGATGAGTCGGGACGTAGCACCCAGACGAGGAGGGCTCGTGTCGTTGCACACGCAGTGCAGACATTACCCCCTCCTCCCACTAGCAGCTTGGATTCACAGCCTCAGTTGTGCAAGTGCTGATGCAGTTATTCCCAGGCTCTGCTCGAGCAGGAGCGACCGATGGTGTTATCGTGTGGGGCTGCTGGGCTGCCCGGCGAGCTGGGCAGGCATTGCCGTGCCAGCGGAAACGGCTCCAGCATTTTTTGAGCCTTGCATGTGTAAATGAAGGCTGGAGGGACAGTTGTAGCTGAGGAAAACAGAAAACGGAGGGCTTGGGGCTCTGTGTGTGCAATCCAAGTTTCTGTTACGGGATTTCCAGTAATTCAACATCTGGGATATCAGTAGTGTAAAAGAGAAGAGGGTCAGATGTAAATTTAATAGAATTCTGTTAACACGCATGCCTTTAAGACCACTGTTTTTCATGTTGATTTTAAACTTTAATTTTTTCTTTCTATTTTTAAAGCACCTGACGTTTCCAAGGGAATTTGATTCTGATTCTCTCAGACATTACAGCTGGGCTGCCGACACCTTGGACAATGTTAACCTCGTCTCAAGTCCCATCCATTCTGGGTAGGTCGTTTAACAGATTTCCTTTGTCTTTAAATGGGCAAGTGTTTTGTTACACTGGAGAATGTAGCCTGCTGAAATGGCTGATAACATGCCTGTTCCTGCTGCACTTGAAGCCAGTGGCAAAATTCAGGCTGACTTCAATGAGGGTGCTTAATAACAACAGTCAGGCTGAATTCTTGCATATCAAACCAAAACTTGCTTCTGTACTTAAATTTCTGAATGCCAAAAAACTGTAGTCCAACAGGTTTTCCTCTAATAGTTCTGTTTTTCTGTTGCTTGTGTTTTGCTTTTATGTCTCCTAAGGTGATTTTAATTGAACCATCTTAAATAGTTTGGAAAATAAAATCAAAGCTGTAGTGTTACTCTTTCCGTCCTTTCACCTAGGAGAATGGGAGACTTTAACTGCCTGTTTTGCCTCCCAAAACTCCTGCCTAAACTCCAGAATCTGTGTTTTGACCTTCATTATATTGCTCTCTCATTTGCAAGGCATCCCTGTAATTACAGTGCTTCTTGGCACTGCTGCTTAAGATTGATTTAAATGTAGTTGTAGTAGTGTTTGAATGCATTTTGTAAAGATTTACAAACAAATGTGTAGCTCAAAAGAAGTGTTGCATATGAGTTTGTCTAGTACGAATGTTTATTATATGCCTTTCAACAAGTGCAGGGCATAACATTTCATATCCCTTTTATTTTACATCCCTATTTTGTGACTAGTCACATTCTTGTAATGTAAAGGAGACTAGCACAAACCAAAGTATTCCAGTCCCATGATAATACCAAGCCCCACGAGTCCAAAAGTACAATCCCACAATACACGTCACACCTGCTTCAGCTGGCTGGAGCTCTAAAGCAGTGGAATTTTTTGGTCCTGAGCCAATAAAGTACTATATACGGGCAGTGTTAAAGCTGAAAGGTCAAGAGGTTCAGAGTGAAAAGCTGACGTCTGTTTTTTTTAGAGAAAGGTAGATAGGCCAGGGATCTCAGAGAGCAGCTAGTTCATGCTTTTGCGTGAGGGCAGGGTGATATGCAGTCAAGCTATTCCTGGAATATGTTTTATTTCTTGTTAGTCACTTACAATAAAGGATATTTGATGGTCTCTCAGCTTCAGTGGGTCACTGTCCATATTACAATGTTTGTTCCCCTGATACCAAACTTGAATTTTCTTTGCTGCAAATTGGGCCTATTTCTTACCCTACCCTGCAGAGTCATGGAGAACACCCTACTGTTTCAACAAGAACTTCTTAAACGTTTGAAGATATTTGATCTTCTCTTTTAGAGATTTAAATAATCTCAGGTCCTCCACGCATACCTCCTAGGTGATATTTTCTCCAAATCTCACCTTATTCTTGCTGATGTCTTCTGGCTCTCCCCTGTTCAACAAGAGCTTATTTCTAGGCCAGTTTGGGCACCAAACCACCAGAGAGATGTCCGCAGTACTGCATCTCACAGAATCGTTACCTTTGCTGGCCCACGTGACCTAAGAAATCCCCCAAATGAGATTCAGCATTTTGGAACTGCAGGTTCTGTCTGACCACAGCTCCCCACTGGCAGGTAGAGCTTTGCTGCTCTGAAATAAATTAACATGTAACATTAATGTGTAAAATACTCCCTCCCACAATGAGGGATGAGCACACTGCCCGAGTCTTGCCAGGCGGCGTGTTTCACATTAATTGTAGTTTACTCCGACCTCCTACACGCGTGCAAGATCTCATTTTTTTAAGGCAGTGTAAGGAATGACATAAGGACTTGATGTTCTTTTCAAATGTCCTGCCATGCGTCTCTTTTAATGTTACATTTTGGAAAATAAACTGCTATATAAAAGCACAAGAACTGAAATTCTGTTGCCATAATTTCCCTACTGCCCTAGGTAAATTACAGATGATTTCTCCTTTTCTGTAGTGTGGTATGCACTTGTGTCGATTAATTATATGAACACTTTCTTCAGAGTTTTTTTCCATGTGTAGCATATTTTATATGACAAAGCTCATGATATGTGAAGCAAAAGGCAAATCATTTCTGAAGTTGGCCTTCAAATGTGTTGCTTTTGTTATTTTTGATTGTTACTTTTCCTTTGCACTTATTATTGATATTTTCTGTTGCCTGCTTCTAATTATCTTATATTAATTTTTCCCATTTGCTTTCTAAATTATTTTGCAGCTATTCCTCTCCACTTCCCCAGTATGATTCCAGGTGATAACTCTGTGCTTTCTGTGAATCCTCATTTTGCTTTTTTTCTTTTTTTTAAAAATTTTAACTCTTATCCCACACTCAGAGTGCGTGTAGATGTTTGTAGTGCATCCGCCCACATCCTCATCCTTCTCATGTACTCAAGTAGAAATGCTCACTGGCATTTAGCACTGTGTTTTAGAAATCATACTGTAGTTTCCATTATTAGCCAAGTATTAATTTAGGTAAGCACCAGCTACTAATCCATTTTATCGCAAGTGCATGGAATCCTGTTTGAAATTCCTGTTATCCTTTGGAACGGTAGGTTACTAACCTGGATCCTAAAGGGGTGCGTAGTTAATGCGCTGCCCTCGATGGCGTTGACGTGGGCGCATTGGGGCTGGCGTGCCGAGGGCTGCGCGCGGCGCACGCGCGCGGAGGAGAGCGCCGCTCTCCGGGGCTCGGCCGCCCTCCCTCGGGGCTGCACCCGGAGCGCCAGGTGGTGCAGGGGCTCCTGGCAGTGCCCGTGTCCATCCTGGTCCAGCTGTCCCAGCGCGGCCACGCGGGTGCAGACAAGCCCCCAGAGGACACGCAGCCGGCGCCGTGTGGATGCCGAGCCTCCAGCGGCTGCTGGTTGCGCTGCCACTGCAACTCAGTGCGTTCAGGTGGCTTCTGAAAATGCACTCTTTCACATTTGGGACAATCAAGTTTGGATTCTTTTAACCGTGCGTAGTTGCCCCGCCTGTCCTCTGCTGATACAGCACATCTTCATGGGTGAAAGCTTTGAATTTTCCATTTTTGCGAGAATTTAAAAACCAGTTTTGTTACTTATGAGCTGACTTAGCATGTGAGTAATCACATAGATGGTATGTAGCTCCCCGAACAAGGGTCACTAATACCTAGGCGTAAGAGGGCATGTTGGAGCTGGCCACCTCCATCTTGCACACTGTGCAGTTTGAATTGTTCCAATCTCCTCTGCAGACCAAAAGAAACAACTAGGACAGATTCCTTTCAGTATTTTCCCCCTCTGTAACTTAGGCCTGTAAACCCCTCCTTAACATTCTCCTTTGCTTTATAGTGAATTTTAGCAGCCCGTCTTGATGGCCCTTGGCAGTGAGTTGGGCTGGCTCCTTGCCAGCTCCGAGGAGCACTCCCATGGTTGGCCTCTCCTTCC
>JAUBOD010000457.1:3124750-3145989 GCA_032353885.1 Nothura maculosa
AAAAAAAAGTAGTAAAAGGGTTTTGAAAAAATCTTGTCCAGTTAAATGACCTTTTCTGCATAAATGGTGTTCTAAGAAATGACATAAAATTGCGGTTCATTGAATTAGAAGCAATGTCTTTTATCTGAGGTTCTCCTGGCTCGTTGCCAGCTCCAGCCAATGCAGTCGGACTGAAGTGGTGTTGTCTGAAGCCGCAGCTTTGCCCAGAGCTGGGTGCCAGGTGTGGGCCTCGGAGAGGGAGCAGGTTTGAGCCGAGGCGCCCGCCGCCGAGGAGGGACCCCCGGCGCTGCAGGCGGGAGCAGCCTGCTCAGCCCTAATAGATGTATTCAAAGTCACTAAAATAGCCGTTTCAGGGGAAAGCCATCAGATACCATTTACCCTTGCACCTTTGCGTTCGTGCAGCCTTTACAGGTGTCTTTCTGTAGCCGTAGACAAGCTGTGGCCACGAATGCACATGCTGGGGTAGCGAGTCTGCCGGCAGAGATGTGCAAAGCAGTGAGTGGGCCGAGAAACGCCAATCCTGGTGGCTACAGCAGGCTTGCAGCTGCACCGTGTGGTTTCGGATGGAAGCAGGACTTCTTACATAACCCGTTCTTTAAGTCTGCAAGTGAAACCCCAATGTGGCCTGGTTTGTGCTTGCCGGCTAAAATACCACCATAAATCACTCTACAGTGATTTTGCCACATTTCCAAGAAAAAAATCAACTTTATTGCTCTTAAAATTCTGTTGTGAACAGCAAGAAAAGAGACTATTCAAGAAGGTGTAGAAGGCATAAAGGACGTTGTGTCGCTTGAGGGTGCTCCGTGGGGGCTGTGAGCACCTGGCTGTCGCTGGGAGGCACAGGCAGGGAGGAGGCCTCACATGCTGCAGTTCCTAAAGCTGCTCTTGCTGCCCGCGGTCCTGTGTTGCCTCCCCCTGCTCTCTTTCTTCCTGCTGCCGTTAGCTCTGTCAGCGCCGTGTCCTGTGTGTCCCACCTCCCTGCGGATAATTAGTCAAGGAGGCTGCAGTGGGGACACTCACAGTGTCACAGACTGGTCCCCGGGGTGAGGGCTGCAAAACCCCAGAGGCCTTCGCTGCCCTCGTTGCAGGTGGACTTGCTTTTCCAGCACCAGCAAAATGCTGGTTAAGGCTCTGGGAAGAAAAATGAGGGCACTAATGTAGGAGACAGTGGCACCTGGAGTCTCTTCTCACTTCTGCTGCTGACTCTCCTGCTTAGCCTCTCTCTGCTTTTCGCTCTCCATTATAAAGATGAGGCCCTATTTCTCTGTGGTGTAATAAACCAAGCAAACAAATCCTTGGAGGTTCTAAATCAGAACACATTCCCTAGGCAGGAAGTGTCAGCAAGGAGGAGAGCAGTGATAATGATCTCTCCTGGTAGAAGATGCCTGTTGCACGCTCAGGAAACACGACGTCTCTCAGGACACTTTTTCCCTGTTCCCCAAATCTCTCCCACTGATCCCATTTCTCACAGCAGCCGGGGAGGCGGTGTGGGATTGCCTCCCTTCCCGGGTCTCGTTCGAGGGACACTAGCTGGGGAAGCCTGTGCATTTGTCACCCAAGCGTGGTCTCCTCGAGTGTAGCGCCCAAGTCCTCCCCGTGCTTGGCTGCTCTAAACTTCTTCTCGCTCCTCCATAAAGAGTTCCTCTTTCAAAGAGTCTCAAGGGATTTTAGAAATCTTCTCACATAAAAGAGTAATTTTCTGCTTCAGAAGAACTTCACTATCCATCATCTCTGTGAGTATTTTACAGTGAATTTGGTGTTTAGCAGCAAGCAGGGGGATGCACAGGATTTGCCAGTCAAGCTCATACCTGCCTGGGAATTTAGGAATCCAGTTTGTCTCCTACACGGACCACTGCTTCCAGGGGCCGCAGGCAGGATGCCTAGTTCATTAGAGGGCTTCAGATAATGTCTCTGAGCCAAAGCTAAGGGGAGCTGACGTTACAATAAGAAAATTCCTCCCTCTGTAGCTTCCCGTGCTGCACAGCAACACTGTGCAATTAATCCAAATTACCTGGTGAAGGTTTTAAAGTGGAAAAATGACATTTTAACACATTTATATTCTAATCTTTTGGAGTTTTAATTGCTACTTAAATATTCAGAGGATGAAAGTGCACCAACAAGGAAAATTTTAAAAAGTCTGCAAGTCTCAGCACTGTTTCTGGTCATCCTGCTTTGTCCTGCCACAGCTGGTAGAAATGTCATGTTTTGAGGAGCAAACTTTCTTTAGGAATGTGCTGTTCTTTTTGAAGGACAAAATGAGAGCGGGAGCTTGCAGAGTGCTGGAACGAAGCCCAGTGTCAGTAGCCAGAAAGGCAACGTGCAAGAAAATTGCCGGAGAATTGCATGACCCTCGTGTAATTGCCTTCGTTTGTGAACAGCGCTTGTCAGAAGGATTTCATTAGTGCCTCTGTGTACACACAGTTGTGTAATTAGCTTGATTTGTGATTTATCACAGAGATCTCCTCAGCGCATACGTGTGATGCAGCTGATGTGATAGGGGTTGCTACCCCGGGCTGCGTTGTGAGCGGCAGCGCTGCCACGTGCCGGGGTCCCCGCCGGGCATCGCGGGTGCTGCTGGCAGGTAGCACCCGCGATGGTGCTGTGGTGGTGCTGTGGTGGAAGTTTGGATCATCATTTCTTGGGCTCCCATGCCGCATCCTGAGCCCATGTCCTGCTGCACGTTAAGAGACCAGCCATGTCCTAGAGGGTCAGGGCTTGGGCAGACAAGTGTGGCCGGGGCTGTTGTCTCTTGCTGTCGAATGGGTGCAGGGGACAACAACAGTAGTAAATTTAGAAATCTTTGAGTGGTTTAACAAGGATTATAATCCTCGCGGTACTTGCCAGGCTTGCTGGGTATGAACCTGACTAGACAGTGCCTGCACATTTGCCCTGTGTCTCCCTCAGAGCTGGACAGTGTGGAGGAGCTGGAGAAGAAGCGCATCTGCAGGATCGTCACCAAGGACTTCCCCCAGTACTTCGCTGTGGTGTCGCGCATCAAGCAGGAGAGCAACCAGATCGGGCCCGAGGGAGGGGTCCTGAGCAGCACGACGGTGCCCCGCGTCCAGGCCTCCTTCCCGGAGGGCGCGCTCACCAAGAGAATCCGCGTGGGCCTCCAGGTACGGCCGTCACCACCGGCCTCGCGTCGGCCTCGGCTCCTGGGCTGAGGAGCAGCGGGGGCCCCTTGCGCTGTCCCATGCCATAGGGCTCTGTGTGGGGACAGAGCGTGTCCAGCTGCCTGCCGGCTGTCCCGGCGCCAGGAAGAGCCCCATAGCCATGTGTTGTTACTTAGGGTGTTCACTGCCAGCACCTGTAGCTCTAGGGAGAATCTGCAAAGAGCAAATAGCTTAAACTCTCCTCAGACAAACTGCAAGGAAAGTGGAGAAATATTTCGTGGGAGGGATCTTTTTCACTGAGTTCTTCCAGGCGTCACTTAAAATTACTTACCCTGACAAGTCTGATGGTTTCGTGAAGCAGGGATGTTAGTTCAGATTACGTTGCCTGGAATTCACAGCAAAACATTTCTCATCTGATAACAGTATTCGTATGAAGACTGTTGATCTTGAGAAGCTAGAAACTCTGCTGTTATTGTTATACAGCTGCCTCCACCAGAGATATTTAGTGTGAAAGAAACACATTTCCACAACACTGTTGTTTCTGCTGAGACTACAGTGTAGCTACACACTCTGTTAGGAACTCTTAAGTGAGTTGGGGAAAAATACGAAGGCATGAATTGTACCAATATCACCCTGCAGAACTACAAGAGAAAGTGTACTAGGAAAAGATCTAGAGAAAGCAAAATGAAAATTGAGTTGTGTTTTGGAAAAAAAATCCTGCAAGTCTAAAACCAATGTGAAGCTGTAATTTGAAATGCTTTCCCTGTGTTGTCAGGCTCAACCAGTTCCAGAGGAGATTGTCAAGAAAATCCTTGGAAACAAAGCAACTTTCAGTCCCATTGTCACTGTGGAGCCAAGAAGAAGGAAATTCCATAAGCCGATAACCATGACAATTCCCGTGCCACCTCCGTCAGGAGAAGGTGTCACCAATGGCTACAAAGGAGACACGACTCCCAGCCTGCGGCTTCTATGCAGCATTACAGGTTAGACAGTGTGATGCCCTTTGCAAAGGTTTCGGTGGCCGCAGTGCCTCTGCACTCGCTTGCTCAACTGTTCCACTTGTGCTTTCCAGTGAGGGAACATTCGTGTGCTAGATGCAGTAGAGTCCAGCTCTCCTGAGCAAAGCCAGCTGAGGTCATTCAAATGGCTTGCGCCGGTTCCCTGGGCTTTCAGTCTGCTCCCATGCTGTTATAAAAGAATTCCTGCCAGCAAATACTGAATGCTACTTTATATGTAGCCAGTATGAAGAATTTCCATCTTGGCTGTTGCATACTATTGTCAATAAAAATAGTTTACCAAAGTAATTCTGGCCTAGTCGGTATCAAGGGAGATTTTGCTGTTGACTGTAGATAAGCCCCTGCTTACATCAGCACCATTTTCTGGTATGTGACATATGACTTAAAATAGAACATATAATTCAAATGTCTGCAGACTTATCATCTAGATTGTTGGCTTATTTGTGAAGCAAAGTGAGTCCCAATGGAAATGTTCTCGGGTGGGCTGTGTTTGCTGGGCCTTGGAAGGGAAACGTGTGCCCTGTGTTCCCACAGGAGGCACCTCACCGGCGCAGTGGGAGGACATCACGGGCACCACGCCGCTGACCTTCACCAACGACTGCGTCTCCTTCACAACCAACGTGTCAGCCAGGTATCATAGCAGAGGATCCCAAATGTACCCAGGGAGTAGTTTCCCTGCACTAAAATGTGCGTTGGCGTGGGTTTTATTTATCCGTAGCTCTTTCTCAAGGCTGATCTCAAGGGGTAATGGGCCAGATGCTTTTTTGTCACTCCGTATGAGCACCCGACGCTTCCAGGCTCACAGATGGAGCTTCGTGCCGGCCTTTGCTGCCCGGGTGATGGCTCCTGGCAGTCCTAAGTGCCACTTCTCTAAAGGCTGCAGTGACACGCAGGGTTTGTCTGCAGACCTGTCAAACTGCGGATGCTCTTCAGAGTCTCCTCTGTGATGGACTTGATGGTCTTACTGATTGAAGACTGTCGGCAGGATCTGTCCAAATTGTGCCTCCCGGCGGAGAAAACTTAGAGTTTCTTATGTGCCTAGCAGTTGCATCTGTAAAAAAGCTTCATATATAGAGAGAATTGCTGAAAGAATGGAGCGGGGTGGAAATATTGTGGCAAAGATAAAAATTGAAATATTTATAAATCATATCAGACTTGTCATCAAGCTTGTCTTGAGAGGGGAATATAACAGTATAGCATTCATTCTTGAGAAAAAACTCACTGTGAGCATACATACTTTCAAACTATAAGGGAGATGTGATATATATGTATATATATGTGCAACCAGGGAGGTTGTTTTAGATTTCCTATAAATCTAATGTACAGTGAACCATCAGCAAGTTACAATATACATGGCATGTGGTCACAAGGATTCTTCCCCAATTTAGCATCCAGCTCACCTTAAAATAAACAATTTTAGGATATACCAGTGTATGGAAAGGCTCAAATAAAGATATCAACATCTCAGTGCCAGAAGTTGCCATTTTTGGAAGCTTCAGGCTCCATTGGCAGTACAAAGAAACAATAGCTTTGTTTCCTGGGAGGTCTGCAGAAGCAGTAGGAATCCAGAATGGACAAGGATCATAGGATATGGGATTTCTCTTTGAAGGTTTGAGAAATACTTGAGCATAATGAAAAAATCATTTAATGGTTTCCTTTCTCCTGTTCAGGTTTTGGCTTGCAGACTGCCATCAAGTACTAGAAACTGTTGGACTGGCCACACAGCTTTACAGGGAATTAATATGTGTTCCCTATATGGCAAAGTTTGTGATATTTGCCAAGATGAATGACCCTGTGGAATCCAATCTGCGTTGCTTCTGCATGACTGATGACAAGGTGGACAAAACTTTGGAGCAACAAGAGAATTTTGAAGAAGTTGCAAGAAGCAAAGACATTGAGGTACGTCTCCTTCTTACAGCCTGTCTTCCTCCATGCAAATGGACTGTTTTGTGAGTGGAGACAGCTCCCACAAAAGGGTTTCACAGCCACTGTAAGCACAGTTAGCCAAGGCTCGCAGTCAGACTGTGTCAGAGAGAGGGACAAGGTGAGGGAGCAAGAGGACGTGTATGGCAGCGGGTGACCCTGGCCAGCCTGGGGCAGGTTTTGGGCCCGCTGCTGTTGCATGGTCCTGCTCGCACTGCAGGCGCTGCTGGCCTGGCCTTCCCTCTTGGATGGGGCTGCTTGTTGGGGCTCAAAGGGCATCTACAAGTTCCTTCTTCAGAGAAGTCACTCAAGGCTTTACCAAGTACTCACACTCAGAACTGTCTTTCTATATTGCACTTTAGTTTTCGGATTTGTTGCCAAAATTTAATCTGACCCATGCTAAACTGACGCAAGAACTAGGCTAGAGGAAATCATATTATTCTAATGTGTCTCAATCTATTATGCAAGCAGTTTTGCTCATTTATATTTCATTGCTTCCTTAGGTTCTGGAAGGAAAACCTATTTATGTTGATTGCTACGGAAATCTGGCCCCTTTGACTAAAGGAGGACAGCAGCTTGTTTTTAATTTTTATGCTTTCAAAGAAAATAGACTGCCATTCTCTATCAAGGTAAGATCTGCTAGCCTTCTTTCAGCCCAGTATAACTAATTTGGTGTATGTGTCATTGTTTAACAGGTGGGTAACGTGGAAAGGATGCTTTGCATGAACCCACTAAAAAGTTGCTAGCAGAGCTGAGACCAGAATACCTATAATATTGATTTACAGCCTCTTAACAAAACTGTACTGCAGTCTCAATGGTAGCAGTAGATCACTTCTTCCCAGGGACTACTAAAAAGGAGGTGAAACATTTGAGCAGGCAGAACATCCTGCAAAAAAGTGTGTTTAGATACACATCTCTGAATATCCATGCACAGAGGCTTACTGTCCTTTGCCTTTTTATAGGTTGACACTAAAGAGGCTTGGGCAGTAGGCATTTTGGTGAGCCCAAGTGCAAAACTTGGCAGAGAGAGATGAGGGTGAGCTTAGAATGCCGCTCACTTCCATGCTGGAATGTTGCTGCCTGGCTGGCCTTGGCCGATGCCGGGGGGTTCATGGCGTTGGGAGATGTGAGAACGTGCGGCTGAGGCAGCTCTGTTCGGAGAGCTCCCTCCCGCTGTGGCCCTCGGGCCAGGTCCCAGCTCTGGGCCTTGCTCTGTACCCATCAGAGAGCCCCTTTTGGAAGGGAGCTCCGAGCAACTCTCCAGAAACCACCGCATGTTTTCTGAATGGAAACATATTACTCCACTGTACAGTCATGTCTTTTCTAGGTAAGAGACAGCAGCCAGGAACCTTGTGGTCGTTTATCATTTTTGAAAGAACCAAAGACTACAAAAGGACTGCCACAGACAGCCGTCTGCAACTTGAATATCACTCTTCCAGCACACAAAAAGGTATTTGTTAGGAAACATAAATGTTTTCCATAGGGTTGGTTTGTTTTTATTTTTGCTTGTTGAATTATTTTGGGCTTTTTTTTTCTGCTGGCGGTAAGGAAACCCTGTGACATGCCAATCATGAGAATGCTTTGGATTACAATTGAGTGTTTTTAAAATTGTTTTATCAGTTCCTGTTTGTAGAACACTTTTAAAGTCCCTTGTTACTGTGCTGTCAAGTTCCTATATTCTTTCTGATTCTGTTTACAGCTCATGCTTCAGCCTGCAGCTCATAGGTTTATGCTTTCAGTAACGTCACGTGTTGATTTGCATTGGATGTAAGATTTTTGTGTGTGTTTGTGTTAACATTTTGGATTTGCTTTGCTTTATAAATCAGCTTGCATTTTGTGCTCCCAACTTGGTCCTTTTCATATCCTGATATTCTTTTCCCTGCTGTCCATTATAATATTCCTTGTCTCTGCAATGCATCTTGGGACCAAAAGGAAACAGAGTCAGATCAAGATGATGAGGTAATATAAACACTGTCTTCTGTCTGTATTTCCTTCAGATTTCTGAAGAAAAGTAAATATGTTACAGAAAAAAGTTACAATATTTTAAACTATGTCATTGAAATAATAATTTAAGGGATAACTATATCGTTGACATCTGATATTCTGCTACAAAACAGTAAAGTGCACAAATGTGGAGAAACAGGATTTTATCTTATGGAATTAAACCAAGTCTTGAATAATAGCAATCAGACTTTTAACTTTGTAACTTTTAACTGCTGTAAACACAGTATATTTATAAAACTCAGACTAAAGCTACTGCTGGCAAAGTCAAGAAGATGCAGTGTGATTTTAGCCCGTGTAAAGACATTGCCAGTGCTTTGGGAAATTGCCTTTCTGAGAAGGATTTAACAACTATGCCCTGTCATGTTTTACTCCTGAAAATAAGCTGGATTTTTCTGATAAGGTGAAATGACTAACAACAATTTCTAAATAGTGTATATAAATATATTTTTAACTAAATCTCCCATATTTGGAGGTTAAAAATCCACAGCTTGTTGGAAACTGGAAGTTTAAGTTGTCAGGAAATTGAGTGTGTTTTATTCATTAGAAGTAGTAATAACTGTGGTGGTCTTATAAAAGAAATCGGATAAAAGATCCAGGCCATTCACCTACTCACAGAGATTCCTTTTCTTTCTGGTGGCAAATAAATAGCTGTAGCCTCCTGCTGACTAAAATAAAGCACTCCCTACACGTTAAAAATAATGATAGCAACCACACCACTTTGTCTCCACATGATTTGTTTTTAGTGACTTATTATACAGCTATTTCAATAGTTTTCTTTCTAAGCCATGTTTTAGCCACATAAACTGTTTTCTGAAGAACTTTTAATATTTAAGTTATCACAGCAGCAGCTGTGCTGTTGAACACACTAACTTCTGATGCAATTTATTAGTTAACTACAGTAGTCTGCTTTCTAATCTGCATCTTTGCATTTTGTGCCTATTAAAAAATCCCTCCCATGCCTTTTTTTGTCCTTGATGTATTCACTTTAGAGCCAATGTACATTGTGGTGTATGTGCTTTTGGGACAAACTAATGTGGGGAGAAATATTTAATCAGTCTAAGTTCTCCTATGAATGTTTTATGTCTGCATCTGTAGTCTTTTGTGTGGACCTCCTGTTTGTAGCCAGAGAACATGGTATTATGCCATTTCTAGTAGTATGAATCATTTTGCTAAGTGATAACGGGGTAGCATCCCAGGGAGAGGCACCTCAGGGCTGAGCCATGAGCTAAGTCTGCTCTGCAAGGCCAGCTGCAAAGCGTGCCGCTGGAGCAGGGATTAGCTCCGGGGATGAGGGTGACAGGCCCTTCCCTGCTCGCTCTGCAGGGGCAGTAACTTGCAGATGGTTCCTACCTCCTGCAATGTCCTTGTCCCCCTCCCTAGCTCCCGAAATTCACTGCAGGAGGAGCAGGGATGGGGACAGGCGCTCTCCATTTCCTGGCCACTTGCCCAAGCGTCCTCCAAAACGCCATCCTGAAGCCTTGTGGGGACATTCAGCCCATGATCCTGAGGTCTGGTGGTGGTTCTGCTGGCTCTGGTGGTGATGCTGAAGGCACCAAACAGTCGTTTGCTTTGTTGCAGACGGAGAAGGCCGACCGGCGCCAGAACTTCGTCTCCCTTGCTTTACGTAAGCGCTACAGCTATCTGACTGAGCCTGGAATGAGTGAGTTGCTCTTCCCAAAGTACTAAACTGTATTTATGTGATTTTTATAAGAAGAGACATTTTTTCTATAAACGTATTTTGGTGTCATTTTGGAAAAAAAATATTTAAAGCAAAACTCTTGGATGGTCTGTGAACCCCTATGTTGTGAGAGCTTGAAAAACTCCAACTGGCAAATGCATGGGACAATTAAGGAAAAATACAGTAACTTCTAAAAGTCCCATATACCTCCAGGAGAGTAGAATTGCAAATGAATTTCCAATGGAGAGTCCATTCCTCTTCCCTTTGAGAGGTTGGAGGGAGCTGCTGCAGCACCATGATGCAGAAGTGAATTGCAAAAGAAATTGAGCAATGTTGAAGAATTCTATTCAGACAAGCACTGAAATGTTTAGATTCTTAACCAGAAGGGACTCTCTCATATATCATATCTTGCTTTTCTTTCTCTTGTGCTCTTTTTCCTATACCCCTTGCACATGCTTTCTATTCCTGGGCACCACACATTTCCTTTTCTCAAACTTATGTTCCTCTTGACCAGGCTCTGCTCTCCTTCCATGGAAGGAAAGATCTGCTCTCTGTGGCTCCACTTTCCTTCCCATTATTAGATGCAATAATGTATTTGGCTTAGCTTTTTGTCCCCCACCTGTCCTGTCTGAGGTTGCCTACTACTATTCCCAGGTTTTTTCTTGCCTCTTCCTCATAACTTTGGGTCAGTTCTTCTCAAATGCAGTACATAGCAAAGAGAAGGCACTTGAAATGTGCTGGATCCGTGATTTAACAGGAGATGAAGCTAACGTAAGAGGCACAGCAGTAGAATTTAATGCTTTGCTAGCCAGTTGTGGCATACCGGGCCATACTGGAGTCCCTGAAGAGACATTGCCAGACACAAACTGCCTGACCAGTTGTTTTGATGTTGCCTCTTTTCAAAATGATTTTTGTTTTTGCCTATCAGACTTGAGACTGCATGAACATCTGTTGAATATGAGCAGCTGCTGCTCATTAATGTTCATAATAAAGCCTAGTTCATTTGATGAAACATGGAATCATAGGGAATGAAGTACACAGTGTTTTCTTTGGGAGAAGTGGTGTCTTTGTGCTTTAAAAATGAAATTGCAAACAGGATAGGAGAAAATGGGTATTTCTTGAAGTCAGGCCTAGCGTTCAAGCTCTCTACAACCCAAATGATGTTCTACTGTGTCACCAGCCATCCCCCTCTGGGCTTTCATTGGCATTTATAGACCCAGTACATTTCTCCTTGCAGGATATGGACCTGTGGTATACTGAACATTTATCTAACTGTTATTCTCTAGGAATGTGTGTGCTTTAAGCCTTGGCAGGTTAATGCTAGTCTCACTATGCTTCTTTCACAGTGAATTGCTGTCTATAAGACAGATAAAGCAGGTTGTAGCAAATTATTAGCATGACTTCAGAGGAAGGTGTGTTGAGCAAGTCCCTTGGGTATTTTAGCTCCGTTTGTGCCTGCTGGAACAAGAGATTGGACTAGATGATCTCTAGAGGTCCCTTCCAACCTCAGCCATTCTGTGATTCTGTGATTTCTAACCCAAGGAAAAAAAAGTCCTCCAAGTTACTCCCAGTGTTAACTCTGAATGTTACTGCTGTATCAGAGCATGTGTGTGCTCTAATGGGATTCCCAGAAATACTGTGTCTTCTGGCACGAGTACCTCCTGTGATGCACAATATGGTTAATGATGATTTTCCTGGAATGTCTATGAATAAGCTGAGTGTTTTAGGGGTGATAACAGTTAACAGGTTTGTTCTTGCCAGGAAATTTTGCATAATATATTGTTCTCTGACCGCTTTTCTAATGCTACCTTTTGAGAAATGCAAAGTCAAACAGGTCTGTCTTTGAGCCGATTCCAGAAATCTCCTCAAAAGGTACCAAGACACTACATCTTGTAGAAAAAGTGTACTCTTCTTTTAATGGCCTCTTGTGAAATAATTTTGTAAGGTTTACATATTTGTGCATAATACAGCATACAAAATGTATTACTCTGTGTGCTCGTTTTGAGATGATATATTGTGCATGAATGAAACCTGATTCAGTTGCTTTGCTTGCTCACGTTTATCATAAATCATACTTCCCATTTTTCATGTATGACATATGCTTCTTAAAACCATTTCATGTAAAGTTTTACTTTAGTTTTGATTTAGTTTTATCAAACAAAAGGAGTATCGCATGAGAAACAAATGCAAAAATTCCTTTTCTTTTATTTGTTTTTATTATTTTCTAAAATACTGACTCAGAAAAGCTCTTGCTCTTATTGGCTTTGTGAGTGTGAAGCATATCCGAATTGTGCATGGGAGATAGAGATTTGAATTTATTCCAGTTGCTTCACAGTTTGCACATCAATTGCCTGTCACTTAAAGGGTTCTGCATGATATAACTCTGAGTGGTTTTTTAAAAAAAAACTTTTAGCTATATATTGTCATTTTACACAAGTTTATATTTTATATAGGTACAGTATCTGAATAGAACAACACGAATAGAACAACAGAAATTTTAAAAAGGATAAAACTGGTAGTTGTGCAAAGCAGACATACCTAAACAGGCAAAATAGAGCTGGCACAAGTATTTCAGAACTAGCACATCAGAAAGTCAATAGGAAGTAAGAGAAGAATTTTCGTTGTGATTTTTATTTCTACCTTATGGATTCCTCCTTTGTGTTTTCTATTTTCCATTGTTTGCAGACTTGGTTGCTCTGTGCTTTCTGTCTTTCATTTCACGATGCTCTTTGTTTTGGACCAGTGATCAGTGTTACGGCTCATCCCTACTCTTTTTTTTTCCGTTTTAACTCTTCTTTTGCCTTCTTCATCCTAACTCATACAAACAATTGTACTTGCTTTTTGTAATATTACAACGTTTACTGACCAATTTTCTTCTCTGGTCTCTCTGTTTTTCGATCATTTTTGTTGATTTTACGTTTGATTTTGATTTAACAATTTAAGAAACAGTTGAACGGAGTGCAGGAGCAGCAAGATCCCTACCTGCTACTTACTCATACAAGCCATTCTTTCCAACACGGCCATATCAGTCATGGACAACAGCTCCAATTACAGTGCCTGGGCAAACCAAGTCAGGCTTCACTTCCTTATCAAGCTCTTCCTCTAACACTCCTACAGCCTCCCCTTTAAAATCCATATGGTCTGTTTCTTCTGCTTCTCCAATCAAATCCACATTAGGAGCTTCTACCACATCTTCAGTTAAATCTGTTAGTGATGTAGCATCTCCAATTAGATCGTTTCGGACAATCTCTTCACCAATAAAAACTGTGGTCTCGCAGCCTCCATACAATATACAGGTCACGTCAGGCTCTTTGGTCAGAGCTCCCACAGTACCAGAAGCTGCTGGCCTAAAAGGGCTGGCATCCACTCCCCCATTCCCCTCTCGGACATCTCCAGTGACTACAGCAGGGTCTCTCTTGGAGAGATCCTCCATAACCATGACGCCTCCAGCATCCCCCAAGTCCAACATTAACATGTACTCTTCGAGTTTGCCACTTAAATCAGTCATCACATCAGCATCCTCACTATTATCGTCCCCTCTAAAGTCAGTGGTGTCACCTGCTAAGACAGCAGTTGATGCTGTTTCATCCTCTAAAGTCATGATGGCCTCGTCTCTCTCATCACCAGCGAAACACGTAGCTGGGCACGCAGAGGTGCCATTGCTTAACGGATCTGTGTCACCTCTGAAATACCCATCTCCTGCCAACTTAATGAATGGATCCAAAGCTGCAGCTGCTCTTCAGGAGAAAATCACTGCAGCCGCGCACTCTGCAAGTTGCGCTGCTAGCGCAGTTGCTGACACAGCTGAGAGAGGGTTTTCAACTGCCACCACGATGCCGTTCTCTCCACTCAGGTCATTTGTGTCTACAGCACCATCCGCTTTTCAGTCGATAAGAACTCCTCCTGCAGGTGCTCTCTATACAGCCCTTGGGTCAATATCTGCAACTACCTCATCAGTAACTTCATCGACGATAACGGTGCCGGTTTATTCGGTAGTCAATGTTTTGTCTGAACCAGCATTAAAGAAGCTTCCAGAGTCGTCCTCGCTTACCAAATCAGCTGCTGCGCTGCTGTCACCCATTAAAACGCTGACCACAGAGGCACGCACTCAGCCTCCCTTCAACCGAACATCATCACCAATAAAATCGTCCTTGTTTTTAGCACCCTCTGCTCTTAAGTTGTCCACGCCATCTTCTTTATCCTCCAGTCAGGAGATATTGAAAGATGTTGCTGAAATGAAGGAGGACCTAATAAGAATGACCGCAATATTGCAGACAGATGTCGCAGAGGAGAAACCATTCCAACCCGAGATATCTAAAGAGGGTAGAATTGATGATGAAGAGCCCTTTAAAATTGTTGAGAAAGTAAAAGAGGACCTAGTAAAAGTTAGTGAGATACTGAAAAAGGATGTGTGTTTAGAAAGTAAAGGGTCGGCTAAAGTATCCAAAAGTGATCAAGGACACCTGTCTGAGGATGACTGGGTAGAGTTCAGTACAGAGGAGATTGATGAAGCAAGACAGCAAGCTTTGACAAGCCCTCCTATTTCTGTTCCAGAGAAGGTCCAAATTAAAACTAAAACTGTGTCGGAAAAGGATTATAACTTGTCAAAAGTTATTGATTACTTAGCAAATGATATTGGTAGCAGTTCATTAACAAACATAAAGTACAAGTTTGAAGAAGGGAAAAAAGAAGGTGAAGAGAGACAAAAACGTGTTTTAAAACCAGCTATTGCTTTGCAGGAACATAAACTTAAAATGCCTCCAGCCTCCATGAGGCCTTCGACATCAGAAAAGGAGTTATGTAAAATTGCAGATTCCTTTTTTGGAACAGATACTATTTTGGAATCTCCAGATGACTTCTCTCAACATGATCAAGATAAAAGTCCCTTATCTGACAGTGGCTTTGAAACCAGGAGTGAGAAAACGCCCTCGGCGCCGCAAAGTGCGGAAAGCACAGGGCCCAAGCCGCTCTTCCACGACGTGCCCATCCCGCCCGTCATTACGGAAACCAGAACTGAAGTAGTTCATGTCATCCGCAGCTATGAACCGTCCTCAGAAGAAATCCCAGAGCAGAAAGCGGAAGAGCTACCTGCTGTGAAAGCTGCTCCTACCTTTATGGAGCTGGAGCAAAAACCTACCGGATCTATTAAAGAGAAGGTTAAAGCATTTCAAATGAAAGCCAGCAGCAGTGAAGAGGACGACCACAAATGTGTCCTTGGCAAAGGTGTCCGAGTAAAAGAAGAAACTCATATCACTACAACCACCAGAACAGTGTATCATAAACCTCCATGCACTGAAAGCACATCCGAGAGAATTGAGGAAACAATGTCTGTTCATGACATAATGAAGGCCTTTCAGTCCGGCCGGGACCCTTCCAAAGAACTGGCAGGTCTGTTTGAACATAAATCGTCAGTAACATCAGAGGTTAGCAAGTCTGCTGAAACTTCACCACAACATGCAGAGAAGGACAGCAAAATGAAACCCAAATTGGAGCGAATAATAGAGGTCCATATTGAAAAAGGTAATCAGGCTGAACCTACTGAAGTCATTATTAGAGAAACAAAAAAGCATCCAGAAAAAGAAATGTATGTATATCAGAAAGACTTACCTCGGGGAGATATTAACTTAAAAGAGTTGGAAAAACATGATGCTTTCCCTTGTTCAGAGGAACAAGGTCAGCAAGAAGAAGAAGAGCTCACAGCCGAAGAGTCACTTCCTTCTTATCTGGAGTCTTCTAGAGTTAACACTCCTGTGTCCCAGGAAGAAGACAGTCGCCCTAGTTCTGCTCAACTCATGTCTGATGACTCTTACAAAACTCTGAAGCTTTTGAGTCAGCACTCAATAGAATACCATGATGATGAGTTGTCAGAACTAAGAGGGGAGTCTTACAGGTTTGCTGAGAAAATGCTTCTTTCAGAAAAGATAGATGTGTCTCATTCTGATACTGAGGAGTCAGTTACTGACCATGCTCTACCCCTTAGTTCAGAGTTACAGGGGTCTGATAAGCGATGCAGAGAAAAAGTAGCTACTGCCCCCAAAAAAGAGATTCTCTCCAAAATCTATAAAGATGTATCTGAAAATGGTATAGGTAAAATGTCTAAAGATGATCATTATGATAAAGTGACAGTGTTACACTATACTGGAGATGTTAGTAGTCCAAAACATGCCATGTGGATGCGCTTTACTGAGGACAGATTAGAGAGAGGTAGAGAAAAGTTGATATATGAAGACAGGGTGGACAGGACTGTTAAGGAAGCAGAAGAAAAACTCACTGAAGTGTCACAGTTTTTTCGGGATAAAACAGAGAAACTGAATGATGAGCTACAGTCGCCAGAGAAAAAGCAGCATAAAAAGAATGGCAAGGAGATGCATTCTAGCCAGAGCTCTGCCAGCAGCAGCCCCGAGAAGGTTGTGCCTTCCGAGCCACCGGCTTCCCGTGATGAAGTAAGGAGCAAGGTGAAGCAGTACGCGGCTGATGGGAAATGCTTCCCCAAAATCGATGAAAGAAAAGCTTCCAGCCTGCCCAGCAGTCCTGAGAAAAGGATTTTTGTGCAACAGACAGATGACTCTAAGCAAACTATGGAACACAAAGGAGGTGCTCAGCAGACTGGGATGCCTGAAGCTGCACAGGCTGGATTTCAGCTGAAGCAATCAAAGCTCAGTTCCATTAGGCTTAAATTTGAGCAGAGTATAGGTCCAAGGAGTAAGGACCTAACTCAAGAAGAAAAAAAGCTGGATGGTCAATCCAAAATTCCTGTAAAGAAACTGCAGGAAAGTAAGTTACCAGTGTATCAGTTTTATTCCCGAGAGAAGCACCCGCGGCAAGTAGATCTCATTGATGGCAGCACACCTTTGCAGAAAGAGGTGAAAACACAGGAAGGTAAAGGAAAAATTACGGAAGACTTTTCTGCTTCAGATACACAAAAACAAAGAACTGAAATGAGTAAAAGTGTGCCAGAATACTTTTCAGAACAGCAGGCAATAGACTTGGCGTATGGCTCAGATGCAGCCACGAAGGGACACTGGGACAAAAAAATCTACAGGACATGGGAAAGCCCCGGAACTTCTAATCATAAAACACAGAAAGAAAAACTCTCCCACGTACTGGTTCCAGACACAGTAAAAGAAAACCATGTAGATCATGCTGAAGCTAAAGTTGACCAAGAATTTATCACTGTGACAGAGCACAAATTGGCAGCAAATGGAATTCATTCAGAAGAAGTGAAGGAACTGACTGTAAAATCTCCCTCAAAAAAGGTTTTATACAGAGAATTTGTTGTCAGGGAAGGGGAGCATAATGGCGAAGTGGCTGATAAAACATCAAAAAGGAAAGAAGAAATCAGTGTGTCCCATATTCCAGTGAGGATTGTAGAGGAGAAGAGGACTACAATGAATGGTGTCTATGAACTTTCAGCTAAAGTATCCCAATCAGCTGTGGTTAAGGAGAAAGTTGAGAGGCAGTTTGATTATGTGGAAGATGAAAAAGGAAAGCATTCAGAAATCAGAAAAGTTACCAAGCAACAGAGCTCAATAGGGTTAAGTTCTTCTGTTGAGGAAACCGAGCTATCCCCTAGCAAATCACCAGATTCCTTAGAATTTAGTCCAGGAAAGGAATCTCCTTCAAGTGAGTTAGTTGACCCTGCAATGAGTGATTACTTGGATAAAGTTGCACCTTTAGCGAGTGCTGAGGGAGTGAAAGAAATTAAGACCTTACCCGTTTATGTCAGTTTTGTTCAAGTAGGAAAGCAATATGAGAAAGAGGTGCAACAAGGAAATATTAAAAAAATTATCAGCCAGGAGAGTAAGACAGTGCAAGAGACCAGGGGGGCATTTTACACAGCTAGGCAGCAAAAGCAACCACCTTCTCCACAAGGTAGTCCAGAAGATGACACGTTAGAACAAGTGTCCTTTATAGATAGCTCTGGTAAAAGCCCCTTAACACCAGAAACACCGAGTTCAGAGGAAGTGAGTTACGAATTTACATCTAAAACCCCCGACTCACTGATAGCTTATATCCCAGGCAAGCCCAGTCCTATCCCCGAGGTATCTGAGGAGTCAGAGGAGGAAGCAGAGGCTAAGTCGACCTCTGTAAAGCAGGCAGAAGTTGAGGAACCACCACCTGACAAAGTATTACCTAATCATATAAATAAGGACTCTAACAAAAGACCAAAAGGTAACAGAGTTGCCTACATCGAATTCCCTCCTCCTCCACCACTGGATGCAGATCAGGCTGAGTCAGAAAAGAAGCCCCAGTATTCCACAGAGAGCGAAATGGAGATGATAGAAGTAAACTTGCAAGATGAACGTGACAAATGCCAGCTGGCTGAGCCAGTCATAAGAGTCCAGCCACCGTCTCCTGTGCCACCGGGAGCAGACGTCAGTGACTCTAGTGATGACGAATCTCTCTATCAACCCGTCCCACTTAAAAAGTACACGTTCAGACTGAAAGAACTGGAAGATGACCAGAAGGAAGCATCAAAACCTAGAGCCCCCGAAAAGATTGAGAAACAGAAAGAGTTAGGACACCCCACTTCTGGGAAACCTAATGAGTTTGACATTGGGCTTGATTCACCCCAGAATGATATAGTGCAAAATGGGAATAATGACCAGTCTGTCACAGAGTGTTCCATAGCAACCACTGCAGAATTCTCCCATGATACCGATGCGACTGAGATTGACTCTCTTGATGGTTATGATTTGCAAGATGAAGATGATGGTTTAACTGAGAGTGATTCTAAACTTGCAGGTCCGGCAGTTGAGCCCAAAAAGGACGTATGGACTACAGAAGGCATTCTAAAGCAGACTGACCGCTGCTTTAGCCAGAGTAAGCTTGAAGTCATTGAGGAGGAAGGCAAGGTAGGCCCTGAAGAAGACAAGCCGCCTTCGAAAGGTCCAGCTTCTGAAAAGACTGGAGATAAGAGTGAACAGAAGTCAGGGGCACAGTTTTTCACTTTGGAAGGCAGACACCCTGACAGGACTGTATTTCCTGATACATATTTCAGTTACAAAGTAGATGAAGAATTTGCAACACCTTTTAAAACTGTGGCCACCAAGAGTCTAGACTTTGATCCCTGGTCTAGTAACCGAGGTGATGATGAAGTGTTTGAAACTAAGTCAAGGGATGATGAGGCTAAACCATTTGGTCTGGCAGTGGAAGACAGATCTCAAGCGACAACGCCTGATACAACTCCAGCCAGAACTCCAACAGATGAGAGTACGCCAACTAGCGAGCCCAACCCCTTCCCATTTCATGAAGGGAAGATGTTTGAGATGACTCGCAGTGGTGCAATTGACATGAGCAAGAGGGATTTTGTTGAAGAAAGACTCCAATTTTTTCAGATTGGTGAGCATACTTCTGAAGGGAAGTCAGGGGACAAGGGGGAAGGGGATAAAAGTACAGTCACTGCCATCACACAGCCACAGGCAGGGGACAGCACTGTAGAGTCAAACCTAGAGAGACCAGTAGAAACAACTGCAGTTGAACATAAGCCCATCATCCAGGCCAGTGGAGATTGCATGGAAGCAACACTTGGTAGTAACTCACTGGAAAAGTCATCGTCAGCGGTAAATGCTTCTAAAGTTGATCCTAAATTGCGCACACCAATTAAAATGGGAATTTCTGCTTCCACCATGACTCTGAAGAAAGATGGCCCTGGCGAAGTGACAGATAAGATAGAAGCTGTGATGCCAAGTGGGCAGGGAGTAGAAAATGAAACCGTAACCGTGATTGCGAGTTCAGCTACTAGCCAGACGAGCTGTAGGCAAGCAGAAAGCACTGATTTTCCAAAAGATAATTTTAATAACAACAACAATTTGGATTCATCTGCTGTCCATACAGATGCTATTACCTGTAACGTAGTGCTAAAAGAACATGCGGAACCCAAATGTTCCCTACAGAAAGCTAGCCAAATGAAAAGCCCAGCAGGAAAAGGTACAGGGACAACTCAAGGACACAGAATAAAAGATAAGCAGAAAGTGCATGGAGACCACCAAAAGTCAACAGAAGTGGTAGGGACTAGAGCAAAATCAAAACTTCCTGTAAAGGCCAGCTCAGTAAAAGAAGTCTTTCCACAAAGCACTCTCCAAAGCAATGCAGGGAGAAAAGTGGGACGGGCTAGTAAGCCCGAAAAAGCAAAAGAAAATAATTCTTCTCCCTGTCTAGAAGCTAGGTCTAGGATTCCTGTCAAAAGTACACATAGGAGTAACTCAGCTAGAAAAGCTCCAGCCCTGCCAAAACAAGAGCAGGTAGAGAAAGGAAAAGCAAAACAGCTTCCTTCTAAATTACCAGTAAAGGTAAGATCTACCTCCGTCACAGTGCCAACAGTTAAAGTAAAGAAAAATCAGCTTAGGGAGGTATGTAAACATTCTATTGAATATTTTAAGGGCATTAGTGGTGAGACATTAAAGCTTGTGGATCGTCTGTCTGATGAAGAGAAAAAGATGCAGTCAGAGGTCTCTGATGATGAAGAAGACAGTACATCGAGAAACACATCATTGTCAGAAGCTACTCAAGTTTACCAGCCTTCCATTACATCGAAGTCCGCTAGAGATATGAGAACAGAGGCAGCATCTTTAAAATCAAAGATTGAAAAGGCCGACAGTGAGAGGAGGAGGAGTAAGAGGACTGGTGAGAATGAAGGCAGTCAGGTTTCTGGAGCTCTCTTGGCTCACCTCGTGGAGATCAAGCCTAGTTTGTAAAACTTTCAACTTGTTGATCCTAGTGCATGAACTGTTGTGATTGCCTGTGGAGTGACTTAACTGTAGTTCTCATTCTGTCATTGTCATCTGTATGTGCTGTCCTTTACTCTTCTTTCTTCCTTTAAACCAATCCTGTTCTGTAGAAAGCTAGTGAAGCATGCCAAAGACGTTGTTGTAACTCAGACATTGAAAGATTTCTTTTGTGACAGCAAATTCGTTCTGTCAAAGTAGAGAAAACAGATGTTAATCTGATCTTGGTGGTTTCCACCAGTAATTGAACAACTTGTGTACAGTCTAATGGCTAGATTGTCCGCATGTTTGGTTTCATTACACGACATCATGTAGTTTGACATCTGGCTTTACACAGGTGAAAATATAAAAGCTGTAAAAAAGAAATTTGTTTTGTAGGCTCTTAGGACACACAACCATTCTAGTAAACAATACGAGCACCGGCTACTTTTAGTTGAATTAAAGCATTTATGATAAACTATTGTCCGGTATTGTGGATTTCTTTGCAAAACCTTTTTAATCAAGAAATTGTAAATCACAGGTCCCCAGAGTCCATGCGAACGGACCGATATAAGGATGGCGATTGTAGCCGATCACCTAGGACTTAGCTGGACAGGTAAGATTTTTATGCTTTGATATCAGAATCAGTCTGAACTGTTGGGCTTTCAGCTTGTGTTTTTTCCAGAGGTGCAGCTGGACCTGATTGGCCCAGCCAACATCCAGTGTGTCCCAAAGCATCCAACACATTGCCTGGCCAGAGCAGCGTGGCCAAAAGCATTTGTGAGAAATTGTCCTGCAG
>JAUBOD010000457.1:3154028-3166532 GCA_032353885.1 Nothura maculosa
AGTTTGTGGCATAGCTAATGCTGTGAGGATCTTTCCCAGCAGTACCTAATTACTGGAATACTTCAGAAACGTCACTATAAGCTCCGATGCGAAGGCGCTTCTCAGGGCAGGCAGCAGCTTTCCCTCATGGTCGGTGGGCTCTGGAGCAGTGTCTGGGTGGGTACTTGTGCTGGCTCTGGCCGTGGCAACGTGTGGAGCGGGGCTGTGGTGCCGGTGTCCCACTGCGGCGCTCCGGAGTCCCCTCTGCATCAAATATCCCGTCGGGATTGTGGGGAGCATCGTGCGCACCTTCCTCCTTGGCCTGCTTGTCACACTGCTCTTGCTCTCTTGGTAAAGAGATGGACTGGTTAATCCATCCTCTCAGGTTAATTATGTTGTAGGCAGGATCTTCTCAAGATAATGTGATTTCTAAATCTCAAAGCCTGAATGGGTGGGAAAAAAAAAGTGGAGCTTGTTGAAGTAAAGGCAATAATTGCTTCTGATGCCTTCTGGGTACTTCTTCAAGAGCATTTTCTAATCTGTTTAGAATAAATAATTTAATTACTGAAGCAGGCCAAGTCACAGGGAGCTACTTAATATGCAGTCATGAAAAAAGAAAGCAAATGTCAACTGCCATGTTTCTGGAAAGCATTCTTCAGAAATGCCCTGTGAAAAGAGAGTTTTGCGGAAACAGATTTATTTCTGTGGAGAAAAAGGAAGGGTGCCCAAAGGCATTTACTTCACAGGGCAAGAGATTTTATCATTGCCGGTGCTGGGGCAGGGCTGCTGAGGCAGCAGCCGTTTCCTTGCGTGCCGCGGCAGCGTCCGGGCACGTGGCAGCGTCCGGGCACGTGGCAGTGTCCTGCCTGGCACACGGCAGCGTCCCAGCGTGCCGCAGCGTCCAGGCACACGGCAGCGTCCCAGCGTGCCGCAGTGTCCTGCCTGGCACACGGCAGCGTCCCAGCGCGCCGCAGCGTCCAAGCACACGGCAGCATCCCAGTGTGCCGCATTGTCCAGGCACACGGCAGCGTCCCAGCGTGCCGCAGTGTCCTGCCTGGCACACGGCAGCATCCCAGCGTGCCACGGTGTCCAGGCACACGGCAGCGTCCCAGTGCGCCGCAGTGTCCTGCCTGGCACACAGCAGTGTCCCAGCGTGCCGCAGTGTCCAGGCACACGGCAGCGTCCCAGCGCTCTGCAGCGTCCTGCCTGGCACGTGGTGCGCGCAGAGGGGTCGTGTCCAGCGCTACACACGCTGCCGGCTCCCCACGCCGGGTGCATGCGCCGCCCCGCTGCTCGCAGCCTCCTGTTCGAGCGTCTGGGCCATGCGGTCCTTTTCTAAATGAGAGCAGCATGGCCCTGTTGCTGTTGGTGTAGTACTGCAGAGAGAGGGCGGTGACATGGCCGTGGTGACTACTCTGTTGGTGTTGGTGTAGTACTGCAGAGAGAGAGCGGTGACATGGCCATGGTGACTGCTCTGTTGGTGATGGTGTGGTACTGCAGAGAGAGGGGTCATGGCATCTCCAACTGTCCCAGCTGTGTCACGGCTGAAACACTTGAAGCTGTTTATTGATAGTAGTAACTCTTCCTCCAAAACCTTCCTGCCTCTGGGAATCTTCCCTGCTTCTTGTCGCTTGTTCAGGATGGAATTAGATTATTTGGTGTGTGTTGGAGGTGGAGGAGGAGCACTTGGATGATAGCAGAAGAGAACAGGACACTCTGCAGGCAGGTAGATATCACCCAGCATATCCTGAGAATCAGTAGAGGTTTTCTGAAATGTTAACTCTTGAGACAAACACAGCAAGCAGTGGCAACTTAGTTTAGGGTTTCTGTATACAACATTTTTAACAACTGGTGTGATCCCAAGTAAGATTTTGTAATTCATCTTATCAGACTTGCTCTAAATCTCACTGTTCTAGGACTGAGGACCTGTAGGATGCTCCACAGATGATATGTTTGTTTGTCAGCCTGCAGCAGGAAGGCCTCCCGCCATGTACGTAACAGCAGCATCACGTAGCTAACGTAGACAGGAAAAAATATTGTCCACGATGAACTTTGTTTCCTTCTTGTACTCCTGCTTGTCGTCTTGTGTCTTTTAAACGTGCTGTTCCAACGTACTAAAACTGCATTTATTAGGAATATAGTGAGAGTGACAGTGAGATTGAGAGTGCCTCGAGCTCAGAGGAGGAGCAGAGAATCACCACGCGGGTGTATCGCCGGCGCTTGATCCTCAAGGTACGGGAGGTGTGCGATCCCCGGCGCTGCCCGCATGGCCTTGCCCTGGGGCTGCCGCGCGCACGTGGCCCAGGCGCCGCCGCGCGCTGCCCCGCGCCGCGCTGCCCGCAACTAAGTGCTGGGTGCTCCTTCCTCCCCTAACACATAACCGGGGGGTGTGTTGTCTCCTGTGGAGGACAAGGGTGCTGCATGGCATGTCGTGTGCCTCACGGCCACTGTTCTGCATGGCGTCCCGATTGCACAGGCCTCTATCCACAGCAGCTGGATAAGGATGTTGGATAAGGTAAGAGCCCTAGCGAGCTGCAGGGGGTTCACTGCATCCCTCAAAGAACAAAATGAATTGCAGACAGGTACAAGTGATGATTTTTCTCATTTTTTCCGTGTTTTCTTTGCATATTTCCAAAATGCAAGCTAAAGAGCTGCAGGAATGCCTGTGAGTGGATTTAGGAGCCCCACATGCTGGCTGCAAGTCGCGGTCCGGAGCACTCGCTGCCGCGTCGCTTGCTGTGGTCGGTCTGTGCGGGGCAGCGGTGCCGGCGCCCGGGCTCCCCACGAGGCCGCCCTGTGTGGCAGGAGCCGAGGGGCCTTGGGGGCTGTCATCATCCTGCACCTCCTCTGTGTCCCTGTCGTGTCCCCATAGGGCAGCCAGGGCCCCGGAGAGCTCACCAGGAGGAAACAGCCTGTGACGCCTCCTGTTCAGCGGGAGGGCCCTGGCTGCAGTGGTGCTCGGCAGAGGGGCCGGGCGCTTGGGGGTGCTTCTGGGGGCTTGTTGGGGGCTGCAGAGCCTCGGGCGCCACGCGAGTGTCTTGGGTAGGATGGTCGGCCTTGCACGGGCTGTGTAGTCAGGCCCCTTGTAGGGCCCCTGCATGACAGCCCTGCGATCTGGGCCAGGACTTATGGCAGGTCACGGTGTACGTGCTGCAAGAGACCTGTCTGTAGAGAAACAAACAAGCAAACACACACACACTACAACAGAATCACTATCTATCTATCTATCTCTCTATCTCTCTGTCTCTCTCTCTCTCTCTCTCTCTCTCTATCTGTATTTGCTATAATATAGTGTGCCAAAAGCTGACGTGGGTAATTGTGTGTAATATAGACCCTAGCAGACAGGAATGATGCCCCGTGTAGCCAGGTGACAAGAGGCCGGATGGAACCGCTCGTCCTCCTGGAGGACGCTCAGACATGGGCAGTGATCGCGTGCAAGCACGTCTCGCGTTGAGTGCTGTTGAGCTGAGTGCAGTGTGACATGTCTTATATAATATTTCTTTCTGCTTCCTCCCGTCAGCCGCCGCTGCTGCCCGCGGGGCTGAGGAGCGCGCAGAGCCGCTGGCTGCTGCACGTTGTCGCTGCGGGGCGGCGTGGCCCGCGGGCGCCCTCCGCACATGGAGCCTCCCCGTGGCCCCGCTGCCACAGGGAGGCTCCGGGGCGCCGCGCCGGCCCCTTGCTCGGCCTGGTGTGCAGCGCGGCGCGTCGGGCAGCGCTCGCGCGCCCCCGCTAACCTTGTGGCACGTTCCTAGGGCCAGGAGGCAAAAAACATTCCCGGGGAATCGGTAACAGAGGAGCAGTTTACCGACGAGGAAGGCAACATCATCACGAGAAAAGTAATCACCAATTGCATCCCTGCTCTGAGGCCTTGCATTTAAGTAACCTCTTGTGTATGTCTCTCTTTGGAGTTGAGAGAAAACCCACAGTGGGTCCTTTTCCTGTATTGCTTCCTGCAGATCACGCGGAAGGTGGTGAGGCGCGTGGTTATCCCCCACGAGCGGCGAGGTGGCGCGATGGTAATGCGGGTCGCCTGGCCGCGCGCGGGGCTTCGCTGCGGGCCCTGCCGCTGGGCGCCCCACAGGCTCCCCACGCTCCCCTGAGCGTCCCCCAGAGCTGGGTGCGGCCTCGGGGTCGCAACGAGGAGCCCGAGCGCAGGGCCGAGCTGCGCCCCGCGCCAGCAGCGCATCACAGGGCCCTCCACACACAATTTAGGGCTAGAAATGAGGGCTAGAAATGAGGGACTTAGGACCGGTCAATGTAGCAAACACTGCTGCTAGTAAAAAATGTAGAGAGGAGGAGAATGATGAAAAGAGCTGAAAAAAACCATCCCCTACCTCTTATTTCTTATCCTAGGGAAAAAATGCAGCCCAGTGTAGGGAAATATTTTCAGTTTACAGTGCCCGATTAGATTACATAAAAGCTACAAATAGTTACCAATGCATCAGTGCAGCTCAGCTGAGGGGTAAATTCTGCTGATAACCCCACAAAAGCAGATGCCCTTCCTCTGATGTGAGTGAGGCTCATGATTACTGCAGTGTTTATTTCTGGATGCGTATTGAGCTATTTTTAACCAGTGTAGACGAGCTACATTTAGGGGGTTGTTGCTCTAAAGACACTGAAACCCACTCCGCTTGGCGCTTCCTTTGGTTTCCCTCTGCTGTGTTTGGTAACGATTCTCGCCGTCTCTCTTCCTCTCGCCTTCATTCCTTTACTAACCCGCTGGCTTTCAAGCACCGGCGTCGTGACGCTGGCGCTGGCCCGGCGGCAGCTCCAAGGGCAGAGCGGGCCCAGGCCCCGTGGTGACCGGCCCGGCCAATGTGTGGGGCCTGCACTTGTGCATCAGGCAGTGTGTGTGCTGGGGGGCGCAGGGGCAGTGTGTGTGCTGAGGGGTAGCTGGTTTAATCGCCTGGTTTAACTGCTTCCTGCCTATCCTGTTCGCAGCGCTGTGTGGAGCAGGTTGGCCATTGCCCCACTTGCTGCAGGCTGCCCTAACCCTGTGCGTTTGCTTTAAAGCAGGGAGAAGGTTATAAGGTGAAGACGAAGAAGGAAGTCCGACACGTGGAGAAGAAAAGCTACTCGTGAGAGCCCAGCACGAACGGTCAGTGAGAGCCGCTGTTGTCCATGGCACGAGGCAGGCGGCTGCACGGCCCCGGCCGCGCCGCCCTCCCTTGCCCTTCCTGCCTGGCCCCCGGCCACAGAGATGAGTAAATGGCCCTTGGCCTGGCCAGGTGAAAAGCACCTGAGTGCCCACAGAGAGGGAGGGTTGTGCTTTTGGCAGGAGGCAAAGAGAAGGAGGTAGGTGAAGCGCAGTGTTAGAAACACAGAGCACTGATGCTCAGCCGAGCGGCGGAGAGGCTGCGGCACCGGGGGCGCTGGGGGGAATGACGTCTTTGCAGCCGGACACGTGCTCTCCCGAGGACTCGGGTGCCAGTTCATGTCCTTGTAAGGTGCAGTGTCTAAATACTTGGCAACACACCATCCTTGCCAGGTGCTTCCTGTGCATTTCATTGATGCAACCTTCACAATTGCAACAAAAGAGCAGCCGACCGTACGAGGGCTCCCCAAATAACACCCAAGCGTGGGGAGCTCCTTGCTGCTCCCGGGTGGCCACAGGGCCGCTTTGTCCCGAGCCCCAGGGCTGCAGTCGCGGAGCCAACGTGGTTACAAGCCCAGCCGCCCGCCAGGTCACGCCTGCACGCGCGGTGCCTCGTGCCTTTCTTCCCTCCGGGCTTATCTTGGCTTCAGTGGGTTTGGCAAAGCTGGCAGCAGAGGAGGCTGGGAGGATTCCACCCTTTTCCTATGGGGTCTGGTAGAGCCCCATTGGCGGGTTAAAGAGCGGAACAAGCAGGAGCTGTTAGGAGGACCGGCTGGTGCTGAAGGGGCAGCCGATGCCCTCGCGGAGGGGCAGGTCTCCCTCCTTGGAGCTCGGGTGCAGCAGCGTGCCCCAGAGCACCGGCCCTGCCGCTGCGAGTGCCGCTGACACGCGCGGTGCTCGGACGGTGCAGGAGCCGCTTCCGCGCACACCTAGGGAGAGTAGCGTTGGTCCTGCCACGGGATTTCATAACATCAATCGGATCCTTTTGTTTAGAAATGGAAAAGCAGGAATTTGGTGCTGGCGAGATGTTCGGAAATAATCCCACGCTCTCTTCTCTTTCCCCAGGACTGTGTGCTTTTACTGCCAGTATCCTAGAAGGACACTCATGGAAGAAAAATCAACAGGAATTAAACATTCACCTATAAAGTGTGTGTGTGTTTGCTGCTTCCACACATTAACCGCATGGTTTTATGCAAAAACAAAAAAAAAAAAGCAAACAAAAAAAATTAATTTAGCATGAGCCAATTTACAGAGCATGGAAATTCACTTTCATTCACAGGACTGGGGAGTGCGCAGTTAACAATGCAGTGTATATACAAGATGCCATGCTGTTAACAGCTTCTTTCAAGCAGTTTGATGTCATCACAAAAGAAATAAATTCCTGTGGCCAGAGGGGATGTAAGAAGATGAAATGGTTAAACCATGGAAAGACACTAAAATTACTAAAATCCACAACAGCTCGCCTTATTTTTCTCGGACCCAAACTGTCAGGGTATAAAACACTATTTGTTTCTTTTTTAAACATCAATAGTTTTGCTGTAAATAAATAACACTGTATAAATTCTAACAAAATAGAATAAATGTTGATAAGGCACTGCCTTCTCGATCACAAACAGAATATTGCAAATGCATTGAGCAAGCTAGGTGTCTCGGATGGCTGCACCTACCGGCATATTCTGGGTGTATCTTCACAGATTCTTGTATATTAGCAATTATAATGTTTGTATATGCAAAAATGCTAGCTTGATTTTAAAAAAATCTTTAAAATCTGCTGCAAATTTAAATGATTCCCAAAATGAGGAATTCTGTAGTTCTGTGAAAATTTTTCTTCAGAGTACTAATATTTTGATGCATGTGTTTCACCTTATTTTGATTAAATCTTTTCCAGTTTTGCAAACACTATACTGCGACATGAAAAAAATAAGATTTTATCTGTAAACACAAAGCCCTTCATCTAATATTTGTTGCTGTTGCCAATTTTTCAATGAAATGACCTAAGAGACATAACATATACAGTAGTTGCATTCTGGGGAGGGGGGTGCTATCTGTTCTCGCTTTCTAACGGGGGTAATGCTTGCAGCTTTAGAGGTGGGTTGGTGCTCCGACGAGCACAGGTTTGGGATCTTTTTAAATGAACTGAAGAGAAATTATTAGCTACTAGACTGGCAGCACGCTGTAAAATTATTACTGTATTGTGTACTGGCTATCAGATGTAGAATCTTTGAGTAAGCCGATCATCTGTAATCATCATCCTAGCAGTGTAATATTAGGTTGTTAAGGCTGCTGTGTTTTAAAGGGCATTTTTATTTGGGTTTTGGTGAAATACTTTTAATTTGTTGATTATATTCATATGGAAACAACATTCATTGATAATAGCTCTAATTACATATGTATGAAACCAACAAACACTGGATGATCTAGTTGATTATTTAAGCATAAAATAAATTGTGTTAAAACTCTTGGATGGCGCGTGTGTCGGCGTGTTCTTGCCGCGTGGGCAGCGCGCGTTTCCAGCGCTGCCTCCCTCTCTGCTGCCCTTCCTGTGTTCCCGCGCTGCGAGCGGCAGCGTTTCGCCCCTTGGAGAGGGGGCCGGGGCACGAGCCGCCCCTCGGCTGCGCCGCCCGCTGCCGTGGGAGCTCGGGTGGGCGCGGGGCGCCCTGTGCTCGTCCTGCTGCCGCCCGAGGATGGAGGCCTCGCTCCGTCCTGCGGCTCCCGGCACTCGCAAAGTGCCGCGCTTGCAACCCTGCACACGGAGAGGGAGAGCGAGGCACCGATAGTGAGTGGCTTAAGGAACCGCCGTGCAAGGGCTGCGGTTTCATAACTGTTGCTGGTGCCAAAAACAGGATGCAAATGGTGCCTGCCTCTATAGAGCTGACCCTGCATCCTGGAGGAAAGCAAGGATTTGCACTACGAGTTCCATTGACGCTTTTCCCGTCGTGCTCACGTTCAATTACAGAGAGCCTGCTGGCCTACAACGCGCCATGCGCGGCAGCGGCCCCGATGCCGGCTGCCCTGGAAAATGCTCCAGGCCATGGACCTGCCACCAGCCCCGGCACGTGACGAGCTCCCCGGGACAAGGAGGACGGAGACGAAGAGCGGAGGAGGCAGCGGCGGCTGAATCGCTCCCGCGCGGCCAGTTCCCGTCAGCGCTGAGTCTGTTCCTGCAGGGTCTGCTCGCCGAGTCCTTCGCATTTCTGATTAAATAACCATCAGCCACAAGAGAAAGCAGCATGTTTTGATCTGTATTGTTTTGTAGAAAATATGCATCTTATTCTGCATCAAGAGGCAGCTCAACCCGTGATAGCAGTGAGTAGGTGTTTTTTTTTTCTGTTCATACAAGTGTTTTTCAAATTCTGATTTTTCCCTAGTAGCCACCTTTCCCCATCTTTCTACATCTCTACACACACCAGCAGTCCACACAGCTGGCTATGCTGTTGTAAGCACTGCACATTCTTATTATATGGCTTGTTTTTGTTTTCCTCTTTTCATGTTTCTGTCTGGTACTCCGAGTACTGGGGTTCATTAGCTTCCATTACTCTTTTTTTCAGCCTCTTTCTTTTGAGTTTCTTAATAAAATTGCATTGTTACAGAAGATCTTCCAGCTGATTAATGGACCTCTGGAATTGCCCAGAGGATTACATTAAATCTCTGTGCATACCTCCTGTAGGCCAGCATCAGGGCGGCCCGTGTATCCGTGCAGACACTGGTCCCGCTGCTGCGATCCTTGCGCCCCGGTTCCCATTGCCCGTCAGCTCCGGAAGCAACGGGTTCTGTTCCGAAGCGCCCGCCCGCTTGCTGTGCTGTGATCCTGCGTGCGGGCGCTCTGTGATCCTGTGTGTGGGCGCTCTTGTGATTGTGTGCATGGGCGCCCTGTGATCGTGTGTGCAGGCGCTGCGGCAGCGCCCCATGTTTCACTTCTGGCAGCCCATCCTTGGGCACCTCCTGTCCTCGCCGCCCTCACCAGGCCACCCCAGCCTCCTGCGGGTTTTGTCCTCGCTGCTGCCACCGCCTGTCTGCACCTTTTAACTGGTTTGGTTCCAGTCCCTGATGCGCAAAGCGCAGGGCCTGCCACTGTGCTTGGGGCTCTTTTGGAGCGCGTTTTCTCTCACACTTTATCCTGTTCCTTTGGGGCAGCTGGGCATGATTTAACACATGGGCACTGTTCTTCGAGTCACCCAGTGGCTCCACGAGGAGAAGGTGCCATCTCAGAGGGGATCCCATGGGCCCAGGCAATGCTCCCACCCTGCCCCAGCTCACCCGCAGGCTGGGTGAGCGCCCTTGCCAGTGCTGGGGTCCATTGGGGAATGTTTTGGCACAGCTTGGGAACGCTTTGGCACAGCTTGGGGCTGTTCCGGCACAGCTTGGGAGCCGCAGCACTGTGGCGGTGCCAAGCTGCGCCTTGTGCCGGGCGCTGCCCCAGGAGCTCCACAGCAGCAAAACTGGGTGCCTGCAGCAACCAGGCCGAGGACATCGGCTGCATCCGCCGGTGGTTGGGTTTTCCAGGCTGGATTTTGTGTCCAGAGCAAGAGAGCGTCTGCCAAGTCCTCTCAGAAATTATATAGCTCTGAAGCAGTAAGCGCTTAATCCAACATAGCGGGGCCTGCGGAGCAGCTTAAGTTAAGCACACAAAGTGGCTCACGGGATAACAAGAGACTTGAGCAGATGCTGACTCAGGTTTGTAAGGCACCGCGGCAGGGCCCCAGCAAGGAGTCGCACACGAGATGTGTAGGGAGGTGCATGTGTGTGAGGTGCCCTGCGCTGGGTGATGCAGAGACGACTCCGGGCTCAGCAGGAGGCAGCGCGAAGGCCGGGGGCTGGCGCCAGCGCGGAGCAGCCCATGCACCCATTGCACTCACTGCAGCGCCTGCCTGCCCACCCGCCCGGGACACTGACCCTGCTGCAGCTGCCCTCGAGCGGAGCCGGGCCCTCCCGCTGCGGATAAGGGCGTCCCCGCTTGCCGCTAATGGAAAAATTGCTGTTATTGAAAAGCTCCCTCGTAAGTAATTGAGAATCGACCTCCCCAGCCTGCAGAAAGGGATTGTTCATCCTCTTCCTTGTCTCTGTGCATTATGTGACATGAAGCGATGCGGTACCTGGCACTTTGGCTCACTTGAACCATTTCCAGAGGAAAGCTGGCTATGATGCCTTTGTTTTTTTTCAATAACAGTAAGGAGAGACTATTTAAAATGGACTTTGCCCCAGCAAAAACACCTCTGTTTTCTGAGCTCGCTCAGGCCCGCAGACGCACGAGTATGAGGTCAGCACCAGCACCACTCATCAGAGCTGATGTCTTTCCTTAACGCTGAGTAAACTGTTGCTCTCCCATGGCTGCCCTGATGCAGCCCCTGCAAGGGAGACAGGCAGCTGGAGACCGCACGGATGCTCCATGGCCGGGAGCCCTCTGCGGGCAGGCGGCTCCGTGCCGTGCCACGCTGTGCTGTGCTGTGCGGGAGCGCTCGCACCTCTGGAAAGCTGTCCTGGGAAGGGCTGCCCGCCGAGGGGCACCACGGGTGCGAAGCCCGGCAGCCGGACCGCCGCAGTCTGGCACTGAATAAAGCGGAAGGAATGCTGCAAAATGGGTTTCCACGGCAATGTTGTTTCCAGCTGGCTTACTTGCCCATTTTGCCCAGAACATGGGTGTTTCCAGAATCCACATCCAAGGTAACACACAGCTTGTTTCCTGCTGTAAGCCCTGGATAGGAGCTACCCTGGGCGAGAAACACGTTCTGGATGCACTGCGCTTTGGAAAATCAATATTCCCTGGGATTCACTGTGTGATTAGGGAGGTGGTTCCTCCATTTTGCTGTGCTGAGTGACCTGTGAATTTGCTGGTCGTGCAGCTTTGCCACCTTGCAGCACGTTGGGAGCACGTTGGGAGCAGCCCACGGCAGTGCCAGCTGCAGGATAGCTTGGAGGACACTCATGTCGCTTCTGTGTGCGGCAGTGCGAGGCCGCTGAGGAGCAGCCCGCAGCAGAGGAGGGGCAGAGCGGGAACGCCACGCGGATCCGGCACGCAAGGCTCGGAGCGGGAGCAGGGCACCAGCCTCCCCGTCGGAAGGACCCAGGTTGGATGCTCCAGAGGAACTTGCCGCTCCAGTGTGGTGTTCCCCCCTGCTCCTGACCTGCCCTTCCACATGTGGCAGAGCTGCTCTGTGAACTGCCTCTGCACGAGCACCACGCAGGGGACTGTATTTCATGTATACATGTGTGCATATCTGTATATGTGCAAACAGTTTTATTAAAAAGTGTTTTAAAATTGATTTAATGGTATGTAAATATTCACATCTGCTGAAGTCTCGGGAGTCCAAGCTCGCACTGGGGTCTGCACCAAAGAGCTGCTGTGTCATCCCTGGTGCTTTCACCATACTTCACAGTGTGGATTTGAGGGTGTAGGGTTTTTCCTATATATTTGGGTTTACAACACAGGGTTTGGGTATAAGCTATAAGTTTATTATTTTAACACTCAAACAAAAAGTTCCATCTCAGCACTAAAGCAGATTTTTTTCAATCATTTTAAAATGAAATCCAACATGGTTGGCAAGAGGAGAAATAAAACCAAAAAGCCCACGCCGAGACCTTCCCTTCTCAGTGCCGGAGGCTGCAAACCCCTTTCTGCAGCAGGCGGCTGGTTGCAGCAGCCAGGGGACAGGCAGCCCATGCCGAGCGTGGCCTTTTCCTTGTGGCCTATGCCTGGAGAGGGATTCTTAGTGCCAGATATTGGGAGCATGAAGCTGCTCCCGGCCGGTGCGGAGAGCGGCACCAGGGCGGGAGCAGCCTCAGAGCTACGCGCAAGGACAAGGGTCGCCGAGGCCTCCTGCTTGATTTGCAGCTGGAGAAGCGTTGAACAGCAAGAGGCTGTGGTGCTTGTCAGAAACCTTTGCTCTGTTTTGTTTCTAATTCCCCATAATATTTATAATCTCACACTCTTTGCCCCAGGTGGCAGATGAAGGGTTTTGGGGTGGGCGCAGAAGGGCAGCTTGGCTGGGTCTCTCCACATACTGGGGCCAGCAGCTTGGGACCTCATCCCACTGCTCCTGGGGCGGCTGGAAGAGGCTCCCGCTCCAGCAGCACCATCCATGCACGCTTTCCCTCACAGGAAAAAAAAACTGTGAGGAAAGTGCTGTGTTGATCATGCTGCAGTTGCATAATAATCACGTGTAAAACGTTGCTTGTTTCTATACACAGAACTTGGGGCAGAGATCCATGATGATTCCAGAACACAGGAATAACAACCATGGCACATAGCTAGTGGGGAAGGCGGTGCAGGGCCGGGGCTCCCCCGCAAATGGCGGGGGCTGCCGCGGGGGGCTGAGGGCCGCGCCCCGCCCCGCCCCTAAAGCGGCGGTTGGCGGCGGTTGCGGCCGTTGGCGGCGGTTGCGGCCGTTGGCGGCGGTTGGCGGGCCCGGCAGGCGGCGCTGTGGCGGGCCGGG
>JAUBOD010000457.1:3167488-3186446 GCA_032353885.1 Nothura maculosa
CCCCGCGCGCCTCCCGCGCAGCCCGGCCCGCGCCCCGCTGCCAACTTGCGGGAAGTGGCGGGCCGGGCGGGCGCCCCCCTCGTCCCCGGGTCCCCCCCGATTCCCTTGCTGGGTTATTGAGAGTTTGTCGAGAAACCCGTTTGAAATCCAGCCCAGGTAACGAGCAGCTTGGCCCCAGGGAAGGCTTGGTGAGCACTAACCAGCCCTGAGGGGATGGCCTGAAATTATTTAATGCTGTTTCAAATTACCTTGTCAGGCTTCAGTCCTGTATAAGGAATAAAAAGGTGGGATTAACATGACTCTCCTTTTCCCGTGAGTTAGGGCTCTGGAGTAGTTTTTAGCAATCCAGTAGTTGTTCCAGTGTTGCAGTGGTCATGGCCTCCACGCAAGCTTGTTAAATTATGGGAATACAACCAGATAACCCGTCAAAGGCCCATTACAGGAAATCCAGGTGTTAGTCTGCACTGCGCCGTGCATCCTTGCTCGTGCAGGCAGAGATACCCTGAGAGAGGCAGATCCCACCTGTATGCGTTCGTTCCCGTGTTGTGTGATCCCTGCAGGGCTTTGCTTTGTTACAGGCACGATCACTGTTTTTTTCCTAACCGTGCTGTGCCACCGTTGATGATCTCGCTGAGAAACGGGATCTGGCGCTTATCTGGGCAAACCTCTCGCCGGTTCCCACTCGTAAGCGCTCGGTGTCTGGCAGGATGTGGGCCGGAAGAGCACACGAAACACAATACACTGGTCGTTTATTCAAGGATGACAAATACAGTGCCGGTGGGGGAAACGTGCGTTTGGTTAATGCTTTACGAGAAGGGAATGTGTCTCAGTTGGGCAGCAGGGCATCGCCTTTCCGTGCTGGAAGGGCTAAGACATCTTGTCAGTCAGACATTTTCTCTCTGCCCGGCAGGAAGACACAGCATCCTTCCAACCCCCCGCCCCGGAGGCTTGTAAATAGCTTACCTGAGAAGAATTGTAGTTATTTTGGATAACTAGGGGCTAGTTATGTTTTCATTGGCCTTTAATTTCCAAAAAGAAAGTGTTTTTCTGAAATCTGAATTTCAGTCAGCATAGTTTGGACTTCTTGGAGAAGGAAAGAAACGGTGTCACTCTTCCGTAACAACCTGTAGGCTGGCTAGAAAACCGGTATCTTTAGCAGATCCTCTGGTATGCTAAACCCTGTGTATGGCTGACTAACTAAACCACTTTTAATTTAGCAAGTGGCAAAATAATGATGCAAAATGAATGTTTTTTTTCAGACCGCCAAGACTTTGCGCTGTGATTTACATAGTCCTTAATGTAAACAAATTTGCAGTCAAAATACTTGTCCTGTTACTGTAGTAGGAAAGTGAGTGGAGATGAACTTAGCAGGTACATTGAAATGTATGCCATTTGCATGTAAATGTAATTGAATATAACATTTTCCTAATTTTCTTCTTTGTGATTATAAACCTTTGTCAATTTACTCCTCCACAGCCCAGCTCAAATTCCTTCAACACTTTTTTTCTGTCCTGGAAGATTTATGTAGCATACCAGTTTCCTGTTACACACATTGTAACGTCGCAGATCTGCTTTGCTTCTTACCCTTTGTTACAGAGGAGATGTCGAGCACAAATAGAAGTGATAGGTAGCTGAAAAAACAGGTTAAATGATTAAACCCTTGTGCTGTAAGTGAAGGTGAACCTTCCAACCCTGCTGTGGGCCTTTTGCTCCCCCCCGGCTTGAGCTCCCTTGCGCTAGTGCGGCAAACATACTTAACTTCATTTACTTCCCCCACTCTTGTGTTTGGTCTTTTTGAATATTGACCGTTTCCCCTTAGGGTCCACCAGATGGAAAACAGTGCTTCTCCTCCCTCCCCGTGTGTCTGGACTGCTGTGTATGTTAGTGTGTGCATCTTCTTTGTTTCTGTCCTAGTGCCTAGTCAGCTTGAACGCATGCATTTTGGAAATTATTTGGTAGTTGCATAGGATCCTCTTAACAGAGTTTTTCAGTTAACCCTTGTGTCAGAGGGTTGAAAATGAGTGTTGAATTCAGAGGGCCTGCACTAAATAGTTGTGCTTGAATGATACCCATAACAACAGGTGAGAAAAAGGTGTTGACTTTACAGGCTTCTATGCTGGCTCACTTCCTATCAACTCTCATCTAAAGTGAGTAAAGACAGATACTTTAGTACTCAAGCCTATTAAGTAAGTTTGGCCTGAGTGTGCTTCTAAAGCAGCATGCAAACTCTGCTTCTGCCAGCAGCCTGGAACACAAATGAAATTATAGCACAGCTCTTGTGCAAGACGGAGAAGTTACATAAATATACGTGATACCTTTATCTCACCTGTTGGTACTGGAACAAGCTGGAAGGAGCAGGCAGCTAGGTGAGCTTTGGAGTCACGTCTGGTAGTTATGCTGCAAGTTTCAGACCAAGATCAATTTGGTCTGAAATAACTAAGATTATTTGGTCCATTTGAAGAGAGCTACCTCTGCACATGCTTAGTGGTCTTTAGTTACATGATCTCATGACGTGTTTCTGCAAGATTGCTTTTAGGAAATGCAATGGTTGGTGCCTTGGTGGGAAAAAATCACTTTTGAAAGTCTGCAGTGCTACATTTTTGTAGCCTTGAGTAGCTTGTTTTGGTTGTGGGGCTGCATTACCAAAGGTAGATTTCCTGTGTGAACTTCCTTACTTTCTTGGTGAAAAAGTTTTGTTAAGGAAATGTGATAGTTAGTGGGCTAGGTCTGGTTCAGTGCAACTTCCCCAGTGAAACAAGAGTATGTTCAGAACTGGGGGGGGAACCCTTTACAAAGGATTGAATCGCTGAGTGTGATAAAAGCTGAAATACTTCACCTGTCTATTTGTGTGCCTTACTCGGGACTTTTCTTTTGAAGTCAGTGGAACGTGGATTGCTAAAACTTCTGCTTTTCTTTCTTTCTTTTCAGTGCTTGAGATAACAAAGTTGTCATGTTGCAGTGAAAGCCGTGTAATCTTGATTGGTATTAAGCATTTTGGTTTTTTTAAGTGACGGCCTTGTAGAGCTAAAATGCTTGAAAAAAAGGAAGTTGTAGTCCTCGAGTCCTACAGGTACATGCATGCTTGTTTTTAGGTGTTAGATTCAGGAACCTCTCTCATGTGAATTGGCCAATTATAGTCGAGCATTTTCTGTAAAGTTAGAAGAATAGAAAATAATAAACTTTGTTCCATCAATTATTTTTAACTAAGATGAAGATGAAGTATATGAGTAGCCTTAAAGCATACCACTTCAGAATGCTCTTTGTGATGTTTTAATGCTTTATAATGTGGATTTTATATGAACAGCATCTCAAATTTGTTTTTTTTTTCCTCTCAGTTTGCTTTGGAGGGAAGAAAAGTATCTTAGAAATCCTGCTGTGTGGTGATGTATGGATTCCTGAAAGCATCACCAGTGAAGATGAAACAGTCCGATCCCAAACGCTGTTGGCATAAGTGATGGTTAGCTGCTGGTTTCTGTGAACTTGCCGTTAGTGGTGGCATCTGGAGTGTTTGGTGATGAGGGATATTGGGACATCCCTCATGTCCCAGGACTGCTGTGGATTGTAGCAGGTTGCATGTGGCCCTATGTTTGCTGTGAGACAGCTCTTACGCTTCCATCCATAGCTAAGGCACCTGCTCTTGCTCTGTACCCCAAATCTGAGCTGGCCTTTTTTGTTCAGTATCTCAAGTGCTAACCGAGGGCAATTGCACCTCCTGAGCCCTCACTTCCATCCTTTGTGTTTCTGCAAAGCAAGATTGGGAGAAACAATGGAAGAAAAGGGTCTACTCAGCTCCCTTTCCTGTGCTTGTGGCCACAAATTCCGAAGAAAGGCTATAAAAGGGCATCTCCTGAAACCCACGGGACTGTTCTGGCACCTACAGACTGCAAAAATCTTGTGTGGTATAGTAGACTTGTCACAGTTTTCTCCATAAACTCCCAGGCTTAGATGCTGCAGGTAAATACGATTTAAACGTTTTGTTCTCCAGGAGGTGTATGTGGTGTGGGCTTTCATGGAAAGCTGCACTCGGGATAATTAGTTTTGGAACGTTGGCAGGGTATGCCATGTTCTTGAAATCCCCTGCAAAAATGCTTTTTAGCAGGTTCTAAAAAGCAAAAACACTTTTAAATTTTATTTTCTGGTCTCTGGAATTTACAGACTACACTTATTAGTAATAGGGGAAAAAGGAGAGAATATGCTGAATCAACTGAATCCAAAATTAAACCTTTTAAAGGTGCTCAGTTGATGATACAGATGAATGCAGGAAATCAGTCGTGAAGCAGAAGATGAACCAAAAAAAGCTAACAGATTAATATTTTAAAAGATAATTTGTCTGTTATTCAGTCTATTTTAAAATAGGACTTGCTAATTCTGAATGTATATTTTTCCATATAACTAGATGCTCATGTGAGATTGATCTGCCTTTTAGTGATGTCTTCTGTAGTTGTGAGAAGTCTATTTGGAGCATTTATATCTGACTACGTTGTTTTTAAGTTTAGTTTGTAGCTGATGGAAACACTTCAAAGTATTGACAAGTTGCTCATCAGATGGATGAATGAAAGTACAGTTCACAAGTCTTATAAAACTAACATTAACTCATTAAATGTGAGTAAAGATTAGCTGCTGAGATTAACTAATTCCAAAGGGATAAAGCTTCATATAAAATTTTGGGGAAGAACAGACACACAAAAGAAGTGACTTTTATCTGAATTTTACATTTTCCTTAAATTCTCAAGAAGTATCTATTGAACTTCCATTAAACACTTGAAAAGGAAGGAAGAAAGAATCTTAATAATGAACTTCATGAACTTTTTTTCCTTTTTTTTTTTTTTTGGTTAACAATGCTCTTAGCTGCAGTGTAGGGAAACTAATAATAGTAAAGTGTATTTATTATTCTCTGCTTACATTCAGTAGTTATATGTAGGCTTCCAGCATGTTGAATTCCCAGAGGAAAAAATACTGTCAATGAAGTGGGAGCAGCACGTTGCAGCCTGTGTTATAGGCAGCCAATTTTCTTCAGTGCAGGTGAAATAAAATTGAGAAGCCATTAACAGTGTCTGCCCCATGTAGAGCTTGATTGATTTGGGTAATGATCAGTAGTTATTAACAGTAGCTAATAAACAAGCCTAAGCATGGGAGCTTATACTTTCAGAGTTTTAGTCCTGACGGAGTCACAGTCATCTGATTTGGGTTGTAGAGCTTTGTTTCTCTGATTTATACCTACATTGAATCCTCTAACTTATCTTGAAACTTCTTATCTGAGATGAAGAAGAGTTGTTTAATGTGCTCAAAAGGTTCTAATTTCTTATGCAAATTCCTGGGTCAGATTCTTCACATTGCCCTCTTGGTTCTTGCAATGCCTTTGGGCTAGGTTAATGAGATCTTTTGATCCCAAACTTTTCTCCTAGTGAAGATCCTAATAGGCACCTCTTTTTCTGCTTTGATAAGCTCAAGTAAGTTCTCAAGCTGTGATAAACTGGAAATCTAATGCCTCAGATCAAAATTGCTATGGCTGTATGATCACCATTACCGTTAAATGCATTTGTCTTGATCAGATTTGTTTCTATGTTTCCAATAGCTTAATTTAGATCTGACAGACTTTATTTTTTCATCAGGTATGATCTGGCTTTCTCTGTAGGTTTACTAGTTTGTGGTCTGGCTGATTTGGCAGAAATACTACTGCGTAGCTATGCCTTTTCCAGGTCAGATCTGTAGGGATGGACTGTCCAGTAGCACATGATCTGGTGCTAGTAGGTGTAAAGCCCTAGTCTCGGGTTAGGCATTTTCCCTTGTTGGAATTTTTGAAGGTTTTTTTTTTAAATTTTTCTATTTCTCTTTACCAAGAGTTATTAATCCCGTATCTTTTAAATCAGTTTCACCAGTACTATGGACATAAGTCAAGGCAAGCTGTGTCATGATCTAGTGAGTTAAGACTTGATGATTTTGTTTAATATTCTTTATTCCAACATGATCTGTGAAGCAAATAGTGACTTGTTTGCTTCTTTTTAGATCCATTTTTAATCATCTTAATGAGAGAATCCCCTAGTTTGTAGGAGTAGTGAAGACTTCTTGTTCTCAAAAGTATAGCTTTAATAAAACCCCTTTTAGATGAAACAAAGCATCCTGGTGTCTGTATTTTTATGTTACTGTTTGCAGTCTTACAAAACTTCCCAGAGTTTATGGAAGTGACTTACAGAATAACAATTTACAGCATGTGTTTTCATCAACATCGTGCTTAGTACAAGCTGATGAGAAATTTCAATAGACATTTCCCATTTTAATAAAAGATGATATGTGTTACTAAATCAACATATTGGTCTCTTGTCCTTGCTGCTGATAGTCCTTGCTTGAAAGATGAATCAATGCTTATTTGCCAAAACATTTTACCTATAAAACAATGCTGACTAATCCTTTTTACATTTCTGTTCCTTATAGAGCAAGTGCATTTGTTAGCAGTGTTGTCAGTAAATTACTTGGGTTGATATCAAACTCTGTCTGATAACCAGTTACACCCTGCTTGCCTTTAAATATTATACAACATCTCTTTTCTTTCCCTGGTTTCATTGGTATTCTGGTGTTTAATAAGGGTGGAATGTCGTCAGTTATCAGGGATATGGGGGTGCTGCTTTGAATTGCATTGGGGGTGGAAGTGAAATTAGAACTGGCATTTTATTGCACAGTTTGGAATTTCTAATAACAGTGTTTCCCATGTTTCTGTAGCTTTGCTAGTCTGCATGTCTGCATTTCTCTTAGTTTAACCTCACTTTCTCATCGAGGCTGTATAGCCATGTGATTTGTCAAACCTTGTTTGTAAGGAGCTTCTCTTTTAAGAATATTGTTTCATGCTGGGATTGAAAATGTAGTCTAGAGATGAGCAGCTAGTATGGATCTCCATTGACTTCAACCCATTCCAGCAGGAGAGAGTTGGTTTAATATATTCAGCACTGTATACCTAACAGTCTTACCTTGTCCAAAGCAAAATTCACTACGTGTGCTGCTTTGTACCTGCTAGCATCTTTCATTAAATCCCCTTTTTTCCCTGAATCCAGTGCTAGGCATCCTGTCAGAGGAGTACCCCACATACTGGGAGGTTTGCATCACCCAAGACTGCTAGATACAGTGTGAAATGTGAGGCTCTTTTGAGATTGCATCCCCATTGGTAATCTCAATATTGAAAAGCTAGTGTAGACAAGACTTCAGAATAATTTTCAGACCTTGATATTTCTGTACGTGATTTTAGTTGCCGTTTTCAGTGTAGTGGAGTTTGAATTTTGTTGCTGTATTCAAAGGAGGAAGGAAGATTGCTTTAGGATATTTTTGTGCAGTTTTTAATTCATGGGTAACTTGTCTTCATTGCCCATTTCCTTCCACTGCTCTTATTTCCAACTTTAGTCAATATTAAACTCAGTATTTCTTAAGTCTTTACTCTGAAGCATTGGTATGCATGGGCTTATTTCAATTTGTAGAATGAAAATGCTAAAACCTCATGTGGTAAATGAAGAAATAATGCTCATGTGTGATAGATTGATGGCCCTACACTGTACTAAGCAATCTTACACAAATGCAAGTGACAGTTGGGTGGAATTTCAGGTCGAAATTGGAAGACCACAAAAATGTATAGGATAGTGACATTAGGGCTGCTGTATAGGTAAGCAATTGGTTCATTCTTTGGTCTTCCCTGTATATGAGAATTAGCCTGGGTACAATTCAGCTACCACTTTAGCAGCGGGAACTCAGTGTCTGGTAAACTAGATGAGCTAAATTTATAGGACACTGCAGGAGGAGGTAGTGCCAGTTTGTCCCAAACAGTTCTTGAAATGTGATCAGAATGAAGAAACAAGATGATGCACTTCCAAACGAGAGAAAATAGTCGGCAGTAGACATCTGATGTGTTTCAGCATAGCCTCTTAAAGGCAACAGAGAGAAACAGTTGCTTTGCTGCTCTTTTTCACGTCCGGGGGAAGGAGGCTGCTGATTTTAGCAGCAGAGCAAGAGGTAAATCTTCTCTGTCCTCCTCTTTTGAGAGAAAAAAAGAAGAGAGAATGAGGAAGGGACAAAATGTACAAATTCAGTTTTATGCAGGATTTGGAAGCTAGACAGGATGAATGGAAAAGAGACAAAGACATGTTCTGGAAAAGAGAGGAAAAAATGATATAAAAGAACTTCCAATGGATCAGTAATAGAAAATATTACCATGCTCGTAAAGCAGTAGCCTGGGAACATCTAGGAGGAACCATCTCAAGTTCTACTAAGTCCTGTCTGAGTGCATATCCTTCTTAACCGAATGAGCAGTTGTCCTATTTGAATATGCGGAATAAGAGAACAAAATAATAACTGAAGGCAAGACATTTGGGGTAAACTACTCTGAAATGAAAAGGCAAATGTGTAAATAGGAGACAGTGAACCAGAAACTACAGCTGTGCAGATTTTACAGCTTGTGGAGTGCAAGGATTCTTAAAGTGGAACTTAAATGTCTCGAAAAACATTGAAACTATGTTTAATCCTAACATTTAGATTAGTAATTTTTTTCCATTTTCTATCAAAGTACAGATATTGGAGGCTGTTGTACTATAGAGAGTTCAGTTCCTGAGAGTCATCTGCTCCTTCATGCCTTCCATTGATGTAACTTTTTTTCCTGGAAACAGGATGTTCCTTCACCTGAGCAAATAATTGTAATCATTTTTGGCTTTGGTAATGCTTTTTCCCCTCCGTCTAGTCTAAATTTGACTTTGAAATTTGATTTTCTCTGCATGAATGTTACACGTATTTTGCCACAAACTATTTTTCAGTTTGCAGCAAGATTGATGAGGTGCTCATGGTATCTCTTTAGCTGTGTGGTTGGTTGAAATGTCCTAGCAGTATTTCGGCTGTCTATAAACATTGCCAAGATGTTTTATTCCATAAACTGACTCAAAACGTGATTTTTCTGTGTAATGCTATAAACCTCTTTTGCCTTTACTTGTCAATGACAAACATGATATTTGAAACTCTTACCACGTAGGTAAATACCTTGAACAATGCTATGGTTTGAGCCTTAGTACAGGTGTAAATGATTCTTCTGTTTCCTTCAGTTCCTTACTGTTCAGTTTCTGCTTTCAGTGAACGATGTTGAGAGGTGTATTTTTTGCAATGGGAGAATTGCCACTTTCTGTTTCACTTCACTTTCAGATAAACAACAGAAGTAGTTAGTATGAATTTTACATTTTTTTTTATTGCTGCTTTGCCAAGAGCTTTGAGCAATGTGTAGTTTTTACATATACAGCAAGATCTACATCTACAGTAACAATTTTGCCCAGCTAATGTTGCCAGGAATTGATTCAGTAGACTAAAGGCCTGCCTTTTTAGAGCCCAAAATCTTCCTTGGGTCTAGAGCAGTGAAAGTGAGAACAAGGGGATGGAAACTCCAGAATGACTTTCTTTGATGCTAGTGGCAAATGTAACCTCCGAAGTAGAATATGCAAAAAATTATCTTCCTGTGCAAGTTGAGAAACTGCACTGAAAAGGTCTTTTTTTTTCCCCCCCTCCATGAGTGACAAGGTGACCCGTATTTTCTGAAAACGTTTCATAATTACCCCACTATGTTTGAGCTACTTTTAAGTATATGGGCAGAATATTCCAGGATGATTGCATTGCCTCTCACCTCCTCTAAGCATCTGTCTGTATTTCCTGAGACCAGAGACAGGATATAAAGAAAAAAATACTAATTATTTTCTTAGTCATCTTTCCCCAACTAGTCAGTAAATTTATTACTTATAGGAAACCTGACATGCAGTTGCTCTTGGGAATATGGTGGTATGTCTTGTAAGAGAGCGATGCTGTAGAGAGAGATGAAAATTACTCCATTTGCTAAAACCTAGGGAAGGTTTTAGCTACGTACAGTAGATGTTTACTATGATCGGGCTACAGCTGGTATGTGTTAGCTGGGTACTGGAATGCTTGTGGATATACTGATTTGGAGCAAGGTAGCTGTATTTTAAGCCATAATAAGCTTTGTCTGAAACACTTGTGGATCAGTTAAAATGTTCTTCTAGAAAGCCAATGTGCATTAGAGATAATTAGGGGAGTTTTTAAATGAGTACTCTTAAGAAATAGAGCACTGCAGTAGACTGAGTAGATCAGACACACTTTGCCAGAATGGGAAAAACATTTACATCCCAAATGGTCATTTAAATCTTATTTCTTAAAGTGGTGGGTGTATCAAGAAGCTGCCCAGTCAGCATCCTCTGCTGTAATGTGGACCTCCCCCAAGATTGGCCTTGGATATGGTAGTTCTCCTTCCTGGTTCTAATAATTTCAAGGACAGATGGCTGATCAGATAGATAGAGCCCAGGTTCTGTCCCTCCCAAGGAAGAGATGCAAGCGCTCCAGCCATGCTGGCCTGGAGGAGGAAGCTGACAAATGCACAGGCAGGCAGCAGCGGTCCAGCCCTGCACCAAGCATGAGGAAACCTGCAGTAGTTGGTAAAATGCAGTAGGGTTTTCAGGAAGATTGCTGGTGCTGCGGCTATTAAACAAAACTTCTCTATATTTTCATTTGTACTTATTTGTCTTTGAATAGATACATAGTTGTGGCAGCATAGTTACTTTTAACAAAAGTTTGTTTTGGTCACAATTTGAGCAAAGTTTGCTATTTTAAGGCACAGCTCAATGTTAGTGCCAAAGTACACACTTTCTGTGAAAATAAACTGAATTAGTAAATTAGTTACCTGATAGGCTACTTTTCTGCTTAATCTTTTTTTTCTTTTTTCTTCTTTTGCTTCTGTGAAACTTCAGAAGTATGCAGTATTAAGTTTGTCAACCCATCAGCCAAGAGTCACAGGTATTTTATAGTTAATGTGCGGATATTAGATAAAACACCACTTATCTTCCAGGGAGAGAAGAAAGAATTGCAACATTAACTTAAGGAGTAATCTTGATTTTACTTTTACACATTAGACATCTGATATAACAGATAATTTGGACTGATCTGCTCCAGTACCGAGCTGTTGATGCTTACTGGCTTCCAAGTAGCATAGCATGGCTGGATGGCATAACTTGAATATTTAGCTGCAAATCAAACTTAAAACCATAACCTTTTTAAAGGGTGATAATGATATTGCAGGGGATTGAAACTGACTTAACAAAACAACAAAAATAGTATATACTACAGAAGTAGTTACATACAACTTTATCTGCTTTTGTTTTGTTCTGTGTTATAAAAGCTACATAGTCAAAATTTCAGGTAGACTTACCTAAAACTAAGAATTTAGTTACGTATATTTGTGGGTACTGTATTAACATTTTGACAGCTTTTAGGTTTGAGTTGAACAAAAGCAAAACATGTTCCCCATGCTTCTGCAGTCTATTTGTTTAATATCTATTGGTTAACTAGCAAACTATTTACAGCACAAGATTACCTCAGAATTCATCAGTAAAATAGCACTGTCATTGGGAGTTAAAACAAACACCTATGCAGTGATGCACGCAGTAGTTAGGATGCTTCAGCCAAGCGCTTGGCATTCGAGGTGTGGAGGAAACGTGGCTTGTCTGCAGTGAGCTTCAGGTCTTCCGAGAAGAGCTCGCCTTGTTGCCCCTGCGTGCTACAGATATTTTAGGAAAATCCACTGTGACCTGCAAAATGCTGGTGCAGAAGGATTGTGCTGGGTGCGCATGTGCAGTGTTGAGGTGGGAAAATGCCTTCATGAAATAGAGCCTTTTGGAAAGGTCTGTGGTCTAGATTTAATTTTCCTACTAAGTCATTCCTGTCTTGGCCTGTAATTTGTGTTAGCTCAAGTTACAGTGGTGGATTGGAGGCAGAAACTGCCACCCTGATAACTGGAAGCCTGTTCCACATGATGGTATTTTAAGCAAATGAATAATAAGTGCTATAAAGCATGTGTCTAGTGGATAGTAAGGTTATAAAGGGTATGAAGAGGAGCACCAATTTAGGAAATGTTTAAGTATAAGTTTGCCTGTACAACTTCGCTACTTTTCTTTTTGTGGAGCTTTATTGCAGTATAATTTTATGGTTCACTTCATGGTTGAAGTGCTAAGTAAAAGCTGTTTGAGGGGTTGATACATACATTATCCAGAGCTACCTTGATCTTCTTTACTACACCAGTTTTCTTAAATGTTGCACTTTTTATTAACTGTTTAATGTCGGTGTTTTGATGTGCTAAAAACCGCTAAAGAGAGTAGATTTGAATATTTTAAGTTTTGAAGAAATGCCTTAGAATTATTTTTAATTATTTAGGTAACTTGAACTGCACTGTGTTAATTATGAATTGCATATAGCTTGGTCTGAGTTATTTGTGATGAATCAAATGCATTAGTTTTAAGAATATTCATGCTTGTAAAGTAACTGTGTACTGACTCCTTGCTTATTTTGGTTTCCCCACCTGTCCTCTGTGTCAGCAAAACACAGAACTCTTGTGGGTTGATATCGCAACACAGGGAGAAGCTCTTTTGACTGCTTGCAAATTCAGAACAGAATGGAATCATCCACCAATCCCTTTATTGTCAATATTAAGAGATGATTTAGTGCATGTGAATGTTATTGAAATTTTATATTTAGAAAACTAGTCAATTTTGAGGGCTTTTTTAAAGCCCTATTTGTAGTGTAGTTCCAGACTGCAGGATGTGTGCGGCAGTCAGGAAGGTGACTGGCTTTCTGTGAGAAGCCCTTGCAACGCTGAGTGCATCTCACTGACACGGGATCGTGCTTAAAGCTAACTTGGAAGAAAAGGGCAGGTATTATATCACTTGATTCAGTTGGTTTCTCTAATCAGTCTGTTTTCTTTGCAGAATCATGAGGCAAAATGTTGTTACCATCTACCTGGTTCAGAGCATAAACCCCCGTGACTGGAGTTCAGAAGTAGGAGTGTGACAGAGGCATTTCGATGCATGCAGCCAAAAATCTAGTTTTCCTTTAAAGCAGAAGAATTTTCAGTTACAATTTCTTTTAATATCCATTTATATTTTCACATTTTATTTTTTTATTATCTATATGTTTCTTTATTATTGTAACAATCTAATTTCCTTTTTTTCTCTTACAATTGTACAGCACAACACAAATACAATTCCTACTGTATTCGAGATCTTCAGTATTTCAAGGCAGTCCTATATGTTACTTTAATGTTACAGCAGAGGTAATATTTACAGTAGTCAAATTTTTCAGATTGAAGTTAACTTTTTTTCATATTTGTTTGTTTTGGAGATCAGGTCTATGATAAATGTAAAAGTTGAAAAAGAAAAGGGGAAAAAGAAATATCTGCTTTCTCATTTACCAAGTTTGAATAATAACATTATATATATGTAAAAAGAAAAAAGGGCAAAGCCCAACAACCCAGTGTTTTGGAAGAAAGATGCCAGATATTGCTGCTTGTGGGGCTTGAAGTCAGGAACCTCCAGGAATGAGTTTATACCACAAGTTAAAATGCAGTATCCTGCTTATTTTCATAGCTCCACTGTTACTGAAAATTCTTCTGAAGTATAAGAAAAAAAAAAAAGTGAAACAGAAAAGCCCGAAATGGGAAGTGCCTGCGGGGATTGCCCTAGAGGAAGCAGGAGGTCACACTCCCTGCTGTACGCGGCGCGTGAAGCGGCGGCGCGTTCGCCCAGCCCTGCAGCCCGCGCTGCCCTTGCTGTGGCGGCTGCCAGCGCTGCGGCATCGCACTGCTCCCGTGCCTTGGGAACGGCCTTCTCTGGGGAACAGCTCTGGTGGCCGTGCTGCCCCTCGCCCCGCGCTGCCCTGTGCAGCATGGCTGCTGCAGGGGCTGCCTCTGGGCCTTGTGGAAACAACAGCTCAGGCTTGGGAGAGCTGCAGTGTAAAATATCTTGGTGCAAATGCACAGATTGGGGTTGCTACGGTAATTAATGTCACTTGGAGATGAAGAGTTTCACCTGATGCCGGAAAGTAGAGCCCCAGCAGTAACATGAGATATTAACCAGGGAAAACTGAGAGATGTAGTCACTTTCTGCAAGAGTTTCTTATTTTGAAATGATACCATTGTGTTTTACTGCTCTTGACACTTTTTTTTTTTTTTTTGCCTCTTCATATATTAGTAGCTCCTCACAGAAGGCTACTTTGTGAAGTGACAGCTTAGCACTGTGTAACATGTGCAGCAGGTGAGGCCATCTCTTTCCAACGAGGCCTCCACCTTTCAGTCTATATTCAGAAGCAAAGATTGAGTTTCTTCCCTGTGCAGCAAACAGATAAAACTGCACTTCAGCTCCATCTGCTGGCTTATATTGCCCGTAGGGTCCTCAAGATGTGCACTACACCATCCAGAGGTGGAGAGGGAGCAGGGAGGTCACAGTGGCTTCTTGCAAGGGATGAGGAAACTTCTTGAGTGGGTTGGAACAAGGCAGGGCTTGATAGGTCGCCTTGCACAGTATCCCAGGAAATCTGCTGTCAGCTCTGGATGCTGCTGGAGACAGTGATGCTTTATCAGAGCACAGTCCAGACTTTCCACCTGCCTTTGACATGGTCAGGTGTGAGTGCCTGGAAATGAGTGAGTCTGTTAAACATTCCTTTTTGAAACCATGTCTGAAGTGAGAGCTGCAATGAAAATGCCATTTCTTGCCCATGTCTGGTGACAGCACAGTGCTGGTGTTGACTAATTCCTTGTTTGGGTGGTTGCATCTGCTTGCCCACAGGGCTGCACGTACCAGGAGATCTGTGAGGGTTTTAGGGAAGCTTGTTTGGGGGCAGAAGGGAACATGAGTGGCTGTGGTTTCTCTTTGTTTGGGGGAAAGGTCATCTGTCATGAGAAACACTTGATTTTGGTGGTTCATAAAATAGCACCGCCATAAGCAGAAGCTTAAACGGGAGCTAGAAGCAGAGCAAGAGAGCAGAGGGAAATCTAATTGTCTGTTCTCGAGTCTACTAAAGTCATCCGATGTACATACAGAAAGAAGAAATAATAGCAGAAGATGATTTTAGCACTAAACACTTCACAGTTTATCCTAGTATATGCAGCGTGTGGAAAAATAACTTTTAATGAGCTTTACTTCTTTATATGTTGTTTAGGTCTTTTGAAAATTAGCAAGTTGCACTGTAAACTCAAGCTCAGTTTTTATAACACTTCACACTCCGCTACTGATACTATTTCACATGCTTCTGCAGCAGAAATAATAAGAATTTTATTCCCAGAAAATAGAAGAATTCTTGTCTGTGTTTGTGTGCTTTTTTAACCTTTTTGTTGTGTGTGTGTGTGAGGTAATGGTAGTTTTTGACATTTCATCACATCAGTTACATCTTTTTCTGTAGTGGAAGTATTGATTTGTGAACCGTGTTACAGCACCGGTTTGACTTGGAGTAAATGAATATCAGATTGCAAGATTTTAGAACATATTAAGACAGATATGAATTATTATTTAGAATATCTACTTGGAATACTTAGATAATTAAGCTATCATAACTAAGCTACACTAGGCTAAGTGTAATAATGGAAAAGATAAAAGAAAAGATTTGGAGAACACAATGATATACGTGTATTTTTTAAAAAATATGGTAACATTTCTCATGCATTTCTACCTGGTCTCATTCCTGTAGCATATTTTTTCACTTGATGGCTTGTGCTGAAGTTCCTGCTCCTTAGGTAATTGAGGTGGACACTGGTGGTATTTGGTGCGAGGTGCCCGTAGCTGGAGCTTGCAGTTGCTGCTCAGCTCCGTGCAGGCTTCCTGGTCTCTGCTGTAGGAGACGCCGTGGGCTCCTGCTTCTGCTCCGCGCCAGCTCAGCACGGACTGAGGCCTTGCACAGTGGCCAGGGATTGTTCCAGAGCTGTTTAAACAGGTCTAAATTGTGGCTGTTCATTCTTTATTTCCGCGTGCCAGAGCTCTGCCCGTGTGGTAAGCCAGTTTAGGAAAGTGCCGGAGGAAAGAAAAGTGAGAGAGGAAGGGAAAGGATTAGTTTTTGGGTGGCACCTGCTCCCTGGCTGCCTGCTCTGCCAAGCAGCAGAGCCAGTGAGAGGGGCAGGACCCTCTCGTGTGAGAACACTGGGATTTTTGGCCCTCTTCGTGATCATCAGAGATCTGGGATCATTAATGTGACACCAAGATCTAATTAATAAGTGGTTGTCAGGCTCAGCATCACAGTAATGGGGTTTTAGAGCTTCTGATGGGTGCATGAACAGAATTAATTGTAATGAACAGAGATGAACAGAAATCAAAGTAAGAATATCCTGGTTCCTTGTTTTAGAACCAAGTACTTGCTAATTCAGTGCTAGATAAGCTTGATCTCTGTTACTCTGAAAAATGAACATCAGGAAAAATTCTACATAGTGACAACAGTGAATGAGATGATTTTAGGCCTGAGGCGGAAGGTGACAATTTGGCATTTCTGCTGAGCTCTTGGGTCACTATTGATGCACTTTCACACCATTACAAACAGTGAACATGCTGGAGTAGCAGTTGTTTGCCAGGGAGATGCACCAACCACCAACGTCAGAGAGGAGACGCTTGGGAGGTGCTGTGCAGGACCTAGGCTGTACCAAACCTTTTTTTTTTTTTTAAATAACCGTTGAGGTTGTACCTGCGCTGCTCGTGACAGGGAAGGAGAGGGAGTGCCGGTGAAAAGCAGCCAAGAAAGCGATGGAGACAGGGAGAGGATGAAAGGAAGCAGCAGACGAGGATGCAGAGAGAGCCTTGGCAGGAGGACTCAAGTGAAAAGTCTCCAGAGCTCCGGCTTTAGATTTAATGATACTGCAGATCAAACATGAGTATTTGCAATTGTGCTATTGCTCCCCCAGCTTTAGGGACGTTTCTAATCTTTAGATAACTTCTCATAGGCATGGAAAGTCTGTCTGTTTAAACAATTGTCTCTTGGGCCATAGGATAATATATCATTTGAGCTAAAAAACACTCATGTAATGAAATCTTCTGAGTGCTTTCCAGTGCACTCAGTGTATAAAGAAAAGGTTATCCTGGCAGATTTGTGGTAGAAGATCTTGGAAGTTAAATTCCAGATATGCTTTTAGTTCTTATATTTTTTCCTATCAAATTTTATTGAAGTTAAATTCATACTGAATCTGTTCATATTGCAGCCTATAAGCTGGTGCCTTTGTATTAGAATTGGGGTGAATCACAAATATGCAGTTTGGACTCTGTGGGTCTTATTTTGGTGGGGAAAAGCACTCCTGGCCACTACGTGACCCAGCACTGGAAGGTTGTAGCTTGAGAATGCTGCTTTTTTGTTGCTCTGCTGTTCGTGGGTAGCTGCATTCCCACCAGGAGTGGGAGTTGGCTCTGGCAGTTTGTACCTGTCAACTTTGATTTGCCCCTGTGGAGTATGTGGCCTTTTAGAACAGACCTCCTACAGATGGCTTCTTTATTGCAAAAGTTTCTAAAAATACACCTAAAAACCTAGGAATATCTAAGTTGCAGGGAGTATGAGAGAGAAAGAGAGAGAGAGAGAGGTTCACAGGCTAGCTTTCTTTGGAGATGTGCCTTGGTACTTTAGTAAAGCTGAAATGGGAATTATCTTTTATATATTTCTCTGGGGAAAGTTTCCAGAGTAGCGCTCGTCTCATGAAGCTGAGAAACCCTCAGGGTAGAGCAATTGTGGGGCATTATCTGCAGCTGTGGATAAGATTAAAAAAGAAAAGCGTGTATGTGTGTGTAATACACACACACACACACACACAAAGATTTTATATCTCTTGGTGGGGAGGATGGTCTTGGGAATAATTGTATGGAGAATTGCTTTCTCTTTTCTTAAAACCGTATCTTTTCTTTGCAGCAAGCAAGGGCAGAGCAGGAAGAGGAATTCATCAGTAATACTCTGTTTAAGAAGATTCAAGCTCTGCAGAAAGAGAAAGAAACGCTCGCAGTGAACTATGAAAAGGAAGAGGAATTTCTCACTAATGAGCTCTCAAGAAAACTGATGCAGGTAATTGGTTCCTTTACTGGTATTTCTCCCAAGATCCTCAGGGCCAAATGGTGGTTGAACTTTTGTTTTTGTTACTATGACTGCACTCAGAGGGATGTGGTCAGGTCAGAGCTGCTGTAAAGCTGCGATTGATAAAAGCGAAGTACAAATGAGTAATGAGTGGGGTTTTGTTTGTTTGTTTTAAGTGATGCCTGTAGAGTTTGTTTTAAGCTTGTGTTGAGAACCTGAAAGTTTGAGCAGATATGCAAAGAAATAGGTGTAATTTGCATGCGTACTGTTTTACAAAAGGAAAGTACCATTAATTAAAAAGGTTACTGAAATGGACACTTTTCTCTGGAGTTTTTGATGGTATATATAGTAATATATAGAAACCTCTAGCAGTGTTTACCAGCGAACTTTGGTTACCAGCAAACTTTGTCTGCACTTTTACCCAGACTTTTAACAATTCAGTGTTTTCTTTTAAGTTAAACCATTTGTATCAATTGGATGATAAAAGTAAACAATTTAGGCTTCTATGACTTTGTAGTTTAATGTAGTTTAATGCTTGTATCATAAATAATAAATTTTAAAGGAATAGAGAGCTGGTGACAATAAAAATAAGGCATTGAGTAATTTCTGTTTGAGATGAGGTATAGGTATCAATGTACAAGTTTTTCTCTAAAGTCATTTGCAGTAGAGAAATGGCTTTTTAAGCAGTGGTGTTTGGTTCTAAGGACTAGTTAGAAATCAAATATCAAACTAACCTACCTGGAGCCATGACATTTATTATACAGAGCAAGGTAATGTTTCTTTTAAAAGCACAAATTCATCCTTGATATGGCTGAAGAGGCTTTGAACTCACATAATTACCTTACAACTTTGTACTGCACAAGTTTTTGCAACAACTAAATTCTCATTCCTACTAGTAGCTTCAAGTGTATTTTGGTAAGCCAAAAATACGAATTCTACTTGTTACGCAGAATTCATAGACAATTTAAACAAGCTAGATACTACTTTAAAGTCTTGTCTTTAGCAGTTATCAGCCTACACATTAAACTTCATTTTGTATGGCCCTCCTTTAAGTCTTGTTCAGCTTTTGATAAAGGAGATT
>JAUBOD010000457.1:3186546-3216459 GCA_032353885.1 Nothura maculosa
AGTTATCAGCCTACACATTAAACTTCATTTTGTATGGCCCTCCTTTAAGTCTTGTTCAGCTTTTGATAAAGGAGATTTTTGTTAACCATAAGGTATTGAAAGGTGATTTCTTAGTTTTGAAAAATGCATTTGCCTTCCTGTTTGTAATACTAAAACTATAATATCTATTGGTTTTGATTAGCTAGTAACATTTGGAAGCAAGTTTTAACTTTGTCCTCTTTCTAAATACTAACCTGGTTAACTGCAGAAAGAGAACAACTGTCAACATCCTGTTGATGGTGATAGTGCCTGTGAAGGGAAGATGACTTTGAATATCCTTTTATTGTTTGACCTGCTACCCACAATGTGCAGAGGAAAGGATGATAAAGAATTTATCAAAGCTCTAGTGCAAAGCATGTTTTAAGCTTTATCAGAGGATTTTGCCTAGTTGGAAACTTTTTATAGTCCAGAAATCTTGATAGCTTTTTGTACCTTTACAGTAATTCATGGCTTGCTGGAGGATTAGCTTGTTTTAAGACAAACCATGCTTAATATAAAAACTGTTACTCTGTTAATATAAAACTGTATGCTGTTAATATAGAAAAACATTTTTTAGTTTAAAAACTACAAGTAACACTAACACTTTTTTAATGTTTTTGGAAGGTTAACTGTTGCTTATATGTTTTGAGCCTCACTTCTAAAACCTGACTCTATACCTAGGTAAATTGCCTGATATTATAAATAAACTTCTTTTAAGATGAAAGAGAGGTTACTAGCACACATCACATAGTTAATTTAGTATTTCTATAGTATCTTGACATTTCTAATTCGAGATGCTTTCGGTTGTACAGATGTAGTTTTACATTTCCAAAGGAAGTTTGTCACATACTGAAAACTGAGATGAAGACTTGGATTTTTTCCTAAATTTTCTGAGATTCACAAGTAACATTATTAGCCATTAACTTTGATATGGCAATTCTGACTGATGTGGGATAGCGTGCACTTGCTTTCACAAGGATCATGTGAATGAAGGAAGGTTTCATGCCCAGTATTGAAGGATACAAGACTGAGGAGATGCTTGTACGGCTAATAAACACAATGAATAAACCTGCCCACTAATATGTGTGGTATCTTTGCTTTGGGCTGGATTCTAACTGAATTATGATTTACCAGAAGTATAATGGTCTCCCGTTGAATAGTGGTAAATAGTAATTAGTTGCTTTACTATTATTTGTTTTTCTGAATTCTTAATCTGTGTGTGTGTGTGTGTGTGTGTGTGTGTGTGTGTGCACGCGCACATACTTATCTGCCAGGCAGCATTGATGTAACCTGGAACTAAACTTCCAAAATTCCTGCTGTCAGACATTGTGCATCAAATGGCTTCCTGCTTTTCCTATGGCTATGTATGGAACAAAAGCTGCATTCGCATCTGTTTTGTTGAAGACTTTGCCTTTTAGAACAGAGGGAGGGAAGTACTTTTATAGCCTGCATATGATTTGAGGTCTGTCAATTTTTCAAGTATTTACCAGTCTGTGACTGTTTAGAAATTAGTGCCATATTATTCAGTTGAAAGCCAGTTAGCAGAGGGGCTTCTTTCCTAGTGTCTGTGTGTTTTTGTACTGTCAAACCTTTGTTTTTCACAATTGCAGGGGCTTATGCTTTGCATTCAGAGTAGCATCTGGAATGAGCTCCCGGAAGGTCAATACATTTTCAATGTGAAAGCTGTCTGCCAGAGCACGAGCTGCAGTGCTCCCCACTAATAGCTTCACAAGAATTTCCCAGTTCAGCATGATTTGCATTACTGTTATAAAACACAGAGTTGCATCACATTTTTGGTGTTGTTGCAAGAAGGGAATTTTGAAATGCTTACTACTTGCCAGACTGATTCTAAACATACATAGTTAATTGCATGTAAAAGAAGGCTTTTAACCTGGAATACTGCTGCCTTTCTGTGGCTAGGCTTTCTGGTGCCACAGCATTGCTTGATAATTCTTCTTTACAACTGTGTGGTGCTAACTTTTACTGCCTCTGCAAGACCATTAAATGAGTAAGAGCTTTTACTAGCTCTTTCTCTGTTGGGTGTAGTTTTTGAGTGCTTAGACTGAACACTGCAAAGGTGCAAGGAGATGACCTCTTTCTCAGTAGAATTTTAGAGTGAAGAGGAGCTTTTCATGACAGATGTTTGTAATATTGTCATTACAAGCCAAATAGTTTATATGTATTTGATCTGTTTAGCTGTAGTTTTGTCTAGCTAGTTAAGTCTCTAGGAAGTTTGGAATGTTGATTTTTATAGATTCTCTGATTCCTTGTCTTTAAAGATGACTAATATTCTCAGAGGATCTTTAGAACTGTTTTGATGACAGATTCATTCTTCCAATAGTGTACTTGTTGTGATACTTTTTTGAGATCAGAAGAAACAAATCTTGAAAATTGCTTCTTTTGTGAAATAAGACTGCCTAAAAACATAGTGAACCTTAGCATTGCTTTAACTTGTACATCTAATTGTTCTTTAAATTGTCTAGCACTTCTTTTCAAAGTGGGATGCAGATTTGTCAATATCCTTTGTATTTTTTCAAGTACAGATTGATTCAAGTATGTGTCCTTGAAAGTAAAATGTTATGATCTACCAAGATAATAGCACCAGGTGTGTAGTCAGGCAGATGAAGGAATGGGGAGCTGTACTGAAACCTTTCTCATGCAAGTCAGATTCTTGACAATTCTCTCAAATTATAAATCTGTAAACACAAGCAATTACCCTTCCTGTTCCCAAAATACCGTGCATCAGCTCAAGGATGCAAATGTGATTGTGTGGAATAAACACAGAGTCAGCTCATGTGCCACTTATCTGATGAACATCTGGATGCAGAGTGGAGGTAAGCTGCTGATAAGCAGGTTGTCAGTTTGGAGGACTTTCGAGATGCAGCAGAGGAAGAGTTGGACACCTTTTGAGGTGCTAAAGAAGAAAAATACAGATTAAGTAGCACAGTGTCCATAGTCATAATCTGATGGTCAAATAAGGATTTTGTTTAAAAAGTGGAGCTTTGTGAAGTAGGTGCCTTATTTCATAGCAGCACTTCCAGCTGTTCCAGAGTGAGGTGGTGCTGCAAGGAAGTAGAGTAAACAGGGAGCAGCTCCCTTCTAGCAGGAGACTTGTTTTCATAGAGGGAGGAGAACATTGTTATAGTGTGTCAAGCACCTTTAGTAATTGCAGGTTTTGGGTTTTTTTTTTGGCTAATAAAGTTTATTTTTCATTGTCCAGTTCTGTTTAAAGCATTTGCTGCCTTTCTTGCCCAAAGCCCATCCCTTTTCCTATGCAGCTGTTTTTAAGTTCTCCCTGGTATCTCTTGCATTTTTCATAAGCATTTCAATGGCTGTAAGGCCTTGTCAGGAAGGTGACACTTCATCTTCTAACACTTTTTTTTTCCTGTATATTTTGCTGGCAGCTATAGGACGATTTGTAAACAGTTGTTACTATAATAGCATATAATTAAAAACAGTATTTGTCTGAAAATGTTTAACAATGTTTCTCATTGTTAAAGGTTAGAAATGTTGTTTTTCAGTGTTGGGTTTGTCATTAAGTGTGGTGGGATTTTTTTTTCTGATCAAAGCTAATTAAGACAAAAAATGCTTTTACCTGGTTATACCATGAACGTGTGTTTTGCTATTCCTACACGCTCTCCACTTTGAATAGCGAAGCCAAAAGGGTAAAGAGGAGTGCACACTAAAGTAGCTTAATCAGAATATCCAGGAGGGTATTCATGCTCTAATCCCTATCAGCTCCGAAGGAGAATGAAATTGAGGGGTTGTTTTTATTCCTTGTCACTTCACTTGCTCATACATTAATGTATAAATCAGAAATTGAAAATATTTGTGGATAGATCTCTGCTGGCTTTACTTACTAGCTTTCAGACCAGGTAGCAACATCCTTTGGTCGCAGTGTGCTCATGCTGCCAAAATAAGATTTAGCAGGTCGTACACAGCAGCTACAGGTCTAATGAGTAAGCTTGATCAATCCCTGCATGATGCAAATCCCACACAAGCTTTAACAGGAATGATCTGACAAGCGGGACTGTGCTCTTGCAGCTGGATTTGTTTTAAATAATAAGGTAATTGCATTTGCCTAAAGGAGACGAGCAAGCAAGACTGTTATTGCTAAGATGGTTTGAGGTTGTGTTATGCAGTTGTAGCAGTTGCCAGGCTCTGGATTGCCTGCAAATGCCAGCAGTCCCTAATCACCGCCTTGCTGTGACCAGCCTCTGACTCAAGGCTGAGGAAGAGATTTTGGCCGTGTGCCTTTTTGCACTGTTTAATTTGCTAGCTAAATATAAGCTGATTACAGCAACTGGCTTTGGACTCGGTTTTCATTTAAGTGAAAAAAGAGGCCTGGCTCTTGGTTTTTATTTAGGTGAAAAAAAAGGGCCTGGCTTTTATATTTAAGCAAAACTGAGACTAGGAGGTCCATAACCTTGAGCTAGGGGGTGATCTGCAATTTGCCTGTGCCCCCTGTGCTTTTTGATCATCTCTGGTCTGAAAGAGTAAGCAGGGAGAGGGGCTTGAAACCTTGTAAAACAGAATAATGTCCAGTTCATGCATTTTTTTTTTCCAGCTGAGTTTTACTGCATTGTTCAGCAAAAAAGCTTCATTTTTTTTGCTTACTGAATAACAGAAATAATATTATAAGAGAGCAGTTTATTTTTTTCCTGAAAATATGAGATCACATTCTTCTTTTCTAATGAAAGTCTTATTTAGCAGCCCTTCTCTTTCTTGCATAAGAAATTGAGAGGCTTTGTTTCTGACTAGGCAATTTAACAAAATTTCCTAACTATCTAAATTGAAAATGGTCCTGATGATCTGTGGTATTTTTAACCAGGTGGCTTCTTCAAATCCCTGGGAATGTATGGCAAGGCAGTATAAAACTGAGAATGTTTCTATAATCATTCCATTGACGTTGTGGGAAAAATAGTGTAATTTTCTCAGTAGAACATCTCAGTAAGCTTTAATTATGCTTCTGATATTTAAATTAATTTGTGAAAAATGAAATTTCTGCAAATGGATCAGCCCTAGAAGCACAGGGACACTGCAAACCTCCTTGGGTGCTGAGTGGGTGGCTTAGTACCGGAGCCCCATAATAGGCTCCACTCATCATTTTCTCTTCAAATAGCAGCAAAGGAACTAATGAGTTATGGATTTCAATGAAAAAATAAAATAAACTGTATTATTGTTCCTCACCATGGCTCACCTACTGTAGTAAAGAAGCAGATGGAAAAAAGCACTTGCAATTTTTAGTGAAAAAGCAGAGCATGGTGTTTTTGTGATACTTGCATTTCAGTAAGTCAGGTTCACGTATTTGAATCGTGGTGACTGTCACGTTTCTATATGCAGGCAAGCCCAAATCCCAGGCTTAAAGGGATGCTGTCGTGGTCTTGACATGTAATATTAAAAGCAACTCTGCTCCATACTGTAATTTCTCTGTGTTGTAATGAGTGAGCCTTATTTATATCTGATTATGAGCTTTGAAGATGTTTTTCTGCTTTTAATTGGAAATACTAATTGAAAAAAGCTTTTTCTAAAATAATAAGCAAATTTATAGCATGCATTTAAAGTAATTGTTTTATGTCATCATAATCTTTGTTTTTGTTGGCGTAAGACTAGACTTAAGGCTTTTTTGGAATATTGTATTGCACAGTAACACCTATAGTATGACTTCAGTCATGATTTAAAACTTTCAGCTGCCTAGGAGAAAGAAGTACAAAGATCTGCATTTTAAGCCTTATGTGCTATTAGGGGGACGCATTTAGAGTAAACTTAATTTTTGATTAAGTTTAATTTTTAAGCTTTTGCAAACTATAACCTCTTTTTTAAATGCTGATTTTTCTATCATTTGTTTCATTAAATATTTCAAAATACAGTTTACTTTCAGCTGCTTTATAAATTGAACACATTCTAAAATGTTATTTTTGAAGATGCTGTTAGTTGTTTTACATTTTCAAATCTTGTGAAAGGAAAACAAGTATTATTAGTGCAGAAATTAGAAATAGTACATAAAATGTTGCATAATATGTTTTATACTCTTATCTGTATGCTTAAAAAATTTCTTATCTCCTAAATGTTTAGCTACAGCATGAGAAAGCTGAACTGGAGCAGCATTTAGAGCAAGAACAGGAATTTCAAGTGAACAAACTTATGAAGAAAATTAAAAAACTGGAAAATGATACTATTTCGAAGCAGCTCACCCTGGAGCAGGTAACTCTTTGCTTTCAAGTTTATGTAACTGCAGAACAAGAGAGTTCAGAAAAAAAGGAATATACTTGTTTTATATTAGATCTGATTTGCTTAATTGTTAAATCTATGAGGCATCGGACAATATCAAGAATATGAAAACTTTCAGTCAAAACTATTAATCATTAACGTAATTTATTATAGAGAACTTTTATATCTGTTGTGACCTTTACAACTCTTATTACCTTTTACACAACCCTCACATCTGTTAAGCAGCTGTTTTTTGTGACTGTGACAGCTTCTTATGTTCACTGGCTTTTGCCATCTCAGTGCTGGTGAGAGAGGCTGACATTCCTGAGAGCAGCTAAGCCTGAGAGTAAATCATATGTATGTAACCTGTGCTCTAGGTGACACTCTTGTGGCAGTGTGGGTAACCCAGGAGTTTCTCTACAGATAGACATCAACAGCATATAGACTGTGTCCTATTCTCTTTCTCTTTAGACAGCAGTGAATATTACAGAAGGAAATGCTTGTTTCAGGCTTGTTTCCTTAGCAGTTTAGAATTTGGGACTGCTTGTATGTCTGTCCTCAAGCATGCCCATCAAAGCTTCTCAATAGGAATCTTGTTGCCTTGAAAGGCAAACTGATAAAAAATACAAGTTGGTTAAAGAACTTTGGTTGTCTTGGCTTGTGAAAGCCTTGCAAGTTGAATGAGGTAAACACAGTGTATTAGTTCTGTGAATTTGCTTGCTGTTCTCATAAAACAATTGTGGGTGTGCAAGTCTTCTGTTGCAGATTACTTGAAATTCTACCAGGTTCGTATTTGATGTTATCTCCCTTGAAGTCGTGAGTAAATTAATCGCTACATAACTTGGTAATGAATATAGAAGAAAGTAATGAAAATGATGCTCTCAGCAAGTCTTAAAGAAACTCAAAGTTTACATATTGAGTGACATCAGAGAACTAAGTTGAAAATGGCCAGGTAGAAGAACCTAGTTGCCAGTAAATCTTTAACCAATGTGGAAATCAATATGAGATTGAAATATCTTTCTTAGCCACAAGGTGGTAGTGGCAGCCATTTAATCAAAATTGAAATGAATACAAATTAAACTTACATATAAATTATTGGAATCTTTGGAATATTAATGAGCCACAGCAGAAATTGTGCTGATAGTTATTTTGACACCATTATTTTGGGCGGAGTTGTGAAATCATTAACTTTGAAGCTTGTCACCGTGTGAATATCAACAGTAGATTGTTCAGAAACCTGCAGGCTCAAAACTGAATTGCTTATATTTTTTTTTATCAGATCCTTCTTAAATATCTGGTCTTGAACATTTTCCTTCATTTAATAAGACTAACAGCCAGTTTTAACACCTTATTTTGACATTCCTTGTATGTTTAAGTGTAATGCATTGTATACTTCTGTTTTTCCTTACAGTAAGGTGTAATAAGTTACTTTGAACTTCAGCATTGTATGTATGCACGTACACCACTTGCACACATTTCTTCCGGCCCTTTCATCTCTTGTACAAATTCATATAAAGACTCTTTGCATTAGTTGCAACATGAGGCAGCTGCCTTGGGCATGTGCTCTACCTATCAAGAAGCAAGTAAAAGTTGTGAGTAGCTCAGAGTTGCGTTTGTACTTGTGCACACAGGGAATTGAGGAGGAGTGATTGCCACAGCTCTTCGAATAATCTTGGGGATACTTGTTGTTACCAGAGCTTATAAGGAGTACTCAGCAATACCTTGTGTTTGGAACATAGTCTCCAAGACTGCATTACTTGCAGCTTTATGGCTTTACTACGTCTATCGTTGTCAGACTTTGGTCAGGTAGTTATAACACTGTTCACTAAACTGTTGGGTTTTTTTAATGTGAAGCACAAATTACCTCTGATTGTTTTTTCACTTGCTTTCACATCTGAACTGCTTATTCCCCAGCTGACCAGTAGGTAGTTTGTTTACTGCAGTGTTGCTTCCATATAGTGTTACTCTTAATTTAAAAGATCAAGGTGAGTATTAGGTTTAAAATGTGAGTCCATTTAATTTTCTGAGGTTAGCTTGAAGCAGCCAGAACATCTTCTCTGAAGGCTAATGGTGAAGAAATCTGTGACACGTGAGTTCTGCCCTGTAGTGGCTCAGTCTCTGTGGTCTCTCTGTTGCCCTTTTAATTGCTTTTCCATTTCATAGTGGGTAACCAGAAGAGATAGAATAAAGGATGAAGAAGAATTTAGATGCTAATAACGTTCTCCAATATCTGCTTTGAAAGGAGAAGAGGATCATGAAATGTGTAAAATCAAGGATGTTCTTGAATAGCAGCAGGGAAATAAAGGGGAAAGGGTAGATGAGAAGGATAGAAGAAGTAAAAATGGGATTGTGGGCTTAGTCAGAGATCATGTTCAACTTTCATTCATTAGGAAGATCACCATCATTTCAGCAGTTGTAAGTCATCAAGAAGGCTGAGGAAGCAGTAATTCAGGAATACAGACAGTGGATTTTGTAGTTGTGTTGGAAGCTTGTGTGTGTGAGAGAGTCAGAGAGACAAAAAACATGATTGAATGGTGAGGAAAATTAAAAGGGAGGAATTATAGACTGAAAAAAATCCTAGCAATACATCCTTCCCTCTTGTGGAATCCATATAGACTTACACAAATGCAGGTAGAGATTTTGTTCTAATCTGGAGGTGCGATGCTGTCATGTTCACTTGAGTTCATATATAATGAATCCAAATTCACTTGCAACTATCTCCTACGAAACCAATCCCCTCCTGTCTGAATGCACAGCTCTGCTCAGGATGCTGCAGGACCCTTGTCCTGTAAGTTCAGTTCAAGAGTTTTCTCTTCAGAGCTCCAAATAGCCTGTCACTGGGAGGAACAACTGGGTGGGTCAGCAACGAAGAACAGCAAGGGAAGGTGCTTGCTCCATACGCTGCAGAAGCAGAGCTCTGCATCTTCCTTGGGCAACTCGACTGTTTTGGCGACTCAGCAGAGCCTGGTTGTCAGCCTGCAGGGCACAAAACAAGGCTCGTTTCTGTACTGTGCATGATAATTTGAACATGCCTCTCTGCGTACTCACTTGCATGCAGATTTCTAATTGATATGACTCTACTCCGTAGGTGGAGGATGCTACAATATTAAGGGTAATCTTAGATTTTAAAATTGGAGATCCTAAATAAATCCCTGTCTTTCACTACAAGTTTTTAATATTCTCTTTTTAGTGCTAGTTTAGCAATATAGTTGAAAAATGATTAAGAATGGTCAAAATCAGTGAACATGAGGGTAGGTGAGTGCTTTTCCTCCATGACACCCCAGCTCTGGTAGCATGGGAGTGAAGTGTCTGATAGGAGCCCAGGTCTGATCCTGTGTGAAATGAGGCTTGCTCATGACTTCGCGTGACTAACAGGGACAATCTAGAACCTGAGCTCAAAAGCCACTTTTATTACAAGTGGTAAGAATTTTGTCAAATATGGAAAGCTTTGCTAAATACTTCCTGATTTACTTTATATTCCCCATTACTCATGACTATTAACTTACATATCTGCATGCTATATATATCCAGCAACTAATTGTCTTCAGCTTTAAAGAAAAAAGTTGTACTTTCATGAAACTTGTCCTGCTGCCTGCATAAGTTCCGGTGTGTACATTTAAGTTTGAATGTCTGTTAATTTAATATTTGGAACAGAGATCGTATGAATTTAAATGTTAGTGTAGTATTTCAGCTATGTTGATGCAATAAGCATGCAAAAAGATCACTTAACACAGTTTTCAGTCTTTCCAACTAGTAAAGTGGGTATATTTGCCTATCAGGAGGATGGTGAGTGTTAACTACATCTTTGCTGGAAAAACATGGCTGTGGTATTTTCTATCTGAAAAGCTACTGATCTATTCAAGCCTGGTCCATTCTTGCTGACTTCTAGAGTTCAGCTGCCTATGTTACTGAATACTGTTAGTATTGTAGTGAATTCTTCCTAATAGTTTAGTTGTTCTGAAATGATAATAATGGGATTTTTGTGTACAGTTAAATCCACTTTAATTAGCTTGTATTTGAATCAAGAATATTTGTTTACATAATGAGTGATATGAATAATGTCAAGTTAAGTATGTCTTTTACAAATCATTTTTTAAGATAGAAATAAATTAAGGACAGATGCTTTAACACTTGTGGCAGTTATAATATTTTTCTTTGCTATTTTTATTATAGTACTCTTGATCTAACGTACGGCAAACATTTTTTTTCTGGTGAATTTTGGCATGCGTAAAGGAGATTCTTTCTTTTAAAATGTCTAAAGTTTCTCATAAGAATAATTGTCTACACAGTAGAACATAGTATTAAATTTAGTTTGAACTTCAGAGACTCATGGAATAGGAGACATCTCTTAATAGGCTTGTCATATCACTAATTGCCACATGTTGGCTTTGGCCAGCCATGAAATAAAGAAGAACTTGAAATCTGGACAATTTTGGTTCAAAAAAAAAATCTATGCTAAGGACTTACTGGTTGTGGAGGTCTAGAGTCTCTTGAATTCTCACCCCAACCCTAGACCTTCATGCTCCAGCAATTTGGCCCTGTGAGCAGTGTGCTGTTCCCAACTTTGGTTTTCTCTTTGCTTCCTCTTTGCTATCTTGGAGCGTCATATCAAGCAACCTCACCATAGTACCAATCTTTCGTAATAAGAGTTCCTTGCAGAAAATCCACTCCCGTCATTTTCACTGATTGTTTTCCCTCCCTAGTTAAGACGTGAGAAGATTGACCTTGAAAATACTTTGGAACAAGAACAAGAAGCACTAGTGAATCGTCTCTGGAAGAGGATGGATAAGCTTGAAGCAGAAAAACGGTTTGTCTTGTTGCAGTGTATTTATTGCTGTGAAAGAAGCATCATCTAATGCTTAGTTCTTGATTAAATACAATTGTCTCAATCCCCTGAAGGTTTTTTAATTTACGAAAACATGACGTTTAAAGCAGTTAAGTTCCCTCTTTTTGTAATATTACATGCTTGATTGCCTAAACCAGATGAAATTTAGTAGTAAGTAAAGTAGTATAAGAACTGAATTGGCAAGGCTTTTTTCTTTTTTTCTGATAGACTATTTGCTTAAATTCTTGGATCATCTGTCTGTCTGTGGACCCAAGGAAATAACATGATGTTTTGGTGTACTAGTTATATAAGAAGCCCTTCTTTTTTTTCCTTACCTCCTTGAAGAAGACTTCAGTTTTTCCTCCATGGCGTGTCCATGTCAGTGAGGTTTCCAGTTGCTTCGTCAATAGAAGCAAAGGCAGTGAGATTTTACGTTTCTGAGAAAGCTAAGACTAAAAATATATCCTGAACTGAGCCTCTGTGGGAGGCATATCTTAAAAACTCTTTTGTGAGGAGGAGAGGAGAGGATGATGCCTAACTTCCTAAAGTTCATTGTAGGAGAGTGAATCCTAACTGAGGCAGGCACATAGTGCATGTGTATATCCAAAGCTGTGCAAAGACTTGTTCTTGCATAGGCCCATGCCTGCTCTTCGGGCCAGAGCTGGATCTGGCTCGTCTAGGTGCTTCTAATGAAGATTTTCATGTTTTCAGTGAAAAGATACTTTATATATAAACTCCAAGAATATTAATTTAGAATACCAATATCTGCTGTACACTTATTTCTTAATAGGAAAAGTTCTTTACTTCTGAATTCACAGGAAGGCATTTGAGATATTGAAACGTTGATTCCATAAAGAGAACAGCATGATCCTTTTCTCTTTGCAGATAATAAAGCAAATATCTACTTCAGAAGGTGTCAGTATAGATCTTTTTTCACCAATCCGGTAAATGTTGGCCAGCAATGTAGGCAAACTTGTACATCATTGTGAATACTACATTACTCATTTCTTATCTTCAATATATCTTCCATCTAAGAACATAAATAAAAAGCTCCAGAGACTAAATGAACTTGATGTGTTTTGTAAATTTGTATTAGAGTGTCTAAAATAAAACTGAAGTACCTGTATATAGTCCATAGTGGTTTACTTTTCCAAACTGTAGACAGAAATGTTTGCAACTATCAACATCTGAATGTTTAATAAAACCCTCCTAGAGCTGCTGCTAGAAAGCAACTCTTTCCTTTTTTTCTTTTGTGTTAATACAGAAAGCAATATAAATCACCCAAAGCTCTCCCAAGCAAAGCCTGTCACTTACATAAATCCTAGTATATCTTGTCAAAATCTTTGCAGTGGGATTTTGTTTTGCTTTGGTTTTGTGTTTTTTCAGAATTGATGTTAATGCTTAAACTATTATTTGTACAGAATTTTACAGGAGAAGTTAGATCAGCCGGTATCTGCTCCGCCATCACCAAGAGACATATCAATGGAGATAGATTCTCCAGAAAATATGATGAGACATATCAGATTTTTAAAGAATGAAGTGGAGAGGTTAAAGAAACAGCTGAGGGCTGCACAGTTACAGCGTGAGTAAACAACTTGCACTTAAATGTTTTAAAGTTTCTGTGTTATAAGATTTTTGTATAAACTTTTATGGGTTTGATTTTAAGGTAGAATGAAAAAGTAAACAAGTTTGGACTAAAGCATTTTCATAATGCTGTTATTATGGCTTGTTAATGTATTTGCATTGCATTTTATTTTCAGTTTTACTGGAATGGTGTGGGGATAAATTTCTGTATTGAAGAATCATCAAGTATTTCTTGGCTATATTAGGGCCAGAGAAAACACTTCTGTGGCTTTTTTTTTCTCCTTTACTTTCAGAGACTCTTAGCAGTACTTCAAAATAAAAATTCTTTAAAACACACCCATGAAGGACATTGGAACTGTCTAGTTACAAGTTAAGAGTTACTCAAAAGAACTATTAGCTCACAAAATAAAGTTCACTTGCATGTCAGAAATTCACTTGCTAAATGATTCCATATGCATTTAAAGACTTGTTTGTAGCTTTGTTTTAAAGCTAATTATTAAGGTACTTTATTGTAACAAAACAAGTAGTCTTACTGTGTTCTTACTTATGTGGGAAACATATAGAATAAGTGACTGTAGAAGCCTGCTTTTTATTATTGTGAAAAGCAGCATGAATCTTTAGCCAGCAGCAGAAAGCCTCCTTTTCACCATACCTTTTAAGGGAGAGCATGTGGTTTTGAAGCACTTGGTCTTAGAAGGCAAAAGCATCACTTGTGCTCATCTGTAATCTTCCCTATCTCGTAGCTTCATCTCCTCAGCCAAGTCTACAATTTCTATCTCAAGTTATCAGTTACGCCCGTTTTAGTGATATAGTTTCTGGTCAGTTACATTACCTTGTAACTGATTAGTAGGTATCTACTGAAATAGATGGATACAGAAATCTGGAGGGCTAGAGAAGGGAGTATATTTCCTCCCTTTAGTAGGTTAACCTCGAGAAGCCTCCTGGAATACTTCAGCCAGTGTTTGGAGAAATAGCTTACATTATCTTCTAACTGATAAGTAGGTAGCTATTTAAATGGATCTACACAGAATCTGTGGAGAGAACAGAGAATATTCTTTCCCTTTAGTGCATTCTCCTTGAGAAACTGCCTGGAATATTTCAGCTAGTGTTTAGAGAAATAGTTTACCAGAGGCAATGGCCTTCTTCAAAGACAGAGATGATGGGGGAATGTTCTTGTGCAGGGACCTTGTGCCCAAGTCAGTGGTATTAATAATTTGTGTCAGTTAAAAGAAGATAAGGAATGCTAATCTTTGTTCGTGCCAATTTTGCGCTGTAGCCTTCACTTACTGAACTTCAGAATGAGAGCAGAGTCTTTGATACAAATCATTCTGTGTGCAGATCTAGGCTAATTAATTAACTTTGAAGTTTTTTTTATTATTTTGAAGTGATTCCTTGTTGAATTATTGTGAATTAGAGTAAAATTTTAAAAGCATTTTAAGTCAGTCTCCTTCAAAATGAGATTCAGCTGTAGAGTGCTTTCTTGTTTATGACTAGATTAAACAGAACTGTCTTAATTATAGCAACGTTGATAAATAATTGATTTATTAATTTATGGGCTGCCTGCAAGCTGAAGATCAAATTAAATTTCCTTTTGGAAAGTGTATTTTAGTGATTGCAGTATGTGGTCATTAGAGAACCACGGCTAATATTGATTATACTTTCCAACATCTGCTCATTAAATTCTGGTATTGGTATTACATTTTGTTTTTCTGAAGTACTCGCATTTCTGTCTAGGAATTGTATTGGTGTAATATCAATTGTAAATAACTAATATCACTATGTTTGGGAAGAAAGAATGTTTCCACAGAGTAGAGAGAAATGCATTTGGAAAGAAGTAGTATTTCTCTGGAATTGGAGATAAGTTGTACTTTACTGGCTTGGAAACAGGTTCTAAAACAAGGATATGCTTTCAATTGAAAGATGATACATACAGAAATAGCCATCCTTTTTTTTTTTTTTTTTTTTTTAAGTTTGAGAGTTTTATATTTCAGAGCTTCAGAGCTTGTTTTGTGCTTCCTTGCCTGAAAAGCGAAAAATACACCTTTAATATAGTTTCTTTTATTATAACATCTTCCCTATAGTAAAATCTTTGTAAACATAATGGTCCTTTTTTTTTTTTTTTTTTTTCCCCAAAAGAGCACGAATGTGTGTTTTTATCTTTTTTTCAAATGGCTCATTTTTACTATTTTTATGAGCTTTTTCAACTACTCTCCAATTTCTTTCTCTTAAATAGTCAAATCTTTTTTTCTTTTTACCTTTATTTCCAATTTGTTATTAGGCACTGATTTGCTTTAATAGCCACTGTTCTGAATTAGACTTTGAGGAAGACTTAGACTTTTGAATAGTTAATTTTGGGCACTTTCATTCTTGATGCATTTAGGTGAACTTAAGCAACTAATTTGGTTGTTTGCAAAATGGAATTTTAATCAAATTTAAATGCATTTTAACCAGATTCGGAGAAGATGGCACAATATTTGGAAGAAGAGCGTCATATGAGAGAAGAAAACTTGAGGCTTCAAAGAAAATTGCAGAGGGAGATGGAACGCAGGGAAGCACTCTGCAGGCAACTGTCAGAGAGTGAATCCAGCTTAGAAATGGATGATGAAAGGTTTGTATTTTCTAGCCATCCAGTATGTTGTCATTGAGTTTGTGAACACCTGTACTTCTTTCTGAATAGTATAGAATGAGTAGTTATAGAAATAACCTGCTTGTAGGATTAATATACATAGAAATTAAATGATCTGTGGATTTGCTGTTTGGATAATTAACTTGTTACTTTTTGTTTTTACCCCTAAGGCTGTAAATGCCAAGAATTTGAGAGGTAGGTAGGAATAATGTCCCGACTGAGCCTAATTTGTCCTTTGCAGAAAGTAAAATGTGTTGTATTGGGAATCTTAGCTAAGTCCAAGAGAAGTACTATATAAAGAAAAAGAGAGAGAAGGAAGCATTTCTGGAATTCTTGATTTATTCTTGATGTGCTGTCCCTATTGTGCATCATAAGTTATGTTTGTAACATCCTTGATTTTTTTTTCCCTATTGCGAGCTATACTGTACTGACCTTACAGATGGTCTTGAACTTTTCATGGTTTTATATGATGCCTTTGAGTATTTCTCACATCATAGTGATATGGCAGTGTTATATCTTAACAGAGATTTTTAGTACACTTTGAATGAAACATTCTCATTTCTTATCAAATACTTTTTTTAAACATTATCTTGGTTTTTCTAGTTGTGCTCTAAAGAACCAGAATATTAAGTAGTTACCCTGTGCTGTGTAGTCTTCTGATGCTGAGATCTCTCTTTGTTGGGTCACTAGTTTATTTGTTATCACGCATAATCAGAAAACAAAGTATCAGATACTTTGTTTTAAGGAGTATCCTTAAAAAAATTCAAGGTAGTGTTTTCTTTTTAATGAAATACTAGGTGACTGACATTTATTGCCGTAACAGCTGGTACTATGATATAGTGAGATCTGTATAAATTAAATGGCTGTTAGAAATACAGGATTCTGATGTCAGTCTCCTTTTATTATCCTACTGTTTTCTGCTAATGTTTCTATTGTAATAGAAGTGCTAAAACAAATAATGAGCTTGGATGTTTTTTCTAAACTCAAATACTTTTAGTCAAAATTCTAATTTATGTGAAATATCTGAGAAAGACTGGGCTGTGCTAAGTGTTTTTCATCAGCCATCAATCAAGTTGTAGTGACAGTAATAAAACAAAGTAGGAAGGTTAAGTATTGTATATTTTTAAGAAGTTTGTCTTGTTGATTTGCTTGATGCTACAAAGACACGACAAAATCCCTTCCAAACAGGTTGTATTATATTTAATAGGAAATAAACTAAGGAAGAAGCAGGAAACTGATATTGGAACGATAATTCTTAGGAGAAAGACAATTATGGAACAACATGCAGTTTGATTTGAAATTTTTGTAAGCTTGCATTTTCTTCTTAAAAATGCATTGATGGTCATTAGCCAGCTTTTTCTTTTACATTCTCTTAGTTGATGATACTTATTTTTTTGTAGATGGGAGTAGATGAAGGTGTTTTACTGAATATGAAATATACAATTCTCCCATCACTTCTTTCTCCTGGCTAGCCATAGGTTTGTCTTCTCAAACCTACATCTTATTCGCTGGAGTTATAGGGAAATTTCTAAACCCAAGAAGCATAATAATGATTTGCTGCTATTCCATATGACATAATCCAGGTAGCTAGGATGACTGCTACAGAAAACTGTCTGTATAGAAAATAAAATAAGATTAAATCACAAAATGCCTGCTTAAGCGTTTATCTGACTGTTTAGGAACTGGCCACAGACCTCAAAGTCGTCATGGCCTGTTCTCTCAAACAGAAAGATCTTTAATGTTACTCCATGCTTTCTTTTTTTTCCTTCCCCCTGCAATCTGGAAATAAATGTAGATGTTGAAAATTTGTGAGAAACAGTGGTAGGGAAGGAGCTAATGAAGTTAAGAGCAATTGGGTAGATAGCTCTATCTACCCAATTTCTGTATTTTGGTAGCAAATTAAGCCAGTATTTGCACCTTCAGCAATGAAAATGAGTATTCCTGTCATAATTTCCTAAAGGTGATTGGTCCAATGCTAATCTAATGTAATTCTTATGGGAATTGAAAATGCCACAGTGAAGCATTTAAAGCATGGCACAATTTAAAAGGTGTAACCTAATTATTCTTTACCTTTTTTTGTTAGATATTTTAATGAGATGTCTGCACAAGGATTAAGACCTCGCACTGTGTCCAGTCCTATCCCTTATACACCCTCACCAAGTTCTAGCAGACCTATATCACCTGGTAAATATTTAACCCAGTTTCTAAAATTTTTGTATGCATCACATCGTAATGTGCCCTATTAATATATCTAGGTAAATAGCCTTTGAAAGCTAATCTGGGAAGAAGTGCATCATTACTGTAAGAATAGTTTTGCCTTAGATTTCTTTTAGTGCAGCATGTTTTCAGATTGTTCTGTTTTACATGTGACCAAATGTTAAAGGTCAATTAAGTCGCTGTTGCTTGAGCTTTTTCTTTCTTTCTTTTCTCGTTTTTTTTTTTTGTTCTTTTCTTCCAGCAGCTGCTTCATGGGGCACATAGTTCAAAGAGATTTCTAGAGTCTGGTGGTGAACTAGTAATGGGACCGCTGTTGTGCTCTGCATGAAAGCTTCTTAAAGACTAAGCTCACAAATGTTGGAAAGTCAAGTCCATTTCTCTTTACTAGAGGAATGGCTTTTGTACTGCTGCCAATTTCAGTTGTTAAATCAATTACAATGAAGTTAAGAATTTCTTTCTCTAGTACTTTGCATAACAGACAAGCAAACTAACCTTTTCTGAATCTAGTATATGGATGACATCTTTGGAATTCCAGAACAACCTGAATGGATTACACCTAACCTCAAATCATTGACTTTTTAATTACTGACTTTTTTGACTTAATATGTTATTGATATGAAGGTGTTTGTTGACTGCCATTAAAGTTCCTGAAAATTGCCATTGAACATTCACTAAAAGTTGCTGGCCACAAGTGATGTACGATGATCTCAGATTTGCTTGTGTGCAGTGAAACAAATCCTGTGTGCCCTGCTTTCTCAGGATCATTTTTAGAGCGACAAGGGCAAACGAGATATGCTCTATCCTGACACATGCTGCAAAATGGTGTTTAGACACTTTCTTACACAGGTCTGCTAGAACATATGTGTTTAAACTCTTGGTTTTCAAGCCTGACTTTTATTTTTATTTATTTACTTTTTCCAAAAGGAATCCAAATAGTTTCTATCCTAACATTGGTAAAAGAGTAAAGGTATGTGGAGGCTAACTAGCCATAAGCCTTGTTATCATCTTTGAAGTAGGTATCATGATGCTTTAGTTTTGTGAGAGTTTTAGGAGCTTTTAAGAGGGTTATGAAGGTAATTCTTTCGTGCATTTTCAAAGTTCTGCAATATATATTACCAGGAAAATGACCTGTATTTTCTAATCGTTGGCCTGTAACAAGAAGAATAGAAATGTGATCACACCAAGAAGTGTTTGGAAACAGTTACTTTGGATATTCACAGTTATGCATCCTTCTTAATGATCCAGTACACGAGTGCACGCAGGCCAGCGCCAGTCGGGAATTGTGTGCGGGGGAAGCCGGCACCGTGCGGCCTCCTGGCCTAGCCCTGCCCAGAAATGTGCCCGCCTGCGCCGCTGCGGTGCCGGTGCAGGGCCCTTGGCTGCTTGTTCCTCTCCGGGCTCTGAAGTCATTACAGCTTTCCTGCTGACTGTTCTATCCGCTGCCTTTAGGAAGGGAGAGACCTGCATCCCAGTGGAATTAGATGATGTAGGTAGGGGATGCTGAGTTGCAGTTGGAAACTGGAGTAGAAATAACAGTGCCAAATTGCTCGCTTCTAAGGGAGTTCCCATTTTTGGTGGTGTCTGTATAATAGATGTTCCAGGCTAGCAGCTGTGCTCAGGCAGCTCTGTTGCTGTCTCTGTATAAATTTTACACAATATTATATGAACTTTGCACTTCATAAATTAGTACCAGCAATTGACCTGCAGGTTCAGACTTAAGGAAAATAAAAGCAGCAGCTTGGTAGAGAGCTAGTGAGATCAGAAGGGAATTTCATACTGCTGTCTGGTATGTATAAATCTCTGGTGTATAAATGCAGTAGTTGATGAAAACAAGTAGTTTTTGAGTGCTTTATATCTACAGTAGGACAGTAAGATAATTGCAGCAGTATCCAGCACAAATAATGCAACAGTTATATTGTGCATCAAGTAACTGTATGTTTTGATAGGTTTTCTTTGGAAAATAACGTACCAGAATCTGTGGACATGCAATTTGAAACCTCTTACAAGTGGTATAGTCCCGCGTGGGTAGCCAAGGGCATTGAACGTGTTTGACTCTCACCCTGTGGCCTGGAGCCTGTTGTGCTTGCAGGGCTTAGGACTGCTCTTTTGGGGGCTCTGCCTCAAGCTGAGATATTGTTGAGCTTTGGTGCATGGTGCATGAAACTGTGAAGATTAGGCAGCTGGGAGGATGTTCCTGTCATTAACAGTGAGACTTTTGTCTAGCACAGATGAACTGTCTCATGATTTGTTTCTGCAGAAGGACTAGGTACAGATTTTGGGCTACTGATTTAGAGATTAACAACATCAAAAGTATGTGCTGTGCTCTCATTTCACATCTTTGAATGTTGTATAAAGTTAGAGTTGCATTTGTAGAACTTGAGAGGCTGTTTTTAACTAAGGCAGTTGAAAAGGGGAGTGATGGAAGGTGATTTTCAGTTTACCTTTTTTTATTCTGGGCTTTTGTCTCTCTTGAAAATTCTCTTCAGTCTCTTTTTTACAATTGACTTGAACGTTCACTTGTATTTCTGGCCTAATGCTTGCAAAGCCTCTTAGTCACAAAACGTGTTGTACAAATAATTAAATTCTGTAGTCAGAAAACAGATTATTTTTGGTAAAATTTTGCATTCCTTCACTCTTCTAAAATGACAGTGATTCTACTGGAGTTGCTGGTAGTTTTCAGCAGACGTACATTGGTTACAGAGTGGCATTAGGCTTTTAGCTTTAAGAAACAAGAGAAGTATAGTATGGTTTCTTGCCCGGCTTCTCTAGGTATCTAAGGCTTGCGTTTCTTTTCTTCCCTCCCTTCTCCTCCCCTGGATGTTCATTTATCAAACATAGATAGTTAAAGACAAACCTGGGTGCAGTGTAATGCACTGTAAGTGCAGTGGTGCTATGTTGGACTGATTTAGTGTTGAAGTATGACACCTGTTGCATCTAACATATTGTTAGGAAATTAATGAGTGCTTAGATTTTGGGTTTGATCATGTATCTCTGATACAGTTGTTGACTTCTGGTACCACACACACTTTTGTCTCCTACCCAACTAATGTATCTGTAAGAAAATGATAGTGAGCTAAAGGTTTTGGAAAATCCACCCTTTTGAGAAATAAGCAAAATATTCAGCACCCCTTGGGTCTGAATATGAGAGGCACTTAGCAGTGTGTGGTTTTTTTGTGTTTTTTTTTTTTTTTTACACCTTCGTTAGCTGTAATGGGTATTCTGCATTTTTATAGACTAGTATTTATAGAAAGAAAATATTTATTTGGAAACCAAATACCTTTTGAAGCATTTATGGGGAATTAATCTCAATTGAAAAAGAACTAGATATGTACCTTTCAATATGAAACTTTTAATGTGCATAAAGCCAGCTGTAATTTTTGGCACTAACTGTTCTATTTGTGCTGTCTTGGTCCAGCTAGGGAAGCTTTCCACACACTGCTTCAACCTGACGACCCCCAGGACCTGTGGGTCCCTGCCTGTACAGGCTGGGGCAACAGGAGGCAGCCAGGGCAGCCGTTGCTCTGGGTGCAGGTCTGATGTGCCCAGAATAACCCCCTTTCAGCCAGTTCCTGTCACACAAAATTTTAGTTGCCTGATGTGAGACTGCTGCTCTGGGCCCATCTGCATTTTCAGACAGCCCTTTTCCCTGAGGATAGAGGGAAGGCTGGGCAGACACATCTGTGAACTGAAATCAAACTGTCCAGGGAGCATCACGCTGTTTATATAAAGTGGAAAGTCATATTTAGCATTGTGTAATGGGTGACACAGCCAAATAAGAATGTTGATGTTACCTTATTTTAATAATTTTTAGGTCTGTCATATGCAAGTCACACAGTTGGTTTCACACCACCAACTTCACTGACTAGAGCTGGAATGTCTTACTACAATTCCCCAGGCCTTCATGTGCAACATATGGGACCATCCCATGGTATAACAGTAAGTATTGAAAGCAGTAAATATTTGTTGCCATTGTCTGTTTGTTTTTTAGAAGTTATGACTTCTCCTTAAACTTTCTTACAAAATATTTTTGTAAATATTTGCTTTTGTCTCCTTACTCCAAGATATCTATTGCTGCTTCCTTCAACCCTGATTTTTCTCTTCACCCCTCAGAAACTGATTCTTTTCGAAGAACCCTTTTTCTGCAAAAGAGTAGGATGTATTATCATCTTAAGGACAGTAATAGGTATCATCTTATGGATCAGCAGGCAGGGTGTGAGAAGTGATGTTCTAACTATTGAGCCTATCCCAGGAAGTAAAAACATTGCTTTCATTTTTCTCCTAGTCTCCACCATCTGACGGATGAGTCATCTGAGGTTGCTCCAAGCTCAGGTTTTCTTCAGGATGACACACAATGCTACCACCATGTCACTGTAACAGGCAGCTAATGCTTACTTTCTATTTCATTGGCAAAGAAGAAAGTTAATATATCAAACATTTGTTAGGACTTTTTTTTCAACATTTTCAACTGGATTTATTTCCTTTTTGCCTCTGTTGGATACATTTCTGCTTAATCAAATTATTTCTAAGTATTTGTGGAGTTTGAGCTGACAAAGCTTAAGTATTAATCACTTGAGAAAATAGTTTATAGTTGGTGTATCAAGCCTATTTTCATTTTTCTCAACAGGTATGGTAATATGTCAATGGTTTCTTGTAAGGTTTCTACTTACGATTGTCATTCTTAGATGTAAAAACTTGTTTCAGTAGAATTTTGAGTAGAATGTTAAAGTGTGAGTGCTTCTGAATTGCATAGGGGAATTTGCAAAGGTAACTGTTAATTGCTTTGGCAGCAGATAGGGGCAGACCGACAGGAGCAGCTCAAGCCATGGGCTGTTGCTCAGCAGAGCTGGTCCAGAACACTGGTCCAGCCACTTGTCTATGTCGTGAGTTAGTCACAGGAAAATCTTTGAGCTTGTGGAAAACCTAGAACCAAATTTTGTAAATGAGTTTTTTGTAGATTTGGGGGTTTTTCGTCTCTGTGAAAAAATTAATAATTCTGAAATTGTAAACTAATTGAGTTGAACTCACTGAGAGAAAGATGACCTCCAGGACAAAATAAGAGCTATTTCAAAAAAGAGATTGAGAAGTGTCTCTTGTCTTTGTCTCCATATCGAAGCCAATTATTAGAGGTCTATTAATGCAGTAAATGTTTTTAAGAAGTGTTTCTGAAACATCAGTGAATAAGTTGTTGAGGATCCCATTGCTTTTCTCAGAAAGCATTAAAATAAACTATTATATATAGTAATGTAGAAAAAATAGATACCATATGTTATGTGACCAAACTGCCTCTTACTTCTTGACTCTTCATTTTTAATATCGATTGCAGAATAAATAGACTTTGCATGTAGTTCATTTGATGTAGCACTGTGACCACATTTCTTCAGATCTGGGTATCTTTGGTTGATTAATTAATCTGAGGTGCATAATTTGTTATACTATTAAGTTCTTAGTGCCTAGATCAGATCTTCATGCATCTTTTTTCACTTCAAAACAGCAGAAGTTAGTGTTCTGCAGTGTAATTGATATTTTTATACTGCTACATTTAAGGAGCTTTTTTTCTCCCACTGCTTTGTGAAGATAAAAACAGTGCATATTAAATCTTTGTGAGTTTTAGTATACAGATTATAAAAGGAATCCATAGTTCCTGTTCAGGAGAGTGCTCTAATTGAGGCTTCACTCCTGCAGCTAAAAACAGTCACCTTTTCATGTGATACTTGCTCTCTAAAGAACAACATTAGTGAATCTTTGGTCTTGCTTCTGTGTGCAGCCTGAGTGCTAAAGATTCTGGGCAATCTCTCCAGAAACTGAAACGTTCCCACCTACGTTTCTGGGTGCTCTGTACTTTGGCTTTACACACAGGAGCAGTGTGAAGGTAAAAGTTGATTGGCACCGACTGCTCGGGCACGTACAACTGACACACTGTCTCCACAGGGTCCCTCTCATTGTTTTTCCCTTAGGTTGCTGGCTGTCATAGGTAAAAGTATCTTCCACTTGCCTTTGCTGCTCCTTTTCCGAGCAGCATAATTTGTTTTTAAATGAAGTATTGTGATCTTTGTATCATTTAAAATGGACTGTTCCCACATAACAGTTTGCTTTGATTTTTTTATTGTGTGTTTTTGTTTGCTTTTGGTTTTTCTTTCCTCTTTGGACGAGGTCAATACGTTGATTAGAGGGCTTGCACCTAAGGTTGTTCAGGTGTGTGTTTAAACGTACTTTCAATATTTGTTCTGCAGAGGCCTTCACCACGAAGAAGTAACAGCCCTGACAAATTTAAACGTCCCACTCCTCCTCCTTCTCCAAACACGCAGACCCCAGTGCAGCCACCTCCGCCACCACCACCACCACCTGTGCAACCTACGGTCCCATCAGCAGCATCGCAGGCAGCCACTTTCCAGCATTCAGTGCATCCCTCCTCTCAGCCTTAGTGCATGTGCTCAGCAGTCTGTATGTCAGAATTTGGACTCATAACATGGAGCAGTTTACTAAAAGCCAAAGGCTTACTTGGCATATTTGGATTTGACATATTTGCACTGAGGTTATATAGGCTTCACTGTTAATTGTGTTGTAAACGTTTGTATAAAATGCAGCCAGTGTTGTGGGTCTACAACACTAACTTAACAAATTTTCCATCAGTGTTTACTTGAACTACATGTATGTCCATTCTCTGGCTGGAACATTTGCTACTCTGTTTGGTAATACGGCATTATGTCGTTTTGCTTGGCTCCAAAGCTTCATTTTCCTGGCTTTTAGGTTTGTAAAATTAAAGGGATACCTTTTTATATTTTTTCATGACAATTTGCATAAAATTAAAGGCATGATGGGCTATGTTATGAATCCTGAAATATTACAGTGTTTACCAAGCTTATGGTAACGCAGCACTATGTTTCAGTTATTTGAAATAACAGCTTCTAGTGCAAAAGTGAGTCAGACACCCTAATCAGTGCCCAAGACACATACTGTATTGTATCACCTAGTAGGTAAGCTTAATTCAACACACACGACAGACACATCCATGCTTCTCCTGTTTAAAAACCTCCAATGTATGGTACAGTGAGGGAACTGACTTGTTGGAGTTAATGGAATGTACAGTTCGTTGGACCTTAAGATTTGAGTATTTCACTTGTCATTTACATTAACCTGTAAGCTGTCCATGCTGTGTGATCCATCACAATTAACCGAGTGTGGTCCTGCCCACAGGTTACTGGTAGCTGATTAAAGTGTGCTCTCTGATTTTTTGCTGCAGAAGGCAACGTGATTGTAGAGAACAGCTGATTTTTCTTCCTGTTTAAGATATATTAATTGTGATTCCCCTGAAACAAAGTTGAACGAGTGTTCTAAATGTTCAAAAGTCTATTAGAAAATAAGGTATAAGATGAACATATAGGAATATATTGGTGTAACAGCCAAAACCCTTGTTTTGCTTGGTAGAAACAGAGTACAGGAAAGTAGCACAATGTGGCACTAATGAATAATGCTTATTTAGCAGCCTAAGCCGGTACAATGTATAAAGAAATGTATTCCGAATACATTCTTTCCATCTATTTAGCACAAATAAATTGTTTGGTTTCACTTTGCAGTGGAACAAAGCGTCACTTCTTCTTGACATTGACATCTTAGTTTTATTTTTCCTACGGTTCCTGTTGAGTACTGAGGTTTATATATTATTGATGATTTTAAGTGGTTTACCTCATATATGTGGATATGTGGGCCATGGAAAATGACAAGAGAATGTTTATTTTATGAGAATATGTATCTGGGTATAATCAGAGCAGAACATGAGTAATTTATCTTTTGTTTACAAAAGTTTGTTTGACATGCCTAATGCTTTATTAAGCACATTTTAAAGAAGGAAATACATCGTTCTGGTAGTGTACTAACACTTGTACATATATTTTCATGTTTGCCGCTCAACTATTCAGTAAGAATTGCAGACTGAAAATCTGTATAAAATCACTGCTCTAATTCAAAATAGTAAGTTAAAATAATGTTGTAAGAGGTTCAGCTTAAGTAAGGCAAAACTAGAATTTCTTCACTGTAGCTATGTAGTTTCAGCTCTGAGAGCTTTAGAGAAATGCATATATAGTCTACTACACTTGTTAAACCAATATGGGATCAAGTGCATTACATTAGTTGTGGTAGTGACTCTCCAATAAAGTGATAATCTCAAGATTGTGGCAGGCCTAAAATTTGACATGTGCTTCCATCTGGAAACGATCAACCATAGCAGGGGGCTCACTTTTCAGTAGAGAAACTCATCTGTGAGCATTTTGATTAAACAGAGCTCCCAAATCAGTGGTAGGATTGCTATGGGAAAATCACAGGCAGTCAAAACTGATATTCTTGGTGGGACTAAGGTCAAGATAGGATCGGTTATTTCATTTGATGTTTGTCCTTTTGTAAACATAAGACGAAGAAATACTATTTGGAAGATAGGATTCCAGCTCAAGTATACCACTATTTAAAATGGTGCCCTCCTTTCTAAAGTGCTTTAAGATTCTTGGACAACAGGCTCCATAGAGTGTGAGCTCATAGTAGTATATATGCTGGGGGCAGGGGGAAAAAGCCTTTGATAGTGTTGCTTTAAAATCTTAAAATGGAAAATTGCCTAGATAAATCTACATCTGAAGCATATTCCAAAATTGAAGTTCTGTAACCTAAGTTCAGCTGCTGTTCTGAAGTGTCTTACTGAACTCTCCTTACTATTGCAGTGGGACTGTTACCAGATGAAAGTAAAGAACTGACAAATGTGTATTAAATGCTGAAAATGTAACAAGGCGCTCAATTGGCCTTACCAAACTAAGAACATTGAACAAACATTTGTGTGCAAACAGAAGTGTTAAACTCTATTTGTAGACTTTTTGAATAAGATGAGGAATTGTGCACAACCATCTCCTAATAAATATAAATGGATTTTCAGTTTTGCTTGTGAATTATAGTCTTGAATTATGATTCTGCAGCTATGCTCTTATCAGAATCTCACGCAGACTGGAAGAATTCACTTGACGCTGAGGTACAGCTTATCATGAGTGCTTTAAGTACTTGGTAGCTTTATGTTATCTGGGTGGGTTCCGTTTGTCGTATTTGCCTCCCAGTTACATGCTGCTTCAGCACTACTTGCATAAGGCTACAATTAAGGCTTATGCAAGTAGTCAATTTTTAGTTGTAATGAACTACTACTAGTAGTTCACTACTAGTTACTGGTAAGAATGAGTGTGTGCGTGTGCGCGCATGTGTGGGTACTATTTGGGGACAGTTAAAGGTGTAAGAACAAACCAAGCAACCCCATCCTAGTTGTTTCTCTTAAGGAGTCTGGTTCAGACAACGGAATGCAGTGCTCCATGGAGTGCTATCAGTTTCTTATCCATGAGTTGGTCCAGAGAAATTCCTGGTTTCATCTGCTGGTGGCTCTGAGAGATAGAATGCATATGGAGGCAAAGGTGGAACTGTTTGGACAGAGTCCTCCAACTAACAGCTAGATAAGATTATTTAATTGCATCTATTCTTCAGAGTGCATGTTCCCAAGGGCAGAAATATCTATCAGAGTTTTTCAGGAAAGTAGCAATGCTTCTCTGTTAGCAGCCTTGCTTTACTGCAGGTCAACAGAAAAGGATTCACTTTCCTGTCCAAGTATTCCTTCTTTAGGAATCCATCTGCCAGGACGAAATTTCTTTGGACTTCAGCTGAATGAAAAGTATAGTCCTGGAAGCCAAAAAAAATGTGGTTGGACATCCTAGAATCTGTGTGAGTTGTGCTGTTGATCAGAAATGATTTAGACTGCATTTTTTTTAAATAGAAAATGATCACCAAGACAAATTAAAGAATCTTGAATACTTTGTCAACCAAAGAACACAATTTCTTTTGCTCAGTATAGATTATTACTTACTAAGAGAATTCATCCAACAACATTGTTCAAGTCTTGTAGTGCTTTAATGGTGCTTAATTTAAGTCTTGTAAGAGATTTTAAGTTGTAACACTGTTCAGTGCTTATTAACGCTTCCTTTCTGTTTCAGTCATGGCAGTTTATTTCTTTTTGTTCCTTGGGAGTCTACAGAGCATCACTGTGCAGAGCATCTCTCCCGTGTTCAAGACATCTCATAGGAAGCCATACCGCCCATGAGCGTAAGCTATAAAATTACAATTTAGGTCTTTGTTTAAAAAAAATCCTTAGGGAGAAGAGCTTTCCACTTTAAAAAAAAGAGGAAATAAAGTTCTCAACTACCAAATGAGCAAGTCTTACCAGTTGCCAGAGGAGTTGAATGTCTCTCCCAGCCCTTTTAGGATTTGGACTGGAATTCTTAATCTTTCAATATTTTGACTTCCACATCACATTATCATGAATACTCAGATCTCTCTCATGTTCTTGGATAATAGCTACTGCTTCTATTATAAATAGAGGTTAAGAGCCATTTTGTGCCAGATTGTGGCCAGATTTTTTGCCAGATTGTGGCCTATGCTATTCAGTCATAACTCAAGTGAGCATCTCTGCTGATGTTCTGTTTTCTACTTTTGTGCAGCTGTTGTCCCATTAGTAGTGTGCCCCCCAAAAAAGAAAAATCTGGAGATAAGAAGCAGTTACTGTATTAGGGAGAGTAATGCTTGGTTTGTCCAACTCTCTGGGCTCCAAAGGAATGTGCTACCTCATCTTTATGCTGCGATCACGTGGACAAGGTGTCAGGAGGAACAGCAGAGTTATGCTAGGTTTTGTTCTGTGTATCCTTTCCAGGGAGAAGTCATTCCTCACTGGAACTGGACTACAAAGTAAATTCCTTTCTGTAGGCGAGATAGAGTTGGGGGAATTAGGACAAGTGGTTGAGTTGGAGAAAACTGTGTCTGCATAATAAATTACTCCTTAGAACTCTCTTGCTCAGCCTAGAAGTTGCCTGTACTAAAATATTTCATGTTTTCCTTTCAGAAAATAGTGTTGCAATTGTTACTTAATTACCTGGCAATAGTATTTACAAAGAAGAGAACAATTCCCTATTCCATAGAAATTTTGAAAATAGTTTTCTACTCTCATAGCAGTTTACTCACTGTATAAATTAATACTGTAACTATAAACTAAGATGTCTTATGCTAGCATTGATACCTGAACTGTCCAAGGCACTTTAGTTTGTGATTGCTGACTTTTGTTTTGGCAGGTGTTTCAGATGAGAGTTAAGCCTCCTTTGGAGGAAGAAAAAGATCACCTGAAAGATGTAGCCAGTTCCTTTCCTGCAGAAATACAGCACTTGCCTCAAATGCAAGTAAAAATTGAACAAACATCCATGTGTTTTAAAAAACTTAAATTTTTAAGTTCCTTGGTGATTTCACTTGGGTACTTAAGGAATCTGCAAAGCCTCATTTTGGGTTGGCTGGGTACCTAGTTGATTATTCCCATGTTTTCTTGATGCTCATGAAGACAACCTGTTCAAATTTGGATTGAATTTATAAAGCCAGTGGTTAAAAACAATAATCAAAGTGCAAATTTGTTGACCATGAACACAAGTAATGACCTAAAAGCGTTATGCTGTGATGGTGTGGATCAGAGCTAATCAGTGAAAGAATTCAGTATCTGAGAAGTTATTTTATTTATTTTTAAGCAGGTTACTTTATTCCTGTATTAGCTGTGTTATTGCTTTGTTGTATCTCTCAAAGTGTTTACATATATTTGTAATTGTTACACTATGTAATGAAGTTCTTTTGTGCCTTCATGCAGCCTTCCAATAAACACTTACTTTTTTTTTTTTGTACTTACTTGAATTGGAAGAATGTGGGATTATGTATTTCCTTTCTGCCTGGCAGCTTGTCATCACTGGGAAAACGAGAAAGAAGATGGTAAACAGGAATGAGAAAAAGATATGCTCTTGTCTTAAATTTTGCTACTCTTGATTCTTGTTAGGTTATTTCTGGTTATTTTCAATTAAACTGCTGAGTGGAGAATTTGGGAATTGCTTTCTTTTCCTAATAAGATTTAAACATTAGATGATCCTTGGGATCCTTGGATTAGATTGATGTGCTGGGTATAACCAGGGCTGCTTTGCGCCTCCAGCTTTGCTTATATACAATTCCTTAAACAGCTATTGTGGGAAAATTCCTGTGCATCTTTCTCTTTCTGAGTTAAAAATCTATATTTAACCTTCTCCAGGTATCTTCTAACATGAGGACAAGATTTTAACATCTAATCTGATGTTAAGTAGGAGATGAAGAAAAGGAAGAAAACGTATCCCTGTCTAATGAGTTTGTTATATGTTTCATAGTTCAGAGTAGAATACTTTTGCTATCAGTACTAGCAGTAAAAATTCTGGTATCTCGTGACTTAAATTTAGTCTTTTCTGGTAAGCAAGCGTGATTGTGGTTGAACAGGTCTATTATTGACAGATTCAGTCTTTTCCTGATAGGGACTTGTCTTTGGAATCCACCATGATTCCTATTGTTCTGTATTCTTTTCCTGCTAAAT
>JAUBOD010000457.1:3232964-3243432 GCA_032353885.1 Nothura maculosa
GGAGGCCTCAGTGGTTACCATTTGTCTAGTGTGAGTTTCTCTCTTCTCTGGGCCTGCCTTTTCCAGAGTACACTGCATGATGACAGATACTTTGTTAAATTTTGTAAGGTACTCTACTGGGAAATACGAATATAATTAACTACATTTTTTTTTCCTTGAAATGAAGTTTTTTTTTTATATTTGCAGAGTTTTTTTTCTTCTTTTCTTATTTATTTATTTTGGGGGATCATTTTATTTTTGTGCCTTTTCTTGTCCTTCAAGCCTGTGCAATTCATTCAGTATGGCCAAGGCACTAACAGGTGGTGGCCACATGGTTCTCTTGCAGAACAATGATGTATATTATGCCTAAGATCATCATAAAGCCTATTTAACACTTTGAAAATGAGAAGTTCTCTCTTTCTGTAATGTAATACTGAGGTATGTGTGATTTACTAATGCATCCTGTACTGTTCCTGTCTTAGGCTGAAGATGCAGAAGCGTGGAACGGCAATACTATTTTCACTACTGTATACTGTGTTGCATATACTGCTTGAAGATTGGTTGTCAAACCTAGGTCAGTCATATTTCTAATATTTGTTTCTTGGTTTTGTTTGCACAGGATCTGCGTGCACATCTCCGTTCAGCATTCAAGATGGTATTTCGAAAACCCCCAGATGGTGGCTGGGGCTGGGTGATCGTGGTCGTTTCCTTCTTTACTCAGTTCTTGTGTTACGGATCACCGCTGGCGGTGGGAGTCTTGTATGTGGAATGGCTGGATGCTTTTGGAGAAGGGAAAGGCAAGACTGCTTGGGTTGGATCACTAGCAAATGGAATTGGATTGCTTGCCAGTAAGTGTAGATGCAGTATATATCTTAAAATGAAATGTTTCCTTTATAATGTATACTTTGTTCTATGTGTCCTTTTAGAATTTTTTTTTTTTAGAATTGAAGACAGCTGGAAAGGAGGAAAATGAATGAGGACACTACTTTTTGTTCCTAGGTCAAGATGACTTGAGAGTAACTACATTAAGAGTTCTACTATACCTAATATGAAAAGCTACAGCGGTAGAAGAACAAAAAAAAAAATACCCTCAAGAAATCTATAATCATTCTTTTTGAATAAACTAGTGACATCATACTCTCTGAGCAAACCATACCATAATTTCATTGTTGCTGAATTTCATTTTTCCTATTTCATCTTTTTCCTTTCTTCTTTTTTTTTTTTTTCCCAAATGAGACATTGACACTAACTTTTGCATTCGTGTCTTTAAAAATGAAACGACTGTTAGCCTGAAATATTGCAAGTGATTCAAAAGGAAAAGGGAAAGGTCAATTAATAAACTAGTTACTTTTTTGTTTTTAAACTCCAGAAATAAAATTTCCAATTAGGGTAAATAAGCGTTATTTTTTCACAGTTTGTTTAAGAAAAAAAAATCACTTTGATAACTAGAAAATTATGTGGCAATAGTGACATTAAGTAAAACCACTTTACTGGGCACTCTTCTTCAATAAGAGTTTGTTGCTTGAAGAGAAATAGTCAGCTTCTGGGGAAATAAAGCACCACTTTGGAAGTACATAGGTCCATTTTGTTGTTGTTCAGGGTAGTATCTGGCTTCTGCTTTTCAAAGTTGTTCAGGGTAATACCTAGCTTCTACTTTTCAAAGTTGCACTGTAGACACTATTATGTTTACATTAAAACTGTCAACAAGTTTAATTCTCAGCAGAGAAATTGCTATGGGCAAAACCATTAAGTAATTTAATGGACAAAATCCAGTTCTAGATTCTGAGGAAATCTCTCTTTCAAAAAGAGAGTTGCCATTCAAATGGTGATGCAGAACTGAATAGAGGCCATTGCTTTCCATGATTGTATAGATGGAGGAATCTATAGAGCATTACACTCATGTTAAGAATTTTTACCACTAGCCGAACAGAAATGGGCAAAGATTATGGGTTGCTAACTACAAGAAAGCTGGATGTACTTATTTACATCCTGGAGTTCTAGAATTCAGGTTGCTCTTATTCTTCATTATTCTCGGCACATACTCTTCCTATGTGAAGGAAGTTAATGTATATACTTTAAAGGATTAAGACCTACATGAATTTGATTGAGAGAAGGAAGTGAAGAAAAGGCCAAACAAGGGAGTTACTGAACTAAAACTAAACAGGAGGCAATTGCAAGAGAAAGGGTGAAGAAAAACCTCTCTGGAGACCAAAAGTCTCTGGCTTACAGCTGTTTGTCAGTAGCTCCTCTGACAAGAGTCTTAGCCCATTTTCTACTATGTCAACACTGTGTTGCTTTCCAGATTTCAGTTCCCTCTGCTTAGCTGCTGTAATAATTGTCCAGATTGCGCTTTATAGCGAATACAAACTTCTGTGACCAATTAATGCAAATCAAAGATGCTATTAAAATTCTTTTTGGTATAGAATAATTAAATCACTTGGAATTTTGACGGGGGTAGGAGGAACTCTGAGTATGTTTGGGATTAGAAAACAGTTGCCTTAATGATCCTTTCTGTTTTGTAATGCTTCCAAAGACAAGTACAGTGAGGACTTTTTTTTTCATTGATGTTATCATAGAGTTCACTAAAAACGAAATGTACCCACCATAAAAGACCCTACTGTCTTGTCAAGCTGGCATCTGACCCTAATAATTCTCCTTAAAACCTGTTGGAGGGACAATGTTAGTATTGTAACCACTGCCTAAGACTAGGCTACCCTTTGCCTAATAGAATTTCTTGTGTTATTGGTATACTTGTGTATTTCTGGAGCACTTCCCAGGCCTCCTTGAACAGGAATATCTAAAACTTTGACTCTAGGATTGATATAGGCCATGTAATAATAATGATTGCTGTTTGATTCTGATGGATGTAGTAGGAAATGGACAATCCTGTTTCATTCTCAAATCATTTTTCTTGAGAGAATAAATCCTACATCTTTGATGATAAAAGTATTCTCTTGCACATGAGGAGGAAATTCCCCTTTATGGAAGAAACTTAGCAAGGGCAAAAATATTGGAATTAATGCTCTTTAAAATGCATGTCTATGGGAAGGATGGTTTCCTGGTCAGAAATGAGTTACTGTACTGTATCTTTTGTGTCTTCTCTAGTGAAAGACCTCTTCTTCTCTCTACACAGTGTAAGCATGCATGGTATAATAGTCATTAAAAAGCTCATAGGAAAGCTTTTATGGTGGCTTAAAAGTAATATGAAAGAATATAATTCCCTAAATGTATTTTCATTTAATACCAGGCCATTAAAGAGCTGCAATTGCTATTAGAGAGAACTTGAAATGATTTTTTATTAGAAGTTATTTGCTCTTTTATCATTTAAAAATTCAAAACCTTCGTTTGATTAGTTTTTTTTTTAATTGTATAGGGTATATTTTCAGCCTAGTTCATGAGACGTGTGATTTCTTACAAACTTGGTTTTTCATGCTCTTTTCAAGGCAGACCTCTTCCAGACCTAGTCACTAGTTTAAGCAACTAAAGTTATTTGTTTAAAGATGTATGTTTTAATACAAAGACATTGACATAACATATTGCCCAGTCATGAATACCAAAAAGAGAGCCAGTTTCTGTTGTAATTTCTGCTATTGCAGGTTCCGGTATTATAAGTTAGGTGGCCCTTTTGTGTGTTCTAGTCTGTGTTACTAGATGGTCAAAGTGATTTTTTCTGAATTATCCTACTTTCATATCTGTGAAAACATATTGCCTGTACTTTAATGTAAGTCTCCGCAAACAAACTGGTTTCCCTAGCAATATTACACATGAACGGATCAATTTACTTGAAAACTTTTAAAAAAAATGTCTGTAGTTTAATAGAATATCTTTCTTCTTGATCCAAGAGCCCTCTACTCTTTTACCTTTAAGGCTTTTGCTGGGAGCCATCTCCAGTTCAGTCTCACCTTTCTGATGATGTTGATGCCGACGAGAGAAACAGTAGCAGTTATGGGGGGTTGCAACTATATATAGGCAGTAATAGAACCTTTTTTTTTCTTTGGTGATAGGTATTTTTTCTTATAGACAGAGCTGATAAATCACATTAGATCTTTGCAACTGTAGGAGACAAGTCCAGGGACTTTGCTAGATTAGTAGTATAACTGCATCAAAAAGAAATTATATCCTTTTTTATATATGCTATATGCCATACGTTTATCTTCTCAGCTTACCTCCACAGCTATAATCTTGAATATTTTTTAGAAGTGGCTGATGTTGGTAAGTCCTATTACATTTGCTGAGTTGGCATCCTTTCTACAGTGTTTACTTCTGACTTGAGTGAGAGCTAAACTTAGATTTGACACATAGAAACCCAGTACAGCACCTTGTTTATTGAGATGAGTTTTCTCGTAGCCTGTGTTCCATTTCTGTCCCCTCACTTGTAACGCGGGCAGTGTTGCTAAGGCTGAATGTTCTGCCATGAGTAAGAGAGCTCATCAGCTGGAAAGGAGATTAGACCAGGGGATTGGAGGTTTGTAGCTGTGCAGGATCATGTTAGTTATAGCTCCGTACCATGTGACCCTGTGGTGCATTAAAGAAAAGTGACTAAAAACAGAAAGAAAATCATCAATGCCTTTGAACAGGGCAATGTTGAGACCTCCTCTTATGATACTAGGTATCATTCTAATTAATACTGTTGAGGCTATAATAGATCAGATAATAGTCTCAGGATGATGTAGGGTAATTGAGAGGGTATAGGAGGAAATTAGAAGGACTTAGTGTGTTTAGCATAGTTGTTTTACCAGAAGGGTGGAGAAAATTTATTATGTTCTTCATAGTCTTGTGTTTGTCCTACACCAAGTGTTCTTAATTTTACACCCATTTGAAGATCAAAATTAAATTAGATCCATGTTATACTTGTTGAAACCAAAACAGACAAAGACCTTGGCGTCTCTCATTGGCACCACAGCTGTTTATAGTAAAAGTTGATTTCACAGTATTTGGCATTGCAGGATACACCAGCTATATGTCTTCTATTCCACTTTATTAATGGACAAAGAACACAGGGAAGGTTTTTCTTGAAAGGCAAGTCTTGAGAGACTAAGAGGGTGTTTTTATTGGTCTGAGATATTTAGTATTAAATGTCTAAAAAGCATGATTTTGTGTTTTCAAGCAATATTTTTATAAGTTTGCAAAAGACCTTTCCAGCATTTACAGATTTTTGGACAAAAATCTTACACATACATAGCTCCCACCATAATCTACAGAAAGTGTATAGAAATCTCTACAAATCAATAGAAAATATTTACACTAAAGCATGCATCTTTTCCCCCTTTGAAGGGGAGGGAAAAGGGAACTAAAGGGGATCCAGCAGAAGGATGGAAGGGTTTCTCCCAAAGAAGTTCACTTTTGTCAAAAGGAGAGAGAAATCTTTGGAGAATGTTCTCCAAATGTAAAAGTTGTGGGGTTTTTTTGTTGTTTTTTTTAATAATCTAATGTTCTTGCCCAAAGGGCAAGGGCGAGGGAGATTGTCTTTATTACTATCTGGTTTTAGCAGTGCCGTCTGTAGGCAAAAACTTGCTTTTGTTGTGTCCAGCAGACTTTGCATAGAGACAATGATCATTGTGTCGACGCTGCAATTTCAACAGGCTCAGACAAATACCTGCAATGGGGTGAGTTAGATTAATGCACGTGATAAGAAAAAGAACTCAGTTAAAGTGAGTGGAGGAAGAATTTGCACAGAGTTCTCTCTCCATGTGAGCAGATGCAGCAGGAGAGTTTGGTTCTTGATATCCATAGAAGAAAGATATTTTCTTATATAGTAAAATTGCAGGCTGAAGCATTGTCTTCATGAGGAGAATGTTTACAGAGGTCAGAAGATCATGGCAGTTATAAAATTTATATGTGGGACTAAGTAGCTTGTTTTCACATGTCACAAAGGACTGACTGGCCTCACTAAGGGTAAAGTCTTTTATTCCTTTAAAAAAAGAGACCTTAAGGAAAATATCTGTGTACAGCTGAACCCTCCCAGGAGTTCCTCTCTTTTGATCTCCCTGCCTCAAGGTCTACTGCTTTGTAAAAGATCTAGGGAGCCTCTTGACCACTTCCTGCAGAGCCTGATAACTGTATTATCTGGCTGCTGAGCCTTTAATGGTCATGTGCAGGACACTGGTGGGCTTTTAATCCTTTACATCTTTTGAATCCTTGAGAAAAATACAGTTTTCTTCCTAGAGTTAGCTGCCATTCAGCTAAACTGTATTCATACCCATTCAGACAGATTTTGTTCTAGTTTTAAAATGTATGGTTTGGAAGGAAAAAAAAATAGCGATTTTTTGTACCAGAGGTAAATATTTATAAAAATCTTGAAATATCATGCTTATACCTGTGGTAACTCTTGGAGTTGTCTAGCAAACTAAAGAAAATGCTGTCCTAAATGCCACTGCCTTTGCTTCCTATTTAGGAAAGTCACTGGCTTTATTTTATCTTGAACAAAACTGCAGTGAGAAATGTGTTATCAGTGGAAAAATCTTTCTGAAATACCGTCAACTAAAACCCTTATGCTGCCTGAAGAGCCATTTTCTTTGAGAAAGTGAGAGTCCATTTTGAGCAAAGTCCACAGGGCAGGAATTCACAGAGCAAGTCTGTCTCACTCCGGGAAAGTTGGATGTTTGACCAGATTTAACTGCCTTGAACCTATTGTACTTGAATTACTTGTAGAGAATAACATGTTTGTGTACAGTAAACGCCTGTAAAAATACCATGGCAATAATCAAAGGTACTGTGTCTGTTAAGAAAAAATGCAAGCTCTTTGGGGAAAAAGGAGAGGAAAGGCAAGGAGAAAGGACTGCATATTGCAGTGTTCTCTTTTGTGACTTTTTTTTTCTCCGCACTGGAATGGTATAATGAATGGAATGTGAAAATAGAGCCTTGGGTGTAGGGAAAGACAGAGCTGTTTTTCCTCTCATCCCTGAGACCTGTAATAACTATTTTAATAGTTACTTTGGTGTTCTTACAAATGGGCCATTGCTGAGCTGCCAAATCTCTTGCTGTGTGAGATGACACATTAATACTGAGCTTATTGGAGCAGGTTCTTTAGTTTTGTGCAGGTTGTTTTCCTTGAGAACAGAGCAAAAAGATCTCTTTGTACCTTCCATGCATTTGATGACATTCCAGAGTAGAGCTATGCTGTCAGGAGCATGGAGACAATTCCTCAGCTCTGTGTCACTTTTGTTCTGCCTTTGGACTGCAGATCCTCCTTCAGATCCCCTAGTGCAGTCACTACCTCCACAGGCTGGCTGCAGCCTGTGCCAACAAGTAGAGAGCAGGTGGAAGAGGGTACCCTGTAGTGGGGGAGCTGGGTAGTAGGCAAGAAATAAATAAAAAAATTGAGCTAATTATTCTACCTAATTCAATTATGCTATCACTGCCTAACTTTTTTTTCTTTTTTTTTTGTGTAGAAGGATTTTTTATGTAATGCAGATTTAATCCGTTGTTTATTTTTAAAATCCTGTGGTCTTAAGAAACATACCAACTTAATTTGCCAGTTCTAGTTATTAATTCTAAGAATCAACAACAATCTAACACTTTCAGCTTTTGTTCTCAGTAAGTTATTCTGTGGTTTTGGCCAGCTTTCTTCCTCACAGCATGCTGATTCTTGAGAAGCAGCAAGTGCTTCTATCTCCCTTTCTTGTATTTTCCCAAATCCAAATAAACCCAATAGGTCCATCGAATTTTCTTGTTTCTTATTAAGCTCTTGCTTTTTGCCTGGAAAAGTCCTAATTCAAACTCTTCTTTAAGCTTCCTAAGCAGATGGCTCTTGTGTGAGGCAAAGGTTCTGACCTGCCTTGTATTTGAGGATTGATTCACCTGCAAACAAATCTGTGCTCCTGCCTGCCAGAACTGCTTGTCCCATGGCTGGGAACCACATGAAAACCTTGCCTACATTCCCAGCTGCTTGCTCCTGTCTGCAAACCTGGGCATGCACCGTCATCAATTCCAAGTGTTGTTCACCTTATATCACCCCGCTGGGCTCACCTCCCATCTGCCGAGAATTTTAGTTATGTTTCAAAGTTGGGGAGGTTGGGGAGGACCAATAACAAGGAGCAGACTCCTGCTTTTGCAGGTGGCATTGACCAGGGAGGGTCTTTGTATCAGTTTGTTTGAGATCCATTTTTTTTAATGGCTTGTAAATAATGTCATTCATCTTCATATCAAAATTCTAAGCTTGTAGTTGTCAAGTTTAGGGCCTTAGGGTTAATATGTCAGTTTATTTATGAACTTTTGGAATTGAAACATTTACGTTAAGAGATATTTCTTTGCAAACCAAGTCTTTTGCAAGTTACTTATTTATGGAGGACATAAAACTTGCATGCTGCCTCAGATTAAAAGGTGTATTCCAGATTCCACAGCTGAAAAAAGTGCTTATTCTACAACTTGAGAGAAGGATCAATTGATAGAGCAGGAGTAGGAACATTATCAGCAATCTACTCTCATACAAAAAACTAACCAACTGAGAAATTTTGGAAAGTAGTCAGAGGGAAAAGCCTCTTCTGAATTTCTTAAATCTTATTCTGGATGTTATTCAAGAAATAAAGTTTTCCTGCAAATACCAAGATACATAGTAAAACACTTACTTAAATATCTGCAGGATCATGGAAGGTAGATCGTTTTCACCTGTTAATGTCAGCACATATTTTCTCTGTACAAGCACCAGGTGGCATTGTGACTGTGATTATGAGCAGAAGTTTTTATTTACTATTTCAGTTTTAAAAACCTCACCTTAAATCAAGATTATTACAGATGTCTTATCTGCAACACAGTTTTGAAAGATGCTTATCAAGAAATAGCTGTTTAGTTAGGATTTATATGGTTATCTACCTTTTTTGCTGCCTTTTTAGAAACGGGGTGTAAATCTTAGGCTTGTAATAATGATTTTGTTGTCCAGTATATACATACTATCCTCTGTTTAAAGATTTTTTTGCTCTCTCATGTTACCTCCATGTTTCCAATATCAGTTCTTTCTTTAGCAAAATTCTTGAAAGCCTCATCCTCTCTGTTTTTATAACTTACTGATCATGTAGAAATGCATTTTTATTTTTAATATAATTATATTTTTAAAGAATTATTGCAACATTTCCATGAACTGATCTTTTTAAAAATTCCCTGCTTTTCACAAGTGCTGCTGTAATACTGTACAAAATACTGTAATACGGTATGAAAACTGTAATATGTTTTACTGTTTTTGCCTAGGTCCTGTCTGCAGTATATGTGTATCATCTTTTGGAGCACGACCAGTTGCAATCTTCAGTGGCTTTATGGTGGCTGGAGGCCTCATGATGAGTAGCTTTGCACCTAATATATACTTTCTGTACATTTCATATGGGATCGTTGTTGGTAAGGAGCACCTCCCTTTCATAGAGAGACTTTATTGTTTTGAGTGTTGATTTATGAATCTGGAAAAGGAAGCTCTTTCACAGATGCAGCTGAAGACACACAGTGGTACCTGAGTTTTCAAGGAATACTGAACTTCTGGTGGGGGCTGCAGGCAGAGTTTTATAATGTAGGGAAAGAAAGGCTATGCATGTGTTTGTATTCTGTTCACAATGGTTCTTTCAGATGGAAGAGCTGAGATTTTACATAAAGTGGGATCAAGCGGTTCTTCTGCAACCATGACGGGCTAATCTTAGAGGACTAGCATTTGTTAAAGAATTTTGCCCTGTACTCAATTCTGATTTGATAAACTGGAAATCATTAAGGAGGGATATTGTTATTTATCTAACTGGATTGGATTTAAAGCACTATGACAAAGGCATGAAAATGCTGTTTTCCAAGTAGATGGTGAGCTGCCTCTCTGTCCTGCAATTGCTGCTGTAGGTGGTTTAGAGACTGCAGTTCACTGGAATGAAGACATGTTGCTGGCCAGCAAGGGCCCGCAGCGTGTGTTAGCTTGGCCACGTGGGTGCAGCTGCACTGCTCTCCAGGGCCGGCCCTTGGACAGAGCACCATGTAACTGCTCTCACACAGCCCAGAGCCCGAGCTAGCGAGCTCCTCGAATGTGAGCAACCACACACACCTTCGGAGACTGGGAATGGTCAGGGGAGGAAGGTGGGACGGTGCAGGAGGGGCACAACACTCTCTTATCTGGGGAATAAATATAGGCATTCATGTTCCATGGTGCACATTTTATTTCTAACTTCTTTTTCCTTAAGGGCTTGGATGTGGCCTTTTATATACCGCAACAGTTACCATCACATGCCACTATTTTGACAAACGCAGAGGCCTTGCACTTGGTCTCATCTCAACAGGTATGGCTTTTAGTTTTCAGACTTTTTAACTTTTCCACTCTGGCCAATGCAACTATCATTATCTTGACCATAAAAATCAGATGTGTATTTTTCTCAGCTACTTCTCAAAGTACTCCTAAATTGAAAACATCAATAGCACTGAAGATAGTAAATGCGTTTTCAGATTTACAGTATAGTTTTCAGATTTAAAATAGTAAATGCGTTTTCAGACTTATAGACAGGAAAAGGAAATGAACTAAAATGAAAGCAAG
>JAUBOD010000457.1:3243532-3256114 GCA_032353885.1 Nothura maculosa
AGCAAGGACTCTATGTAGATCCGTGTAATACCAGGGAAAACCTGTCACAGAGCACCAGTTTCCTTGTTTTAATTCAGACAACGTCAGAGGTGAGTGAGGCCTGAAATGCTGTGTGGTGTAAGTGCTGGATTGTCATAATCCCACATTAGTTGTGGTTTTTAGAAGTATTTGAATTTTGGGTTTACATTTTTTTATTTCCTATCTAAAAGGAGACAAAAGTCTAAAAATTGGGATTATAACCTGTCTTTTATACAGAATTGGTAACTTAGTGGACAGAGTGGATGTAGTTAAGTAATCAAATAGTGTCTTGCCTGGCTTTCTCTACTGTATGGTGTCTCTCTTCAGATGCCTTTACTGAAGTTGCTGTTAGTGAAGCGAGATCTGGCCAGACACTTAGAGCTTCAAAATAGCAATACCTGGTCCACCTTAGTGAAATAAAGGGGACTTCTACTGAAGTGTTCATTGAGCTCATTTCCAGCAACTTCTACTGGGCTGGCAGGTAGTCTTGCCCTTGCAGGGATCTTATTGAGTCTTGGCTAGTTTTAGAACATGAAAGACATAACTAAATTTTATAATTGTTTTTTTCCCCTACATTTACAACTGAAGTATATAAGTTTTCAGTAAAACCTAGGGCAACCTTCAGTAAATCATTTTGCATTAAAGTTTTTAAATTGGTTTGAAAAAAAACAATGCTCTCTATTCACAAGGTGAAATCCATTGGTTATAGTGGGCTTGCGCATTTCAGCTAGAAATGCTGAAACTTCTTGTTGGTGAATGAAGTTCTTGGCTCTTATGATTACAGTGGTCTTTATTTTCCTTTTGTAGGCTCAAGTGTTGGACTCTTTATATATGCAGCATTGCAAAGAGAACTTATTGATCTGTATGGACTGGATGGCTGTCTCCTAATAGTTGGCGCATTGTCTTTAAATATATTAGCGTGTGGCAGTCTGATGAGACCATTGGAGTCATCTGATTCCCCTTCACCAGAAAAAACACGCATAGACAAAGTCCCAGATCAATATTTTGTCTACCATGAAAAAGAAAAGACTGTTGAAGAAAATATAAGCATCCTTGAAAAGGGCTACATTGATGAGAAATGTGTGAACAATGTGCCTGATTACAAACCAGATAGCATTTTAAATAAGAATGTATTAACCTCAATAAATGTAAATGAGAAAGACACTTATAAAAAGAAAGTTGTCGAACAGACAAACTTCTGCAAGCAACTTGCCAAGAGGAAGTGGCAGCTCTATCTGAACTACTGGGAGGAAACTGTGGTTCTTTTCAAGAACAAAGTATTTTCAGCTCTCTTTGTTGCCATCTTGCTCTTTGACATTGGTGGATTTCCTCCTTCACTGCTCATGGAAGATGTAGCAAGAAGTGCAAACATCAGTGAAGATGACTATCATGTGCCCCTTATTTCCATTATAGGCATTATGACTGCTGTTGGCAAACTTACTTTAGGAATACTAGCAGATTTTAAATGGATTAATACTTTATATCTATATGTATCAACCTTAATAATGACTGGAATGGCCTTGTTTGCGATTCCATTTGCCAAAAGTTACCTTACGTTAGCAATGCTTTCTGGGTTTTTGGGTTTTTTGACTGGAAACTGGTCAATTTTTCCATACGTGACAACAAAGACTGTAGGAATTGAGAAACTGACACATGCCTATGGGATATTGATGTTCTTTGCTGGACTTGGAAATAGCCTCGGACCACCAATTGTAGGTAAGGTGAAGTTAGAAATTACAGAATTCCAATGAGCTTGTCGGGACCAGACAATGAGTTTGCATGCAAGTAGTTCTAACTGGTCCTAATAACAATGAAAAAATGAAATCAAAGTCTTAGAAAAGATCACTTTTGCAGAGGTGGGTGAGCTGGTTGTGTTCTGTTTGCTTCTTTGATGAAAAGCACATTAAATGTGCAGTTTAGATTTGACCTTTCATTTTCACGGTGTCTCTCTACCTTACTGTGTTGCATTTGCTGATGCTGATCCCATCGCTGATGCTCTTCTCTTTTGTTTCCACCCTTCAGGTTGGTTTTACGACTGGACACAGGAGTATGACACTGCCTTCTATTTCAGTGGCTTTTGTGTATTACTTGGTGGATTTCTTTTGCTGTTGGCAGCATTACCCTGCTGGAATGCCTGTGCCAATCAGAGCTCAAAGCTGCCTCCAAATACTTACTCCTACAAAGTTGCATCTAGCGCCTAGATGACAACTGGAAAACACTACTTTTTTTTATTATATAACAAAATATTTTAGTAATTTTCCACTTATTTATGAAGTCCAAAAATCCTGTTCCACTAGCAAAATTCCATTGTTGCTTGATGTTCCACTCTTTTTTAATGAACAGTCTTATTTTGTCTATTATGCACTGTGTTTTCAGCCTTTGTCTACTGTAATTTCCTTTCACCCTGTTATGGGTATATTCTGCTGTATTATCAGCTGTATTTTTTTTAAGGGCGGGGGGACAACAGAGACTTTGAAACAAAAATAAAGGCCTAATCCTTGTAGGGGAAGGAAGGCATTACTCTCACCTCTGATAGGTCTCTAAGTTGCACAATCAGACTTTACAAAACAAAAATTTGCCTTATTAGAATGTAATACTGTGGTGAGGTGCTTGTAATATCATGCTTAGTTTAACAACTTTTTAAACAAAGTTTCTACAATTTAAAATGAAGTGCCAATGCAGAAGAGGAGGGGAAACAAAACCAACCTTGTGTTACATAATTGAACTTGATGATGAAAGTAAAAATTCTTAACACCACTGAAACCAAGAGCTATGTTTATAAGTATTGCACATTTTGTGAAGTCTGTTTATAAAACTGTTGAACCAAAATCTTTTAAACCAAGGAATAAATGTGATTGTTGAAACCATGTAAAGAAATGCTGAGTTGGTTATGCAAGTTCATAATCTTCAGATTGGAGCTGGAATTCTGCCATTACAGAGGCTTGCAGAAGCCCCTGAGTGGGTGTTCCCAAATGTTTGCAGGTCACACACAGGCCAACAGTGACGGGGGCCTCTGTTGTTGCACAGCTCCAGTTTAGTAGGTTGGACTTGTTGGAAATACTTTGTATTTAATAGTAGAGATATCAACAAAGTAGCTTTGGTTAAAAAAAAGAATCATGATAGGTCATTTCAGATGCTGAAATAGCAGGCAGGCACAAAAAAGAGAAAGCTGCTGAAACTCACGGCTCAGGTACTCGGTAGCTGCAGGACAGCCCGCTGTTGTGTGGTCAGTCCAAGGCTCGAGTTGGAGAGGCTGCTGGTAACTTCCCTGAATAATGGGAGCAACTCTTGCTGCTTCAGCTGCTCCCGTGTCATAGTTGTCTGCTCGCTCTTGAAAAGCAGTCACAGAAATCTTTCTTCTATCTGTTGTGTTTCTTGGGCGCTTAGACTCTTTGCTTAACGATTGAAGGTTACTGGAGCAAGTTGGGAAGTCTTCCACGAGGTGGAATTTCTGTGACTTTTCAGAGTTAAAATACGGCATGGTTCACTGCAAATGTTTAAGTAGTTCTCAGCATTACTCTGTTGCTCAATTGTCCACTGTGGTTCCAGGTTAAATACTCCATAAAATTAAAAAACAGGCATTTAACTGAGCAATGCTTATTGTCAAAGGCTATCCACAGAGTTGCTTTGTTTGCAAATCTCTTAATAAGGCAGACACAGGTGCAAGTCATGTTCCCTCTTCTGATCCAAGGCAGAAGAATCTAGCTTGGCTTCTACTGGCGTTCTGGGATTCACTTCTTTTAGTTTGTATTGAAGATTGACAAAAATATGGGTGCAGTTACATTGGCTCTTACTGTTTTTTCCCTCCATTTGCCAGCTGGGTGTAACTTCCTGAACTGCTTGCTCAATGTATGTGGGGAAAAAAAATCTTAAGTAGGACATTCAATGTATACATTTGTGTCTCCAGTTTCAAACTGGTGTCCTGGTATTTGATAAGGATTTGTGCTGGTAGCATATGAGGTATGGCAACTGAAATCAGTGTTTACTGTGTGCATGTGAAAGTAGTCCTGGGAGTGTTACATGTTTAAAAATGTTAAACTGATGTTGCTTTACTTGTTGGTCTGAAAAAATCCAGGTAAAATTAATGTTAATGATTGGGAAATATATAGTATGCTCTGCAATGGAAATGGAGTCTATTATTAGTCTGCTTGATATGTTTGGAAATATGACTAGTGATGTATGATAGTTTCTTGATGTAACCTCACCCCTAAGTGAGGGGAGAGCCTGGGTGGTGGGGGAATTTTATCTTGCTGTTGCAGTCAATATGTATAAGGACTCCTAGTCCTGACCAATTGGGTCAACATTGTGACCGTAGTAGTCTTGACTGCATTTGATAAACAAGACCTGGGACAAACGTTCCGTCCCTGCTTTTGCTTCTTGGCTTTTAGGGCGTTATTTTCCAGAGTAGCTTGCCATAGATGCTGCAACTTAATGGTAACCCAGTGTTAATTCTGTGCACTTTGGAAGCTGTTTGACAGCAAGGAGTTTTTGGATATTTGATATTACGCGGATTTGCTAAGTTTAAATTATTTCTGTTCCTGCCTATGAGCATCTTTGGCCAGTTATAGTTGTTTTGTAGCTAGAGAAAGAAAGTAGATGAACTGGAAGAGTGATAATAATGAACCACTCTGAGCATAGAGACAATACTGGTGCTGAAAAACTTGAGAGAAACAAGAACTGGAGAAATATTGATGCCTGATTTTCTGACATGTCCATCGTTGGTTCCTGGACCTCTGTGACAGTTGGCATGAGTGGATGCTGCAGGTAGCTGTGAGGTGAGCAAGGAATCATTGCTTAGGTGCCAGAAAACAGGACACAGTGACTGAGTTCATCTGCTTTTTCTGCTAGCATTAGATTTGAAGCATTAATTTTGTCTTCACCTCTGCCTAGCCACTGCTTCTCAAAAATTGCAGTCATACAGGCTTTATCCGAGAACTTTTTCTGTCTAGCAACCTGGCCAAGATGTTCTAGTTTGGGGTTTTTTGTTTTTTTTTGCTTCACTATGATTATCTGTGCCTCGTTTGTGTGAAACACAGGTTATTGATGTTAGCAGGCTAGCAGAGATAGGTGGTTATACAGTTCTATGTGGAATTAAATTTTGCATTCTCTGTTAAGTTTTATAGTCCTTGACAAACAGACCTAGAACAGAAGGAATGGGATACTTAAATAATTACTCTTTATACTGTATTGCAGAATAAGGTGATTTTGTTGTTGTATAAACAAATTACTGTAGAATTGGTTAAAAAAAGAACATTAATTTTCTTATTGGCAGATACTAAGAAAATGTATAGTCGTTACAGAGACACAAGATGTGTCTAACTGCCAGATTTTATTAGATTTAAAGATTCTTTTCTGTGCCTTGCTAGGTTGTTGATCTCTACAATTTGTTTCAAAAATTAAATTACATTAAATTGATACTGGATAACAGCATCACATACTGGCATTGAATGATGTGCTAAGTAAGGGCTATGGCTCATGTGCAGTATGAATTGGTTGAGATGTTTGCATACCGTTATACTGACATTCTAATTTTTTTGATTTGAAAGGTATTTTAGTTATAAAGTTAACTTCAGTTATAAAGAGTTCTCAAGATTCTTGAGAAGGGTGATTCTGGTAAGTGTGTTAGTCTCACTATGATACCAGTCAAATTAAAAATACTGAAAGAGACATGATACAGATATTGTTTATATATGCAAAAGGAAATGGCAGACATCTTTGCAGTATTAAATAAATTCATCAGAATCAAAAGACTATTTTGGTAACATTTTGCTTTGGAATCAAATGATTATGTCAAAGAGCTAAATAGAAGACTTTTCATTCTTCTTACCAGAAGTAGTCTTTGGAGTCATGCCATTATGTTCTCTACTTGCCACATTCTTTTTACATTTCTTAAAGAAAGACACATCCACTTTTAAACAGTGATGCTTTTAAACAGTTGAAACTGTTCTCAGAAGCAGATATTTAGGAGTTCATTTTAAATGTGCTGTATCATGTAAGGGTTTTGGTGCAGGAATTAAATGAGCTGGTAATTTGACGGTTCTATAAATAACCGTCTATTTCTGGCTTGTTGTCACTCTCATAACTACTGAGAAGGCTCGACTTGTTTCTTTGTAGGGCTCTTATTGTAGGGCCTTAAATTTTGTACAGTAGCGTCTCAAGTTATTTTTATTTTTGTGTCCATATTTTGTTGGAGCAAAACTATTGGGTCAGCTTTACCTTGTTTTCATTTGTGGGATATTTATTTATTGTTGGACCTAAATAATCAAATCTGTCCAAATTTGTTTTACCACGCCTAAAATTTCCTGCTTCCAGAACCTAAAGGCCAAGTTGTCCAAAATGAGGATAATTTTGAAATTCTCACCCAGAGCTGTAGATCTGAAATCAAATATGACTGGTATGAATGTAGATCTCTCACCTTTTCTGCCTGCAGATGCTAAACACTTCATTTAATGAGGAACAAGTCTTGTGCCTTTGTGATACAGAAGAGTGAAGATAGGACAGATCTTGCAGCTTCGCTTTCCCATCGCTGTGCTTTTCCCTCTTTGGATTGCCTGTGCAAGGTGCAGCTTTCCTGCTGCAGTTTTATGAGTTAGCACAAGGTGAGGTTTAGGAAACTTGCAATGACTCAAGCTTGATGTTTAACATACTTGTCCATCCAATCTTCTCACTTAGAGCGCAACTGGGAATAATGCACAGTAATTCATGGAACATGTACTTCAGGAGTCTTCAAGGAAGCATCTGCCTGCCAGCTTGCTGAGCCCCTGTGCCAGTACAGAGAGTTGAAATACAGTGAGTTACTCAGACCATAGTTCTAGTTACATTTTCTGCAGTGGAAGTAGCTGTGCAAGGCATCCAAAAAAGGTGTTGTTGTTTCTGGGTGCTGGTTGTAAACCCCCCCTGGCTGGGGATGGCCACTGGAACAGTTCCTTTGTAAGCTGCCCTTGTGGCCATAATCCCTGTGCAATGAGGGTGCAACCTGCAGTGTTCACAGCTGTCTTTGGATCCCAATTTATTCTTACCAGGCCATAGTTTAAAAAAAAAAAGTTTCTTTTGGTTCAAATTCATGTACATTTTTTTTGTCCCTGTTTCTCATGGCAAGCTGAAAATCCAGCTAAACTTTCCTACTGTAACTGGAGTTACAGCTCATGTTGAAGTGTAAACATGTCTTCTGTCATTAGCAGCAATAACTAGAAGCTATTATTGAGTAACAGTACCAGTTTTATAAATGGTCAATACTCTGACCAACTCTGTATTTACAGGTATCTGCATTATGTGCTCTCTTGTGATTATAACTTTAAAATTTGATGCAGGAGGTGTGTATCAAGTTGCAATAAGTCGTGATAGGTTATGTTGGAATCAAATTACTTTGCTGTTTAATTAAAATATTCCAGGGTCAGAGTGGCTGTGATCCTGCTTTGCATTAATTAGGGCAAACCAGGATAACTGAAATCTGCTGGCATGTCTAGAATTACAATAAATATCATGAGAACAAGTTTTCATAAAATACTTCAATTATTTTTTTCTTTAAATAAAACAGAGATATGAGCTGATGATCTCAGGGAATAAGGGACAAAAAAAATGTACATTAATCTGATATTTCCCAAGCACTGGAGACTCAATCTCAATTGTAGGAAAGAGAATTAAATAATCACTGCTCTGAGTGCGTGGATGACCATTTTGGCTGCAGAAAAGCTTCCTGGGTGAGCGAGGTGGGGAAAGGGAATTATTGCTGAGCACACCATGTAACTTGTTTCTTCAGAAATCTGAAGTTGCATATGAAAGGGCAAATTACTGAAAACGGAGTTTCATCATCTTACCCAGAATTAGAGTGCCCTGTGGAACTGCTGCTACAGTCCCAGTTTCCCTGCAGGGAACAAGTCACTTTGCAGGGATTTCTATCTTAAGTTTTCTCCAGCCTCAGTCAACAGCAATATCACACGACTGTGGAAGACAGATTTATTGGAGATGATCAGAGCAACTAATTTGAAACGATGTGGAATTGATAGCAACAAAAGGTGTTGAAATGCTAAGTCATTTCTGAAATACAGACAAAAACTCACTTTTGCCTGTTTTGTACGTGGGCTTATATATATATATATAAATAATTCTCCTTCCCCTTGCAAAGATGCTGCACAAACTAAGGACGAGAACAAACTGTATGTTTCTTTATATCTTTTCAAAGATTTTTTTCAAGAGGTAATACTGTATATTAAACAAGCGACTGTATTCTTTAGGCAAAATGGCAGTGTACGGTGCCAGATAGTCACTCCAGCTAGAGCTGCTGCAAGCCAAGAGCTTAAGTGAACCAGGGACCAGCTGGTAGATGGAGCCTCAATGGAGCGCCACAGCTAGGTCCCCTGGGCTGGTTTCTGCAGGTCCGTCTTCTTGGGAAGATGATCTGTACAGTCTGCAGAAACTGCAGTGCAAACCATAGTTTCTGCTAAAGCTAGTCCACCAATTCAGATTCCCATTGAAAATGAGCAGATAGTGGACAATGCAGCATTATGAAAATGTAGTGTTGCTTTGTTTTTTGCTTTTCAGCTTTCTGTTCCTTGAAGAAATAAAGAATCGGCCAAACCAAAGGAAAATTATGTTTAGGTTATTATCTGATGACAGTTAAGTGCATGTTCAGTTACTGGTATTCAATCATTTCAGTTGTTTTTTGTTATCTATTTTGTGCTTTGTAGCACCTTGACAATTTTGTCTGATAATAGATAATCCCGACGCCTTTAACCATTAAGTCAGTACCTGCAGCAGAGGCCACATGTTTTAGGAATCATTTCTGTATTCCAGTACAGAGTGCATACCAATACTATCCAATCAACCCAAATACTACAAAATAAGTTTGTTTTGTTGTGTTATTGGGTGCTAAACTTCCTACGACAACTACCAGAGCTACTAAAATCGATAGCTACAAAAGCTACCAAACAAGCTTGTTTCTGATGAAGCTTCTGATGAAGCTAGGTGTCCTGTTCAGGAGCTAATCCTGATGGTTCATGCCTCAGATGTGTTGCAGCCCTCTCTGGAAGTTGACATGCCCAGAATATAGATGATGTGATCTGTCTTGTTTTATAGTCGGAGTCAAGAATTTCCCAAGCAAATTTTCCTTTCCTAAGAATGGTAACCTAGCACCCACTTTGAACTGGAAGAGATATTGCTTAAGAGAAGCAAATGGAGGATTTTTGTCAACTGACTCCTTCAGAATTAAGAAATATACATGATGCAACCACTGCCAAATGGCAGGAAAGTTTTTCATGGAAAGAAGTATAAATAAGTTTCTTTTGCAAATACAGATTCTCAGACCAAAGCTGTGGTCCAGGTGCTTTATTATTATTTTCTGTGTGAATTGCACCAAGAAGCAGATTGAATATTTCCCTTTCTGTTAGAAAGGGATATGAAGAGTGGACAATTTTTCTTCCCATAGGGTATTTCACTCTAGTTCTTTACCAGTAAGAAATACTATATACGCTCAAAGACAAACTAAGATAAGATGAGACTCCAGATACAGAATGGATCTTGCTTCTGTGCCCAGTTTTACCATATAGGTCCTTTAATGGGTGATTTGAATGTACTACTAATGCCCATTTGCTTTCCACCCTGTTAATGTCCTGAATAGAGTTCAGTTATTGGTCTCATTCACATGAATTTTCAACATCATGGTATAGATTGAAATAGCTTTTGAATAACTTGTGAGATCTGAAAAGAGGGGTTTACTTGCTGCATTACAACAGTGTTCAGCTCGTAGCTATTCTTGCTAATGTTCCTGTTCTTTGAGCAGCAGCAGCAAGGTAGTGTAAGGTAGCTAATGAAGTAATACAGAATTTTGAATACTGATTTTGTTTTCTTTGGAATAGCATCAAGAAAATTTGGCAGCTTAAGTGTCAGGTGGAGATGAAAGGAGAAGAACAACGGGCTCCAATTTACCTTCGTGACATTTCCCTGTCAGCAAAGAGGACTTTTAACAGTTATTGAGCTCTTACTTGCTTGTTCTTTGTAGTTCTGCAAAGTTGCTAAGGAAGCATGCATTTAAAGATGACCTTTTATGACTTTTGTAAAGAAAAGAGATGCTGGAGAAAGAGAGAGCGGAAAAAAAAAAAAAAGGAAAGGAAGAAATCAAGCAAGGCCTCCTCAGACACTCCACTGTCTCACTGGACAGTTCTGCACATGCCTGTGATGCAGCTGCCTGGAAATAGTCTGTGCTCAGGAGCCACATTGGACACTTAACAACACATCCATTGCCAGAGATAGATGCAGATACAGGGAAGCAACTCCAAGCTTGCCAGGTGGGTTAATGCAGTGTGGTAACAAATAGCCTTGTTGTGACTCAGGATGCGTTTGCTGGGGCACAGCACTGAATTAATGTGCCTGGGCCTTTGCTGGCTCATGCCTGGCTGATGGAGAAGGGAGGCAGAGTTCACCTGTGCTTGCCCAGTCCTGGCCGTAGAGACAGACCTGTCCGTGGCGGTGGATTTATGGGACTGCCTGATCAGCAACACTTAGAAATACACGGGCAGAGGGGACATAGTTGGCAGCTGACGAGCTTGCTTCAGAGGAAGGGCTTGGTCTCTGTGCTCCCTCCATAAGCACAGTGAAAAGCAGTGCATCCAGGAGCAGAGAATTGCTGCTTTCTCCACAGGAAAGCTACTCTTACTTTCTGATGATCTAATTTGGTTCGTAGGTGTAGTCAGGATGCTGTGATGGAGACAACATGGCAACCAACCTTTAAGGCTGTTTAATGGCAAAGGATGTGGGAAAATATATTGTATGCTGATACGATAGAGATTAAAAATAGAAACACATTTCAGTCTTCATTTTGTGCCAATGATTACCTAATGCCAGATGTGATTTTTCCCCATCTGTATTTCTGACTTGGCTGTAGCTTGTGTTTCCAATTTTTCCTTTTGTTTGAGAGACTGGCTATAGTTTCTCCACCAGCTCCAAATGCTTACCTTTAAAAGGTGTGATTGCTCAGAATTTACTCAGTTTAAAGTGATTTGTGAGCAACTGGAATAAAATATGAAAGTGATAGATGTCCAGAGTTGCAAGCAAACCTGCTTTGAAAGCCAGCAGAGCAGATTTGTCTGATGGAAATTTATCTGCATGAAGGCAGCCCTGAAGGTTTTTCATGATAACTCAAGGATACTTTTATTGGGTGAGGGTACACAAAAGTTTGGAAGTCTAATATCGTGCAAATTTGGCATCATAATTGATTTAGCAAGTGATCATGCTGTTCCCCAAAGGTCACAGAGAGAAAAGGAAAAAGCACATTCCTGAATTGGACAGTTTTGAGCATTTAGAGCCAAGGGCTAGACTTATATTTTTGCTCTTTTCTCTCTCTTCAAAAAAATCACTGAGGCCTTTCAGTGTTTCCACTCTTGCTTTTTGAAGCTGTCAGGTCTGAAGAATAAGAAGTCAGCACGCTCTCACTTGGCATGGGTTTCACATGCCTGTCATGGTGTTTTATGCTCTTTTATTTTTATTTCTAAAGCCATATGAAGTGCTTCCATTAATTGCAGAGTCAGAGCAATAATATTCATTCTTATGCCAGTGACTTTGCTCTGAGCTCCCCACCCAAACTGAGCTATGCTTTTCAAAATGGTTCTGGGCACAGCAGAACAGTGTGTTCAGTCCTGTATCCCTGACTGCAGCCTCAGCTTTTTAGCCTGTCTTGATCACAGAGTTCCTTCTCCCTCCCTCAGCTCCTGTGCGATGTGTCCAGCCTTCCCTGCAGGCCCCAGCTCTGGGGTGGCCAAGAGAGAACGTGTGCCCTGGGTGCCGGAGCAGAGGCCCCGTCTGCACGTGCTCATTCACCTGAGGGCAGCTGTGAGTTCCTGGGGGGTGCTGCCTCCTATGGAGCTCTTCTCCAACACCAGCCTGCCGTGTGTTTTGAAATGCAGAAAGAAAAGACTTATAAAGCAGATGAAGTGGCCTAAGGGTTGATTACATGAACTTGTCACGTCCAGTGTTTTAGCTACAACACGTTCAGATCATAATCTTCATGTATCAACAGCATATTTTTATCAACAGCAGTATTTTTCACCCCATGCTTCTGTTAGGGCCTGAGCTCCCAGCGCTGTGCCGCTTGCCAGCTGCCGCTCCTGGCGGAGAGCAGTGCCCAGCTGAGGTTCCGCGGCGCTCTCCTGCATCCAGAGGCAGTTGGGAGCCGGTGCCGGCCCGCGGCAGCACCGCTGCACGCCCGCCAGGGCCGCCTGCCACGCTCACCCCCAGAAAGGCCTTTCCTTCCTCCTTGGTGACTGCTTCAGGGCTCAAAGGTGAGCTGCAGAGGGCTAGGTTAGCAAAACAAACTGCTCGCCTCTCTGAAGGACAACCCTAAAGGAAACTCTAAAAGCCTGAGCTGCTTGCTACTGTTCATTATTACTGCTGCTGATGGCTGATTTCCTACACCTACCTGTTCACTCCCCCTCAGTGATCTTGGCATTTCTAGTGCTTATGTAAAAATACTGTTTTTCGAAGGAAAATGACTAAACATTCATGTTTATTCCTCCTTTATCTTCCTTTTCAATGCTGCAAGCCTCAAAATTAGCCACTTGCTGAAAAGAGTAC
>JAUBOD010000457.1:3265822-3280768 GCA_032353885.1 Nothura maculosa
GACTGGATTAGTTGATAGCATTTCCATAGATGTCCTCCTAGCCTCCAAATAGTTCCCAAGGGGAATACATATAGTTCAGGAAATGAGTACAATTTCATATAATGCATATACTGATTTTAGTTGATTCTGACTTTCTGTTACTTGCATGTGTAGTGTAACTACTGCATAAAAACACATGCATGTGCACACGTCTGCATGGACACATGCACACATGGCAGAATGTTAAAGTGAGTGTCTAGAAGTAACAGTGCATATGATTGTTGTAATAATTTATAATTTTACAGACAACAAAGTAGATTATTATGTAGTTTTTTTCCCAAGAAGTTTTAACAACAAGATATGATTCCAATTGTTAAAGTTCACCCCCATAACCTACCATGGACCAACCTAACTCTTTTCTACCCCCAGCAAACTTTCTAAGCTATTGAGTGGTGGCGGTTTCCCTCTGTTTCTTTTCTTCTTCATCCTCATTTTCTGAGCTACGTGGCAGAATAGCTAGATTCTAACTATTTTGTTATGCTGCCTTAAAAGCCTCAGCATAATGCAAACTACAGCATCAAACTGGGGTGTCATCAGCATTTTATCCAGTCTCCCCACCACCTGTTTGCTGACTTACCAAGGGTGCTGGAGGACTGTCTGGGTGACTCATTATTTGCTTGTGACTTGAGGGCTGCTAAACTTAATCCACCTGCTCTTTCCTTAGCATCCCTGTGAGTCCTGTGGCTTGTGAAGATCAAAGGCTTTACAATGGCTTGCTGCTGTATTTGCTGCAACACTATGAGATGCTTTTCACTGACTTGGACCCTTGTTTCTCCATGAAACAAGCAGATGACCCTAAGGTAAGAAAGTTACGTTGATTCAGTAAGAAACTGAAAGTATCTCATTAGATTGTAACCTACAGATACAAATATATTTGTTTATGCATACAGTAATTAATGACTAAACCTGTGTTGCCAGCAACAAGCTAATCAGTTGCATGCCAAAGCAAGAAGGGAAACATTAGTGTTTAATTTTTGTATAAAACGAAAGTGGAAAAAAGTGAAAGGTCAAGAAAAAAACCCAAATTTTTCCACTTTAAAATATCTTTTTATCCAATACCATTGGATTTGTCTTCAGGAAAAAATACTCTGTACATATGACTGGCTATACATTGGTGAAGGAAGAAAGCCAAGGCAGAAGGAGTGAGATCTCTCACCTTTTCAGGTGAAGTCATTGAGTGTGTTCAAACTCTCCTTGCACGTGTTCTTCTTTAAATCCACAGTTCTACTTTGATTCCTTGTTTGCCATGTTTGTCAAATGCGTTCTGGTGAAAGTTGTTGTTATTTACTAGAAAAAACCCTGAAGACAATGTAGTAGACAAAATTTCAGTGTAATGTTGCACCATGCGGTTATCACAAATCCTTGCAGCTCAGGAGTGTTTCAGTACAAGTGTGCCAGATCAGGTAAAAGGCTATGAAAGGTGGTTCAGTGAATGTAATTCTGGGTCACAGTGCTAGAGTTTGTGACTCCTTACTTCCTCTGCTATGTGTATGCCCAGCTGGTGGACTTCTCAGGCAAAGTGCCAATCAGTATTTGTGGCATACCATATGTCCCAAAGCAGAGTATTGGGGCTTTAATGCCTTTTGTTGTGTTTCTTGGGACACCTCTCAAAAGAATTCCAACACAGTCCTAGTGCAGCAGACAGAATGTGTCAATATGAGGACATTTCTGAAATATTCCTCCTACGTTACAGGATGTGGCCTTAATTTAAAACTAGGGTCATTTGATGTTAAAACGATGTTGGAGTCCACAGCTCTAGCTCTGCTTGTACTTTTCGCTCTGAAGGTGGTTGATGCCAGTAGGGTCATTGAGAAATCTTGCAACTTGTACACAATCATTCAGGATCAAAATTCTTCTGCCTCTGCACCTAAAACAGGGTAAAATGTGAAGTGTCATCAACTAAATGAAACTGGAAGGAATTTGAGAAGCCAGGAGCCTTGCCTTTCTATCACAACGCCTTTGTTTCAGAAGCAGCTTCACTCCCTGTAATTCTGTAAAATGTCATGGTCTGTTTGGGATTGTGGTGATGTGGGAAGGAATTGTGCTGAAAAGATCCTTTCAAGTTCTTAATAAAACCCTGGTGAAGGCATAGCCGTGAGGCACTCTCCTGCTCTGAGGTAAGCTTATGAAAGAAATCCCATCTGTGGGTGAGAAGGGAATTCAATCTTCTGTGGTTGATCTTGTTTTTGTAATTTCTGGCAGGCAACCCACATTGGATAGGTATCCTTCATCTTTGATAATAGAACAATTGCTCAAAGTCTGTTAAACTGGAAACATTAAAGTTAGGTTTACAAACTAAACATGAAAAGCATATGCACTAGTTCCAGCAAAGCAAGCAAAAAATGAAATGGCAAACCTGGCATAGCTCCTTTGTTGCTTCCTGGAAATGAAACTTGCTTTTACTGGCTGTTTCTCTTGAAATAACTTAAAGCAGTCGCACTGATACTTACATCCGTACTATTGCCTTGTTACTGCCTTATATAGTGCTCTAATTAGCAAAGCCTCAACAAATTAAAGCCACACCAATCTGTCAGGCAGGCTGTACAGCTAACGTATACCTTACCTTCAGTTTTCTTGTTTGTAGCCATAGAAAGACAAGAGCCCTGTTCCTGGGCAGAGGTCTCAGAATGTCTGATATGCTGAGGGTGTGCAAGAGTGACGGTCCCTGTCATTCCATCTACTGCAGTCTGCAGCCTCTTCCAAGATAACTGTTTGAACTGTTTGTGGGAGAAAAAATGCCAGTTTTTCAGAACACCAATCCAGTGGTTCAGAACTTTTACTGTGGGTTGGATAGTTGACTATTTAAACATACATCTTCCATCTAAAAATGATGGTTAAAAGGTACAGATGAGATGCTATGTGTTTTAGTTGGTCTTTTTCCAGGTTACTGTATGCTATACATTCTATTTTTCCTTCTTAATATATGCTGGAGTGCTGTAATATCCTGACAGGCTCTCTCTAATGTCCAGCATCATGTAGAAGAGTTCTGTAATCTTCTGGTCTAGTTCACAAGCTGTTCTAATACTCAACTGGCTTTTTCATTTAAATCACTCTTTTTAAAAAAAAATTAGATAATTTGGTATGTGTTTTGACCTGAGGCCTCTCTAGATAGCTGTTTTCAACCTGAAGCATATTGCTGTGTTGGAAGTGTAGAAGAGCTTAGCGTCTATAATGTAATTAAATTGTAATTAAATTATGAACTAACCTTGCTCATAGCAATTTGTCATGCTCTTTGCTCTCAACATTTCTGGATCTTTTGTTCTAGGTTGTTAATTATGGAACTTTTTGCATCTGGGTGGGCTGGATTTGTTTGTTTGCTCTTTTCAGATCCTCCTTTGGTACTGCACCTGTAGGTATCTGCTCCCTGAGTTCTGCCCTGGTCCCCCTGGCAGACAGAAGCGTGACTTGGTGGGTGCACACGATTCGCTGCGTGCCCATCCATCGAAGCACGGGATTCATTAAAGGGAGCCCCCTCCCAGAGGGAAACACACTTGTTTCTAGCTTTATTTCTGCCCTTTCTGCATGCTTCCCTTTACACGAGTAAGGCTGCAGGGTCCTGTTGGGTGGAGTGTCTAGCTAGCCCAGCAGAGGTGGAGCTGTGCTCGGGAGAGGGCCTGGGGGCTGCTGCAGCCTGTGCCAGGGAGGCTCTTCCCTAGACCTGCGGGGCCAGGCCGTGGCCACCTGCAAGGTGGCGCTGAAACTGCACAGTGTGGCCTTGCCTTGGTTGGGGCTCTGCAGCTAAGTATTTCAAGAACACTTCATCTCTTTGAATTATGGTTTTGTTGGGAAGGCATTTGTGGTCTAGAGAGTTTTGACAATCTCAGGGTTTTACTCCTTTCAAAGAGGAAATGGGTGTTTCAGCATTGACCCAGTTCTGTGGAAACACTCGGTGCCTTTTATCCAAAGCTGCCATAAAAGAGAGTTGTGGTCTCCCAGATAGACTGTCTTCAATTTGAAGGATGGCTGATCGTTTAACTGGAGTTTTCCATTACTATTCCCATGATAATGCTTGTGAAATTAGTTGAAATCTTTTTCTCCCCCTTCCCCTCCATTTCTAAGCAAGATCTCATTCTCTTGTAAACTGAAATTTCCAGGTTAGATTGAAATGTCTTGTCAAAGTCATTTTTCTTGGATAAGAGAACATTATTCCCTTCCTATTTGTGGCTTTTAGCAATATTTACTTAGTTTAAATTGGTACAGTTCTTGACTCTCCTCGTTTAGCTTTGCTTAGCAAGGAGAAATTTTAATTGGGTTTACACATGAATGTAGCAAATCCCACATATCCCACATGAAGTGCCAGAAGATTTGTCAGTGCTTTGGAGGGCTTGCTGTTATCTTATAGAAGGATTTCTTTATATTACTTCTGTTTCCTCAGAAATGTATTTTCCTTAACCTTTGTAAATTTAGCAAAAGTATGGACTCATTTAACATTAAGTTTTAATTTTGTGCTTGGGTAATGCCCAAGCCAGAAGGCTGAACAAAAATGCCCTATGTGTAGGATCAAAGTAGGGCCTGGATCTCCACAAAAGTTGTAAACACTATATTTTAAGGGTGTGAATTTTCTTCTGGAAAAATGCTGACTTTATTGATTATAGTCATGAAGATTTGATGAAGTGGCCTGGGCAACGATGATGTGAAGCGAGCAAACAGAGCAGCCCAGCTGCTAGTTCCAGATCTGTCTTCTGTCCATCACTTGGCAATGACAGACAGACACCAAAGGTCAAGAGAGACGGACACAGCGTGTGTGAGAGGTCTAGCAAGACCTGCTCACCAGTGCCAGCTGTCCCTGGCTTGGGAGAACAGCCCTGCAGCCCCTGCTCTGAGGAGCCCGTGTGCCTGTGGGTACCTGCTCTGAGCTCTGCTGCTGTGAACAGAGTCGTACTCGGGCTTGGAGAATTTATATTGATTACAAATTAAGGAGTGTGATGTGCAGTGGGTGGAGGGCAGCAGTATTTCCTGTGCACAGGACAGGTGGTTGCTTGCTTTGATTGCTGTGGTCTGCTGTGGTGCCAGGAAGAGGAGGGCAGTTAATCAGCTAGTGCCCGCACTGGGATGACAAAAATACCTGCTTTGCTGTCATGTGCTCAAACACCCAACCACAGCACCAAGCCGGGCACTTGCCGCATACACGTTTTCATCCGTCTGGAGCCTGCAATGGAGACAGAACCAGCAGTTTTCCTCCACTTGGTGTCAGCATTGGCCTCTGCTGCTCCAGGGTGGGTTTGCTCCAAAATAACCAGGATGTTTTAGTTCTCAGTACCTGCTTTAACATTGAGTATTACTTTTCTATTTTTGTAAGGCAGCAGAACATCAGTCTGTTCCTTTCTTGGATAATTACTGATATCAGAGAAGCATGAAGGAAGGGTATGAATTCACCTCCAAACTGTTATGAAATGCAAGCTTTTTTTAAAATTTTATATTGGTTTCACCTTTTTCCAGCAAGATTATCAGCAACATCTATTGCCACTCTTGTATTCCTTTTCCTTGGTGTACAGGAACAACTTGATTTATTCCATTAGGGCTCTTTGCCAGAACATCAGAGGAGATTTATCTCTTGGGAAATTAAAACTATTTTTGCTGAAGGCCTTGATATGTAAGCATCAAAATATTTCAGCCTTTTATTTGTCCTTGGCTTTAATAACAGGAGAGAGAACTACTCCCCCATCCCCTTTTCTGTTTTTTTGTTTTTTTCTTTTTCCCCAGTAATGGAAGGGTAAGGATGGCAATGGGAAAGGTACAGAACAGAAAAACAGTCAAGAAATGTAGTATAAAAATCAAGCCTCAGGAAAAAATATAAGAAAAAAAATATTAAAAAATCTTTTTTTTACTGTAGTCTTCATAGAAACTCAGGGCTTCTGGTAGGTGGAGCTGTGCAGTGGTAAACTTAATGGGCATATCCTGAATATCTTTCTCAAGACCTCTCCCCACAATTCCTAGGCTACTTCTGTCCTTTTTAAATGCATTTACAAGGCCTAGCAAAGATGCAAACATGCTGAAGTGCACAGGGTTTTCCTTCCCCCCTATAAATTAATTGTTCATGTACCCTATAAAGCTAAAGGCTCCATAACTTGCACAATAGCAGCTGTTGGGAGAATGTCGTGAATTTAAGTGTAGCTGCATGAAGAAGGACAGGGCTGAATCTTGCAAGTGGGCTACTGCGCTGTAGCCAAGTGCAGCTTCCTGCTCTCCCAGCCTCTCTGGGAGGGTTCTTTTTTCCCTGTACAGTCTGTTTTATTTCTTCATGTCAAAAAGGAGCTAAGTGTTCATGAGTCAGCATTTCTGTTAAATAGTTTCCAGAGCTATCAGACTAAATACTGGGTACCTTTTAATTTTGCTGTGAAAAAGGAAAAGGATGAAATATTTCTCTGCTGCATTTGTATTTTTATTATGGCCAAAAACATGAGAAATGAGAGGAACTGGCTGACAAAGATGTATGCTGCTGCTGTTCCCTAGGGTTCTTGGTTAGCCTGAATTGTCCTGATACATCTTTTTTCTGTAAATGAAAAGATTTGTGGAAAAAATAGGAAGCATTAGCCAGGGGGGAAAAAAAACCCTGAAAAAGTATTGTGGAAAATCGATGTGTTGTTTCAGAAAATTATAGCAAGTACAAAAGCTTCTGCAGAAGCTTTGTTATCCCCTGGAGCATTTCAAAGCCAGTTCAAAGGCCATTTTTAATTTGAACAGACACCACAGCAGGTCAGCGTTGCATGTGCAGGCTGGCCTGGGCGGTTGAGCACGTGGACTCTGAGGGGTGAGAGCGGATGAGCTTGAACTGTGGCCTTTGAATTTTAGCTGCCCACCCTCTGTGCGAGATGCTGCCCTAGTCCCTGGGCAGGACGGCTTAGCCCGCACTGATTCCCCCTCCAGGGAGGCAGCCTCTTGGGCCCCCAGCTCTTCAGCCTGGTGACTGGTTAGCTGCCAGGGTCTGGACGTGACCCTGTTAAAGGCTACTCATCTGGGTGGAATTTCCCCCGAGCTGTGAGGACGAGGAAGAGCAGCTGGGGGGCTGCTGCTCTGCGCCCCGGCCTCGGTTCCAGCGGCTGCTGCAGCTGGAGGGGCTCAGCTTTCCTTCCTTCTGCCCTGTGGCAAAGCCTTGGGCCACCACTCGTGTGCAGGTGGTGTCTGTGTGCGGTGTATACTGTGCACTATTACTCTAATCCATGCAGCCCTTTTAAACATACTGGTCTTTTATGTGTTTTCAGCAGTGAAATACAGTAAGAAATCTCCTGCTTGGTTGCAAGGAATGATGGATGAATGGAATAATTCCTTGATTGAATAGCTGATCCGGTTTTTTACTTTCCAGCTCTTGCTTTCGTCTCCTACATGTTTAGTCTAAGAAAATCCTACCTATTTTGCTAACCCTTTGTATCCCGTAATCCGTTCTATGATTAACCAAAATGTCTTGGGGAAGAGGTGGGAAGGGCACAAGATAAACATGTTCAAAATGAATATTAATACGGCAATAGAATGATAGAGAGGAGCTGCATCTATTTAGTTGCTTTTTGTAACCGTTAAGCATAGGTCATGCTAGAAGCTTAAGCAAGTTGCACAAAGAGCTGCTGACAAATCAATGCGCTGCCGTGTTGCAGATAACGAGTGAGCTGAGATTTTCATTTGCCCTTGGTAAGTTGGATGTTACTTTGAAAATGGTCTTTTTGTCTTTCAAGATTTAGGGTAAAGATACTGCTAGCGAATTTGTAATTGCGGGCAGACGTGCCAGCTAAAAGAATGTCCTTCTTGATCTGCCTCGAGTGTGAGTTATTAGCAGCAGAAAATGGTTCATTTTCTTTACCACTTTATAACCTGTATTCATATGGTAACAAATGCACTGTGATTTCTGCTCAAGCAGAGCATAAATAGATGAAATTTTAATCCAGACCCAGGTAACTGTCATTCCTTATAAAATATTTTTGTAACATCTACAGCAAAAAGGAGACAAAGGGCAGTAAGTTTCTTAGAAAATTCATAGAAACATTATTTCTAAAACATATGCTTAGAATTCACCCAAGTAATAATTCAAAACAAACTACCCAGTACTTTGCAAAGCTTCTCTCTGATTTCTGTTTTAAGCCTTTTGCTAAGACTTGAGAAATACATTTCTAATTTTTGTTGTTGCATTTTCCTGCAGTCTTATAAAAGAGTAGAGGGAAGCTTAAAGAAAGGAGAGATACTGATATAGAGTCAAACTCAAAGGAAAAAAATCAAAACCTTTTATATGCAAAGAAAAGAGGGTAGAATTTTTAATATTAAGCTGTGCCTCTTGAGAAGACTACCACTGCCACAGTCACTCTGTAGAAGGAAAAGAAACTTTTCAAAGTAGGATATGGTAACTTCACCTAAAGGACAAATCAGCTCTTAAGAATACTGAGGGGAACGGTGGATTTTTTTTTTCAGTGTGGCTTCTTCTCACTTAATACATTCTTGTTCCCTTCTCTGGAAACTTTGAATAGCATGGATTTCTTTTTTAAATCCTGGTTGACTTTAGAGTTGGAGGGCTGCTGCTGCCCCTGCATGCTCTTTGACTGTGACTTTTAATTAGATGAAAGGGAGGTTAAAAGATACTAGTGGAAAATAGAGGAATAAAGTAAATCTGTGGTAACAACTGACAAATTCCTTGAATGAAGAAGTTGCAAATGGTGTCCTCAACTGACCACCCTGCCGCAGCTCATTTATTCCAAGTGGAATATTTACTCTGGAAAGTGCTACAATCCCTTTAGGTATTCTCCCTTTTTCTCTTAAGTCTTTCTGTTTTGGAAAAGTGACAATATTCTATCTTTCTTTGAAGTTCTTGATATTATAAAGTAGGACAAACACTTGATTTTAGAGAAATCTTGTTATATTTTCTTCTTGTTCCTTATTGAATTAAAGCTGATGGGTTTAAAATGTTTTACTCATGGCAGAGAATATTTTTACATACAGTGCCAGCTTGCTGTTTTCTTGCATTCTGCACGCATGGCAGGCAGCTGTCCAGCCTGTGAGCAGCAAGGGGCTGTTTTGGGCAGTGCTAAGCCAGCCTCACTGCTCTAGGTGGTGCTTGGCTATTACCATGGGGAGCTTGGAGGATCTTGGATGAAGTGTAGCATATGTTCTGAATTACATAGCAGTGATTTCTTGCATTTTTTTCACCAAGTTTCTCCATTTTATCCTCAAGCAATGAGTCAACAAATTCCAACCAGAAAAGCTCTATGAAACAAGTAAAAACCAAGTTCGTGTATGTAGGCTTTGACACTGGGTATTCTGGGAGGAAGTCTGTCTAGTAAGAGCTGCTATAGATAGGCTCAGTCCCTATAAATAGCTTCTATCAAATGAGGATCTTTATTTGCTTTGTTCTTTAACTATCTGTAAGCAGAGAAGCAAAGGAAGGCCCTCATCATTTTGAAGGAAGAGATGCAGAAAATCCAAATCAAATTTTTTGTCGGGCAAGGGCTTTTAGGTTTATCTCCCAAGTAATAGGAAAATTTTTGATTTGACGCAACTGTTTATTCCGTTGATTTGCTGATTTGCCTTTTAATGAGTTGGCTTTGCTTTTAAAAACAAAGTGTCTCTTTTGTTAGTGTTCCTGATTTAGTTTTTCTTTTTCCAAATGTGCTCTTTAGTCATGATTCAAAAAGCTTTTTTCAAGGTTCCCCTGTCCTTCCTGTGGCATTTAATATCAGGAAGAAAAGCATGAAAAGCGTGCACTTTCGAGAGCTTATTACATGAAGGAAACTGATTTGTGAATTATAATTGGTTACAGAAACAAAGCCCACCCAAACTTTTTGCCTAAGTGGGAGGAAAGTTGACTATTAATTCTGGGCAGAAAAAGATATTTGTGTTGTGAAATCTGTGGAAAAGCTGTTGACGCTTTGGATCAGCCCAAGAGGCTGGTGTTAGAGTTAGCTTGTGATGTATGTTGCATCCTTTGTTAATTTGCAGGCGGGATAATACTGTTTTTCTTGCCTTTTTTCTGACATCCACAGATATTACAGAAGCCAATACTATGATAAGATGCCAGAGCTAATGGAACATTTGGACAGCAAAATTCTCAGTCCCAACTAAATGCAATTGCTTTCAGTACTTGAAGTGTTCCACTGGGTATAGAAGTTAGGTGAAGAATATGTGTTTTTTTCTGGGTACATGTTCCTGAATGTCTTATGCATAAATCATTTGCTTTTAAATGATGAAGTAAAACAGCTGGAGAAGCACTGGCTGCAGCAGAGGAAGTGGTCAAGGTATCTCTTTCAAGTCTACTTTTTTGTATCCATAAGGTGTACAGGAAATTAAAAGGGGAACTGTGGTCTTAGCTGAAATTTGAATAAATACCCTCAAGTGTCAGGAGCAATCCTGAAGTTTCCTCCATATAGTTTTTCTTACTGAAGATAATTTTCAAATATGGACCAAGATGTTTACAAAAAATCTTTATCTTGTCCTCACCTTTCTCCAGACTTTAAACCTGATGTAAATTATAATCCAGGAAAATGTGTCAAGAGGATTTGTTCATAAGCGTGCAGTGTGTTGGCACCAGCAAACTCTTATTATGGCTGTTGCGTTCCATGTCTTAGCATTTCTCTAATCCTTCAGTAACGTTTTGTTTTCCATTTTTATTGAATTAATTGGAGAAGTTTGGATGATTCTGCTGATTGTGAAATCATCAGACTTTTTAAATAGGATGTTTGCAAAGATTCCTTTTACCCTAATTAATAACGAAACATCTGACTGCATTTTTGTATTGTTTTAATGGGAAATCTGTTGCCTGTTTGGAAGCGCAGAAAATGTTAAATGAGAGCTATATTTATGTACTTATCTTGCCTTTAAGTTAATCTCCTGTTACTAGTCTTGAGCCTTTTGGGTTGCTATAGAAACTGCGCCAGCCTCCAACTGTGCTTTCTCCAAGACTTAATTGCCTTCTGAGTTTCATGCGCTCTCTATTAACTGCAGCCCTGGCAGACACAAGCACGTTGCAGAATGAGTTGAATTAATGGTTCAATATGATGTATGCAATTTTTAATAGTATGTTTCTATATTCCATTTCAAATTTTTCTTTACCAGCTGGCAAAGCTCTTCTCTGAAATGCAGCCGTACTGCAGGGAATGATTCTCTGTTTGCTGGCACTGTATTTGATGCCTTCCACACCATCAGAGTAGCTGCAAGAGTTGTTGGGTTTAAGGATTGTGAGTTTCTTTTTTTTTCTTAAAGGGATCAAATTATTTGTGAAATACCATAGCTCTGCTGAAATCTTCCTGACACTTCTCCTTCACTACCATTTTGAGCTAGCTGTGGAGCTGCTTCAGAGCTCTGGTAGGCTTTTGCTGACTTAGTGTTCTTTGCCACACAATTTTTGCTTGCTCAGTGTGGTTTAAAGATGAGCAGTTTTAAGCCCAGGCCTGTTTTTCAGGTGGAAAATACAGGTTAAACAAAGTTAAGACTGATAATATGGCTGTGTGCGTCATTTGGTATGACTTTAGGAAGTGTTTACTATGGCTGTGGTGGTAGATGTCATCCAAGCCAGACTGGGTCTCTTTCACTTACTGGCGCAACTAAATCTCACTGATTTATTTGCCTGCTTGGTTTTTGGCACGATGATGCTGTCAGTGCAGCTAGACTGTTCTGATTGATGCTGTTCTGCATTGACTAGGAATGGACTAGATCTTAGCTGGTTAACACCACCTTCCACCAAATTCACTGCCCTTAAGATCAGCCTTAAAAGCAGACTATGTAGAACTGTTCTTGCATAAAAGAAGGGAATAAAATATCGCAACAGGAGGAAGACAGCAAGCAGAACATGCATTTCCATCTCCTATGAAGTCCTCTATATCATCTGTTTTGCTTGTGCTTAATGGAGAAAAGGACAAATGTCATCATCGCTTTGTGGATCTTAGACTTAGGATGCTTCCGTTCTTGGTTCATTGCTGCCTCAAAGATCTATTTTATTCTTATTAGAGACAAACTGGCAGGATAAAGCCTAAGTTTCACCAGCTTGTCACCTCAAAATGTTCAAGCCTATTAAGTTATGCTTTTAGGTACTGGTTACTTGTAGAGAGCTTTAAAAGTCACAATGGGTGTATTTAATTTCTCAGATACCTTGAAAATGTGACCCTTTTTGCTGGCATTATTCATGTTTTTTCCTTTCTGCCATTCTGAATATAGGGTCTTTTGCTTGAGTTATATATCAATAGTCATTTAATACCTTTAAATTAGGCTTTTCTGTCTCAGCCTTGTTGCAAGTAGTTTTCAGTGAATTTATATGGAAATTCTTGTTCTTTTGAACTCCTTCAAAAGAAAAATTGGTTGAAAAAGGAACACATTATGGCAGTATTGTTAGGATTAATCTGAAAGGGCATGGGCAGATCTGCAGCGCTCGCTCTCATTTTTTTTCTGGCCTGTATTTTTTTCCTCAGCTGCCTATTTTGCACCACTTGCCACCAAGCATTGAGCTTCCTGTCCAAGAAATAAAATTTCATCCACAACATCTCAGCTTTCATTTTTAGCTGCTCTGAGAGCTTGCACGTCAGAGCTGGATTTCTCTGCCAGCACCACGGTTCAAATTTCAGCACGTTACATTTCCTGGATCACTCTGCAGAACGTCAGCGTACGTTCTGAAAACGTGTGCGACGAAGACTTTCAGCCCTTCTAAAAACACCTAATTTGGGATGAGACTCATTTGTGTTTCGGTATAAAATAAGTGTTGTTTGTTGGCTTCTTTCATGCTTGAAAAGCCAGAGTGCTGCCATGTGTGTCTCCAGGTTGTCTGTCAGCATAAGCTCTTTTCCAGGCAGTGGCAGCGCTTCAGCCGCTGAAAGCGCGGCCTGTGTTGTCTCCGTGGGCGTCGGGAATCAAGTCCCTGCCCGTCATCTGGACAGCAGAATGCGAGAGCGGGTGCAGGGCTCGACACTGCTTACAGGCACTTGCTGGGGATGTTAGTAAAGAGAAAAGAGCCATTGCAGGTCTTAGATGTGAGAACAGCAGGTTATTCTACTGAACTGCAGAATGTATTGCAATAGTTTTTATTACGAGTCTCTTTTTACTGTTTTTCACCAGTTTGCAATATTTCTAGGCTGTTTCTGTGAATAAATGCCTCCTTATAGGTAGCTGGATATTAAGGGTGTCTCTGGGGCCACGTGAGCTCAAGCAGCCCTTTGTCACAATGGTCCCTAAAATTTCCATTTCCAAAACCTGTCCTCAGGTGCCAGATTCATCCTTCTCTCCCTTCCCCATCCTGTTGGAGAAATCTGACTCCCAGTCAGCCCTTGTGCACTGTTTAGAGGTGGGTGAAAAAGCAGGGATGCTTCTCCCTTGCAGCCCTTCTCATGCATCTTGTTTGTCAGAGCAGCTGTGCTGCTGCTCGGGAGATGTTTGTGTTGGAAGCCCTGCTGTTCCTGGGAGCAGGGAGGATAAACCATGCGAGCTGCTGGCAGACATCAGGGAGAGACATTTGAGCCAGACTGCTTAACGGACAGTGGAAAGATTAAGCCTTGCAATAGCCTTTAAGCTTAGATTTCTTCTCCTTCCTTTGTTTTTCAGTATAATCAAAGAAGGATGGAGGGAAACTTGCCCATAAGGAGAATTTTGGTTAAGGAGGGGAGCTAGGGATCTGTTCATACAGATTTCAGAGCAGGAACCCCACTGAAATACAGAAGTGCCCAGAGTGCGAGGAGTAGACAAGGATGGACCGTTCAGCAGATCTGATATGAATGTGGTCTTGCTCTTCTGCTTGGTGCCTTGAGCAGTCTCAGTATCTGCCAGTCCCAGTCCCAGTGTCTCACTGGGAATACAGTGGAGATGCAGGTGCAACGTTGGCACTGCTGGGCAAAGGGCTCAAAATCCCTGAGATGGAGACCTAATGAATACTTTTAATGTGCTGTCTCCTCCTCTGCCCTGCAGCCTCAAAATCCTTTTGCCAGTGTAATTTCTAACTTCTGATCTTAAACCTCCTCACTGCAGTTGCCACTTAGCAGAAAGGCTTCACCCATGTGTTTGCTACGCGAGTCAATCTGAATATCCTTGCATGGGATGCAGCGGCAACGAGCCGGGACTCTATTAATATCTGTTCTTACGTAAACAGAATCCATTTTCTTTAGTTCTTCAGCTAACAAAACACTGTGGGAACAGGATAGTCCAAAGCTTGGGAATTTCTCTACAAGGAAGACTCTCAGTGTTTCTTGGCAAAAGCTGCTTTATGTGCTAGGCTTCCTTGGTAAGAGCCAACAGTAACAAGGTTTTATTCTGGACAGAAGTTCAAATAAATAGACACTGAATGATTTTGCCTGCCTTTGAACTTTGCAAACTGAAATCCCAAGGATCATTTCAAAGAAGGCTTTAATTTTTTCTTATTGGACCCAGATACTCAATTGTGGTGGGTCTAATGAAAGAAAAAAGGAGTTGTGCTCCCAGATGAACTTATAGAAGATTCTCTCATTTCTTTATTTCCAGATATTCACGGAAAGTATATCCTCAATTCTGTGTCTTATATAAAAAAGCAAAACCAAAAGGTGGTAGGTGACTGAGGTGACTTGGCAATATTTGGATTTCTGATATTTGTTGCTATTCATTTTTTTATTGAAGTTGTAGGAGCAGTTGAATTGTCATTAATAGTGATGTCTGACCTGTACCACCATGTTCCTGGGGTTGTTGAAGACTACAATACAGTCATTAAGGCTTTAGCTTTACAGTATCATGACTCTTAAAGTATCCTTTAAATTCTTGTATGCTGGTATTGAATAAGCACATTAAGTGAGAACATGAATACCTTCAGTATTGTGTAATGTACAGGTGTGGCCCCAGCCTCATACATCCATCTATACGGTACTTCAAGGCAAAGAAAGCAGAGGATAGTGAGCTTGCTCCTTGCAGTAAGAAGTATATGTGTGATTTCCCATTGGGCAAGCTACCTGCGAGCACTTACTGTGTGGCCTCAGGATGCAAGGTCTC
>JAUBOD010000457.1:3293465-3305185 GCA_032353885.1 Nothura maculosa
CTGTTGGGAATGAAAGTGTTTGTGCTCGGTGGTCACTTAAACCACACTTTTATAGAGAAAAAAGCCTGGCCCTGGCTTGTAGGATGCCTTTGAAGAGAAAGTGCCACTGTTAAGGAAAGAATGGAGAAGAAAAAATATTTTCTCTGCTTTTCTGGTGCTGTGCTTATTGTTCCTGTGGGCAGGAAGGGATGGAATCGCTTGGGCGTTTCTGTTGTTTCTCAGAATGGCACATGTGCTTCTCTTGCAAAGCAGAGGCAGATGAACCTCATGCAGTCCAGCAGTGCCAGGCGGTCGCCCTGGTATCTGGATAGTGCCTGGGCTCCAGGTGAGGTGAGACCTCGTGGCGAGGGCTGCAGCTGCTCAGGTTGGAAGTCACCTCCACAGGGAAGCACTGAAAGCTGGTGCTGCTCAGAAGCACCCGCCACCTTGAGATTGAATCAGGGCAAAACTCTGCCCGAACACCTGGGCATGACTGCAAATCCAGTGCTGTTCAACCCCAGCTGCTTTGGAGAGCCTGTGACACCTTCCTGTCAGCGTTCGCCCCTGCGTGGCCATGGGCCACAACAGCGATGCTGCACAGGCAGCACAGCACGGAAACCTGGATTTGGGGTTGGAAGCACCCATTTCATTTCTACAGACTGACCTAGAGTTTAGATTTTACCCCAACATCTATGCTGATGACTTTTTTTTTGGTATCCTTTTAAAGGTAATTGATGCTTTTCTTTCTCAGGTCATGTTTGGCACCTCAATATTGAATGCTGCATTCGTGCACACTGGCCCAGGAGAAGTTGCTAGCTTTGTATAATTGATCTAGTTGTTACATCTGGCTCAGCCAAGTATGTGCTTAGATGTGTAACTTATATACATCATACTCAGTCTGCAGTTTAGCAGTCAAGGTTGTTATTTTTTCAATGACTGTTATTTTCTCTGATATTGATGATTTTTCTGTGAAATTCTGTCATGCCTTTTTACCACATAGTTTTTCAAAGTATTTTTCTATCTTTTGGGGCTTTTCAAAGCTTTGGCATTTTCATGACACATATGTTACATATAAAAATTTTTCCAACTAATGCAGGTAATTGAAGTATCTCTCAAGACCATGACAAATTGTCTTCCATGTCCTATAGCTATAGTTGAAAATAAGGCCAAAAAACCCCACATTTTTTACAGTATTTTCCTACCACTTCAAACTATGAGCTTCATAAAAGCAAACTCTCTGAGTTCATGTTTGGATTTCATTGTATGTTGAAATGGATATGTCAGCAGCAATATTTTTTTTCCTAGACTTGAAGTTACAGTAGTTTTCCATAGAAATAATGGAAACTTTGTGCTGAGCTACTTTGTACTAGTTAGTTTTGCATGTCACCTCCAATGTTTCTGTTGGCTGACAAAAATGGCTGGTATTTTCTATTTATCAGTTCATTTGACTCTTTCTCTGCAAAGCCCTAAAGTTAATAGTCTGCAGGTGGAAGACTTCAAATCTTAAGTGCAAAAGATGATTGATTGCATTTAAAACAGGCAGGCTTCCAACCACACTGCTGACATGTCGTTTTTAAAAGCAGTTATGATTTCTAATTTGATTGACTTGATATTCTGGGAAATATTTTTATAACTTAAGTGAGAAGATGGATATAATTGGATCTTTTTATTATTTTAATGTGAGCTGAAACGAATAAATAGGCTGGATATTTTAGCTCTCCTGACAGTTGTGGAAGCAGCCACTTGACCTGATGCAGTCCTGTGCCGTGATGGGTTCAGCAAGGAAGGACTCGCTGTCTGTCAGAGAGCTCTCAGAAATCTGCTGCTTACCTGGCCCGCTTGGGTAGTTTGCTCCAGACACTACACAAAACTGCCGTCAGAAAAGCGAATATTCCAACTGAAATTCAGACCGGTTTGGTTTTTGCTCTCGTATGAATGTCATTCCCTTGCCAAAAAGAAAGAAAATTGTCAGCTGACATCCTTTCCTGTTGCAGGTTAAACATGTAATGTAATGCCACAGACGCAGAATCTCATCAGAGCTGCACACTGCGGATGTTTTCTAATGGAAAACTGTCTTTCCAACAAAATCAAATTCCTCAATATTCCAAGCACTTTTATGCTCTCCTTAAAAATATTGCATTAATGTTTTCCTTGCCTTGAAAAGATGAAAATTGATTAGAAGATTTAAAGAAACTAGCCCCAATGCTTGACTCTTCCTCTGCCTCCCCAGTTCCATTTGAGTTCTCTATAATGTATTTTTCCAAGTTCTGCGGTGCATAAAGTTTAGGGGTCTTTTTGCCAACAACTTTCTCTTTGAATTATGAGTTACTTCCATATCCTCATCAGTTCAAAGAATTGCATTCCTGCGTAGCCCATGGTTTCCTGCAGGAATGGTGTGTGTCATGGTTTTTGTTTTTCCTTTGGTTTTATTTTAAGGATATTTGGTCAGAAGAGCAGAGTGTGCCCTGACATTTAGTAATAATAAACTGGATTAAATTGGTATATTGGATGATTTTCTAGAAAGTTGGCATCTGACAGTGCTTGAAGCCCTCAATCTAGTCCCAGCTGAGCTCCAGGACAGACAACAGGCCTACAAAGTTCTGCTTTTATCAAAGAGTTAAGGTATGCTGAAAAGACTGAGATCGAACCGAATTCTAAAACTTTATGCTTAGTTTTTGTACTTTTTTTGTGTAAATTGACTTTGTGCGTCAGGCTACAAGTATTTTTGTATCGATGGAATAAGAAGCTAAACGGTACCAGTAAATTAATTTTTCCATTTCACTAAGCTGTTATTAAATTTGAAAACAGCACTGTGCCAACACTTGAAGTGAATACAAAGTTTAATTGGGTCAAAGTTAATTACTTTTAAATGGCCTATTTCATTAGTAGAAGTATCCTACAGTTCCCTTTGAAATGAGCAAAATGACTGCCCAGGAAGCAGAGATACTCAGGCTTACCTTAAAGTGAATACCTTTAGCTATATGATTCTCAGATGAGCATCTATAAAAACTGTCTCTTATAAGCAAGCTGCCATTATTCTGCTGTGCTATTCTATTTTAGGATAAGCATCTGAGATCTATCCAATTTGACAACATGCATTGTTTTCCATCATTCTTGTAGCCTACTTCAGTAATTTGTGTAGAATATAGTAAGTAGGTGATTAACTTAATATTTTAAACTAAAATAAATTAACAGCTGCAGTTAAAAACAAAACAGAAAATCTACGTGCCCCAGACCTTTGGACTCTAATTCTGTTATATTTAGAATTACCACAAAGTCTGTCACCATATTTTTTGCTCCTGCCAGCTTCAGATGTGCATCAACTAGAAAAATCCTTCTAAGCAAGGACACTCACAATCTGCTCTCATTGGCATCTATCTGCCTCAGCACCGGCTCCCTGACCACATTCTGTCATTAATTTGCCCATCTATATAATTCATCTTCCCGGTTTGGGTAACAAGCCGGACACCAGCTGAGACAAGGAAGAAGTTTTTTCTTAAGTTTTTTGAAAAGAAAAATTGCTCTGAAACAGCTGGCCTAGAAGAGTTTTTAGGAAACAGCTCAAAAGGTGATTGCTGAGAAGCTCTTTGCAAGGAGTTTTTTATAGCAAACAGCTTCAGTTGTGTTTGGCCATCAGTGAGAGGGGAACAGTTTCCTTGAAACGGTGCTTTCTAGATATTTCGGGGTCTCGAGTAATGTTTATATGCATTAATTCTATCGATGGTTTCACCTCTTTGGTTATTCCTTTGATGTGAAAATCAGGCAAATAGAATTACAGAATTTTTTCTGCTCTCCTCCTCTCACCTCTTTCCCCAGCACCACCTTGGGTTTGGTTTGATATGCTAATTTCAGAGTAAATCTCACTTATTTTTTATCTGAGACAGAGAAGTTGACTGCATCATAATTAATGAGCTATCAAATGTTGCTTCTTATAGTTTTAATATTCAAGATCTAAGGAAAAAAATTCTGAGGCCTTTTATGTATGTTACTAATAAATAAAAAATAGACCAACATCTATGTGGATATAGATATCTCTCCTGACCTGTCCTTAGATAATATGCGAGTTCCAGTTTTTGTTTACAGAATGACTTTAAGACCTTTGTGGGTGGTTGAGAAATGCAGTGCTGGAGCTGGACAGCACATCAGGTACAGCCTCCTTTGCAGCTTCTGCCCCTTGGCTATTGCTTTTGAACATTTTGTTGCTTCGCCAGGGGTATTTGCCACATGCTACAGCAGTCTGTGCAGGGCGCTAATGGAAAAGGCAGATGAAAAAGAAATGGGATGCATCGGTCAGGGGGAGCCTTTTCCATGGAGATGGCAGGATCTGACTGCTGTCAAAAGTTACTGTATCTGTAGGTGGTACTTTTGCATAGAGAACACATGGAAAACAAACTCTCTTTATAAAAAAAAAAAATGCTTCTATAATTGGTTTAAACATATTGCATGTATTCACCAACATGTCTGTGTTTACATAAAAATGAAATCGATTAAGACCCAGCACATGAAATGTAAAGGTCAAATTCAGAAATGTCAAGTTCCAAAAACTGCAGCGAGTCAGAATTTCTCCAGCAGTCTAACAAGGTTAGACCTCCTTATTAAAGAAATTTGTTCTAAAGTGTATTTTGTGCTTTGCATCTGAATAGGATTTCAGCGAGTCTGCCGCCATTCTGGCTTTCCTTTAAAGAATGACAAATATGCTTTCTTTGAGGTTATGGCGATTGGAGAATATTCTTATGCTTTTTGAAATATTTTCACGTTTTACAGTACTGTATTGGCTTCTCTAATAAGAGGAAATGCTGGTGTGGTTTTTAGAATTACATTTCATGGTCTCAGGTACAAATATGACTATTAACAAGCTCTTGGGTTAGGGTATTATAGGAAGCTATTCTCAGGTATCACTGAAAATAAGTAAAAGTTGATTGTATTTGGGTCAGCATAGAAATTCATAACTCCAAGGCAGCTGCAAAGGTCTCACAGTGTCAATATTTGTTCTTTTTTCAAACAATGAGAACAGGAAAAATAGAGAGAAGGCAAGGCACTATGGCTGCAGTGACAAAGCTTTTAATGGGCTTTATATGGAAAGAGATTGTGCTAATACTTGAGTATGCAGAAAACAGACAGCCATCTGAGTAATTCTGAATGTAGGTGTAGATATTTGTGCTGCTGGGAGTTCTGATATTAATTTGCTTTATTATTGACATTGGCATAAAGCTTTGCATCTGGGCTGTGTGCAACCGGATGTGCGGCTTGTGGCAGCCTCTCTTTAGAAAATTGAATCTTTTTTTTTTCTTTTTTTTAACCTCTGTTCAATTGAGATGACCCTGTTATTCCCACTTTATGGTTTATCTGTGCTCATTGGCAGCACAATGTTTTCATGAATGTTATCAAATACAGTTGCAAAGATGTTGCCTTGTGCCTGAAGGGCTTTCCAGGCTGTGACCTACCACAGAGCCACCGGTGATGGCTCGAGGTCTCCTTCCCCTCACTGTGCATGCAGTCCATTGAAAAGGGTCTTGTTTATTGAGAGCCTGCTGGCCTGCCAGATGATGTCAGCTGTGCGGTATGTTCCTCTTGTATTTTTACATTGGTGTCTCTATTTGTGAGAGCTGATGGATATGCAATGTGCATAGCAAAGGTGTATGTGTGTGTATGCATACATATATTTATGTATGTGTGTGTATACACATATATCTGTATATGTATACGTGTGTTTTTTAAGAATCCTTTTTCTTCATTTAAGAGGATGCCAGAGAAGTTTCAGTTTACTAAGACATATGGTTATTTTCCCTCTGATTCTTAGGAACTTGCATTCCATTCTTCGTTTATCATTCTGCCTTTTTTTATAGAAGACTTGCATTTTATTATTGCACATTTTAATATAATTCATTTTCAAAACTGCATATTTTACATTGTATGTAGTTCCTCAGATATGAGTTATCTTGTTTTGCTGAAAACCAAGCTGTGCCCTGTCAGCAACAGAGTATTTCTGGGAACTGTCCAGATTTTGGAACAATAGGAATGGTTGAGTCATCTTGTTCATAAATTATTTGCCATATAATCAAAGGTTTTAGTTTTAATTAGTGCCTTTTTAAGCATGTGGAGGGATTAATGAGAGTATTTCTCAGCATTGAAGTCTCTACTGCAAAAGAAAAAGGCCAAAAATGTCCAAATTCTCTTTTTTGAGATTTAGCTGTGAAAATAGTGACTGCCCAGCTGTGGTATTGATTACAGATCACAAAGAACTTTCATCTGGTGACCAGAAGGGGAGTTGGGAGGAGGGTTTGTTTTAGTTTTGTTTTTTCCAAGAGTTTTTAGGAAGTATTGAAGTTCTTGGGAAACTCAATACATTAGTATTGCTGAGTATTGGGCATGTGCAAACTAAATAAAACTGTCAGTATATCTGTTAATAATAATAAATCACGTTAGTTTTTGTGTGTGTTAGCTTGACCCAGCAGCGAAGGCTGGGGCAGCTGATGCTTGGCACTCAAGTCGCCAGCTCCGCAGCTTGGCAAAACTGCCCCCGAGGCAGCGTCTTCTGCTCCTCCTCTTCCTGCAGCATTTGGGGCTTGCCAGCTCTCATGAACAGAAGCACCATGTAAAACATACTTCACAACCGACACCATCTGGCAGGGCAGCAGGTTCTCAGTGAAACAGGCCCCATTTCAAGGACTTCACGTGCGTGGAAGGAAGGGAGAGCTCAGGACATCACTGGAGGCCCTTTGGTAGGTCAGAGCCTGGGAAGCCGTTCGGACGCAGAGCAACTCTTCTGTACTGAACTAAGAAGTGAGTCTTTTCTCTTGCTTATTATGATAGACAAGAATATCTAATATTATAGATACTGAGTTTTATAGCTATTGTCTTTGCTTGGTTAGACTTCCTAGTGAGCTTGATTTGGGCAATGTTCCGTAAGGAAATGTCTGTGTATAAAGTGGGGTCTCGCTTTGTTAGACATGCAGACACTCTACAGTTCTGCCAAGACAGCTCATGAAGTTTTAGCCTGGTGCTCACTTTAAAGTCAGAAGAATAAAATATGAATGTAATCTTGTTCTCTTCTCTCTATAATTGCTCCCTATTTACTTATTTTCAGTATATTAGGTTATGGTTTTGTTATGTCAGTTATATTTTACCTTGAGGCTTGTTTTGAAAGATTAAAAAGAAATGCTCTTTGGAAATGCTTTCTCTTCTGGTTGCCTGTTGCACTCGAGATTTATTTTTATAATTAAAGGAGTAGTTTCAGGTTAAGTTATAATTTAATTATTTTAACTAAAAATGTTTCCAGTTTTTCCAAAACGCATATGCCAGCACTGTGTCAGTTGCTGGGTGCATGCCCCACAGAGGCAGTGCTTCTGTCTCTGGCTTTCTTGCTGCAATAGGAATATGCAAGTTTTTGAAACAGTCTTTCGTGGATGCCAGTAAAAGGGATTGCAAATCTGTTTCTGACCTGTAGCTCTTGGGCAGGGAAAAAGTGACTGAAGTGGCTGCCTCACATCATGCTGTTATTGCCATCCTTATTTGCTGCTAAGGCACCTTTGGAACGGAAAACATCATTTTAACTTGCTGTAGCTATTTTGAATGGTGGAAAGCATGTGAGAAAGTGGACTAAGGCAGAATAGAGCAGAAAAGGGGAGTTTAATTTTTGAAATACTTGTTCTTCTCAGAAGCCCTCTCACCACATAGCCTTGGGGAAGTACCTGGACCTACAGGTGTGCAGAGCCTTTCTCTAGCCCATGCTTTCAAAGTTCTCAGTTTCACAGCTCTTCAAAACTTAGAAACACAATTGCTGCTTACTGCTCAACAGGTGAAGTATGAAGATTTTGCCAGCTAGCTAGAATGCTTGTTGCTTGAAATCCTTTAAAACACTCCATCTTACCTGGTCTGCTATAGTCAGCTGAAGAAAGAACTGCCCGTGTTAAAGTCAGCCTGAGAACTGCTGCTGAGGGTTGTTGATTTGCCCTTTTGAGGGAGGTGAAGTGCTCTGTGAGGTTGCTATAGTAGCTGCACTTCTTGAGCATCGTTCCGAGAGTTACAGTGGCCAGGAAGGCTGCTCCAGAGACAGTGATGAAGGGCGTTTTCATAGACTCCCAGGGCTGGAGGAAACCTCAGCAGGTTGCCTGATCCACACTCTGCCCAAAGACAAAGTAAACTCCACTTATTCCATTTCCCACAGGCATTTGATCTTAAAAAATACCAGAGGTGGAGATGGGTCAGCATCCCTTGATGATGTACTCCAGGACTTAACTAATCTGTCTCCTGCTTTATCTGCAGCTGCACTGGGCTTTTTGTCTTCTGTCTTAAGTCCTTAACTTTGGTGATGTGTTTATTTGAAAGGCTTCAACTGATGATAAAATGGGGTGACTCAGACATCTTAGATTAGCTTAAAATCTATGAAAACGAAACCTAAAAGAGAAATTTATTTTGTTTAATGTTAACTAGATGATCTCTAATGATCTCTGCTTGATTGGGGAATGGCTTAAGTAGAATCACTTGGCTTCTAAACGCGTTTTGGCTCAAGAAATATGAGCAAATTCTGCCTCTGAAGCACATCAGGCTGAATAATTTACTAACTCTGGGACTGTTTATTGTACATAAAGGTATCATCAGGAGGAATATAGCATTAGTTTGCATGAAGACTTTATATAATTTCAAATATATATTATAGCTAGTGTATGCTTGATGAAAATAATCTGTTCAAGCATTAGCTGTTCTGTAACAGCTCCAAAATCTAATGTGAAATTGGTGTTTAAATAAAATTAATGGAGCCTATCACCATAATGTGCGAAGGCAGCTTATGGTGCGGAGTGGCCGTAAATTAGTTGGATCAATTTTGCAAAGAACAACTAGACAAGCAAGTCTGCATTGCAGCTCCTGGTGGCTTTGGGTATGCAGGGCACGATCAAGCTGAGGGCCTTGGGGCCAGATCTGCTCTTGTTGTGTGGGATGCACGTGTTCTCGCTCCAGGTATACGAATGCAGTGTCAGATGGCAGGCGATTTCCTAGGAGCTTAGAATGGTTGAGGTTGGAGGGGACCTTTAGAGATCATCTAGTCCAAGGCCCTGCACATGTGGGGACGCTTAGAGCATGTGGCACAGGGTGGCATCCCAGCAGGTTTTGAACACCTCCGGAAAAGGAGACTCCACCACCTCTCTCGGCAGCCTGTTCCAGGGCTCTGCCACCCTCACTGTTTCGTTGTTCATTATTTTCATTCACTCTCATTCAGCGCATGCAGGACTCAGCAATAGTTGATGTCAACCCATGTCAGCTCTCATCAAGGTGTTGTGTTGAGTGCAGCTTGCTGGAAATCATGAGCTGTAACATTATGTAGATTGGGAATATTTTGCTTCTCGTTTTGCCTTTTTAAACAAATAATCTTGTTAAAAGAATTTATATCTGCTGATAAGCATATAATTATTTATGTGTTTCTCTGTGCTTGTTGCTTATGTGAGCGTTATGCTAAGGTTTTTAATAGCAGCAGGGAAGATGAGTTGAGGTTTTCCATGAAGGAAAAGGATGATTCATCTATCAGATGTGAAATATTAAGTCAAATGCCTACAGTACACCTGGCAGGAAGAGTTTCTCCTTAATTTAATTCACTGAGGATAATTCATTAATCAACACTTCTGATCTGTGTCAGTCAAAACTGGATTTCCTCACTTTAGATTCTCACATTGTGTTCTTTTTGTGAATATATGCTGGATTTGGCCTTAAAATTGCTTTATGCTTGCTGTATTTCTTGATAAAAGTGAGTGGCTGCTGTATGATTTCAATATTCTAATGAATTACATTACTTGTAAAATAGTGTTAGTGCAAAAAGTTAATGCAAGTGGTAAGAATATTAAACCAGAAATATTATTCAGTGCCACACAAGTACCTGAGTTCTGCTCATAGTTTTAGATGTCTGATTCTTTTGCTGGTGAATAATAGAAACCAGAAAACATACAGGCTTTGTGCCTAGCTTTGCCTAGGCAATGATTTGACTGGAAATAATGTAATTGCACTGGCCAACTGGAGCAATTTCTATTTCAATATGACATTAGTCTAGTGAAAGGCTTTTGGTGAGCTCAAATAGTAATGGACAATCTAGGAATTCCCTGTGAAATACTGACAAAATTTATGTTTAGTCGCCTGCTCAAAGCCTTGCAAAGAGCATCAGCTGCTTTGGTATCTCTGGCGAGTGACACGCGGCTCTGCCTGGCGCCTGGCAAGGTGGCTGTGGAAGAGGCCTGGCCTCGTTGCCTCTCCCTGCAGAGGAGGATGAGGCTGCTCCACCAGCGAGCTGCTGTGGGCAGGAGCCGGGGCGCGACGCGCTGCCTCTGGTGATGGGAGCCGGGGCGTGGGGCCGCGTTCGGAGCGCGTGAGCAGCACCTGAGCTCCCGAACGGCACTGCCGTTTGTCTGGAGAGGGATGTGACTAACGCTTGGCTGTCTGAATGACTCGATGGCAGCTCCAGCCAAAGGCAGTCAGCAGTGTTTCGGTCTAGCAGTGTCTATTTTTAGTCAGAGCTTTCCTGTGTTTTGTAATTGGGATAGTGTATTGACTAAAAAAAAATGGTTTATCATACCGGAATTCAGATAGAATTTGGTGAAAAGTTTAGTTTCTAACTTCCAACCTTCCTCCTCCCTCCCAAATTTCATTGAAACATTTCCATAATGTTTCCATTTGGGGAATGGGATTCCCATGGGACATTGGCCTTTTTTCTGTTCGTCACTAATGATGGGTTTGTGAGCAGGTGTGGTGCCCCGTCCCATGAAGAGGCTGCTTTCAGACACCTTTTTGAATTGACATGGCTCATTCCAATTCCATGTATTAGCATTTGACAAAAACTAGTGATTTTTAAAGAAAAAAATGATTAAGAATTAATACTGAAATATTTTACTCTAGTTGGACAGAGATAATTTAACTAGAGGAAATGATTTCTTTATGCTGCTCCATTAAAGACATATTAACTTTCAAACAAATTAGTTCTCGGGCAAGTTCAAACCCATTTATTTCTATCCCCCGGTCTCATCTGCCTATCTGTTTAGGCTGTATCATTGCAAGATCTGAATATCTTCCAAACATTAAATGTGCCAGAATTTCTGCTTCTGCTTTAGCGTGAAAGCCTATGCGCACAACATCTGCAAATGAGAGCTGGCAACAGGAGCACTCCGTTAAAAGGTGGCCCTGCTGTGGCTGATAGAAATCTAAGTATAAGTCTTTTCCTAATATGAGTTAAATGTATGTGGAAAAAAGCTTTTTTTGTCCTTGTTTTGCAGTCAAATTAGCTTTCCATTTTTTGAATGGAGTTTGTTTTTTTTTGTATAATTTTATGGAAATTATAATTTTAACCTAGGTTATCAGTCAATCCTGTAGAAATTTCTGATTGCTCCAAACTCTGAGGTTAAATTATATGTTATAATAACCCTATTGAATATTCTACAAAACTAGATTGTTAGTAAACTGCTTGAGCCTGGAGAACAAAATAGGCATATATGAAATAAAGTGTTCTGTTTAATTTTCATTAGTTTTACTGTGATTTAATACACAATTACTTATGTAACCAACTGATCATTTGCACATGCTGAAATCCAATGTAATGAACATACATGTGAATATAAGTGAATGAGAAATGCAGATTGTATTTCCTGTTTGCATAAGTCACTGTGTATTTACTTCATAAAAAGATTTGATCCAAACTCGCTGGGATGTTGGGGTTAAAGAGTAGTCCCTGGGTAGGAGTTACCAGATGGCTTTTTTATGGTGCT
>JAUBOD010000457.1:3320609-3330836 GCA_032353885.1 Nothura maculosa
TACGTGTGACTCCTTTTGAGGTTACGTGATGACTAACAGGACCAGATCTAACAGAAGTTAGGTCGCTTGGCCACATACCAGCCAATAAAACATTACTAGAGTCAAGCTGTCCCTTGGGTATTGCATGCACTTGTTTCTTGCAGGGCAGGCAGTCAGCACAGGGCAGGCGCATCCCTTCGAAAGGTGGGGATAGAGGCAGGCTGCTCTGTACTCCTGCTCCTTGGGCTCATCTTTCCCATGGTTTCATGAGCAGCTTTAGCAATCCTGTGATGGCAATCTAGTGAAAATCAAATTAGTTGGGATTTATTGGCCTTCAAGAGATGAGGAGGCATCTGCTCCGAAGGTGCTCCAGGGAGGCAGCGTGCGAGCAGATGGCTTGGAGTGGGAAGTCTGCTTCCCCTGCCTAATCCCTCCCGGTGCTCACCGTTGGCACAGACATCGCTTCGCATTATTCATCCTCCAATCCTGCATAGGTACTGCGATGGATTTCTAAAATGAAACTAAACATGCAAGTGAGTAAAAGTTCAGTTTTAAAGCCTAATTACCAAGGTGAATGACTGAAAAATGAATGGTGGCTTGATGCAGTTATCTAGAGATAGGAATGCTGAAAGCTACTGTATTAAATTTGTTATTTTAAGTATAAACTGCTTAGGTAGATTGCATTAATTCAGAAAAGCCTCCCGTAATTTGATGTTAAAATCACAATTATAAATAGGCAGGAATCAAAAAATTAAGTGAATGCTAAGGCCACACAGACACACAGATGTGTCAGGTAGCCTGCAAGCTCTGCTTCAGCTTTTGGGCCTGCTCCATTTGGGAGTAAACCATGCCCCTGGTTGTGGATTAAGTCTGTATGTTTGCTCCTGTTCAATATATGGGTTTATTTTCTTCTGTGAACTGGCATTTTCAGAAGAGGCAGGACATGTTTCTGTCCAGAACTTCATTGCAGCTATTTTCTGCATTGGGGTAGCAGAGTTAGCAGTGCCAGCAGTCTCGGCCTGAGCTCTGGTGCAGTATTCCCAGAGAGCAGGAGATCCAGCTCCGGAATGCACATTGGAGTAGAGCTGGAAGTGACTGTGTGCAGGATAAGCCACATTAAGGATGTAAGGCACTTCCTGAAGTTCAACAGTAGATTAAGCTGCTATGTGAACACAGCAAGCATTAGCACCTCTGCACTCCAATGCTCTGACAGAGATGGGCTATAACATGCTGTGATTTCGGGAGAAAAAGAGGTATAAAAAAATAGCTTGTAAAAGAAAAGCTGATTTATCCTAGCATATGTATGCATGGTAGCATGTTGTAGCTGTTTCCAAACCTACCTGTTGTTTGTGTGCAAAGCAAACAGCACAGCAGTGATTACGCTCTGCAGAGCCTGCAGGGTTTCCCTCTTGGCAGCCCTGCTGCAGCCACCTGAGCCCGCACTGAGGGCAACACAAATTCAGCAGCGGGTGCCACTCTCCTGTGTGCCCTTGGCACACCAGGAAGGGATTGCATTATTAAGAGAAACGGTACCATCAAGGGTGTTTCCTCAGGGGCATCATCCTGACACAGGTTATTAACACACGCGTGCTCCCCTGCAACCAAAAACTCTTTTGAGTCCTCAAACATCAAGCCTGCTAGCGAACATTTGTTACCTGCAGGCAGCCAGGTTCTCAGTTTTACCCATCATTAAGAACAGAGCATCTTTCATTGCTGCCTTCTCTCTGCTGACACTGGAGAGGGCGTATATTGAATAAAAGGAAAAAAAGGAGAAAGAGACCAAGAGGCTTCTGCTGTTCAGTCAGTGCTAAACCGCAGACCTGGGAGAGGGGAAGGCTTCTGTCCTAGAAAGCTGGAGAGGAGGCAAAAGGCAAGAGAAGCAAGAGTAGCCCTAGTCAGTGGACATGACCACGGATGTTTTACGCTCCATCTGAACTGAAGGCAGGCTCTGCTTTGGACGTTTGGCCTGCCGGGCAGCGGGTGGTCGGAAGCCGAGGTAGGCCGCGGTGTCCGTGCGCGCCCGAGCCGAGCGGTGGGACAGGGCGGCCGCACAGCGCCCTGGGGCTGCTGTGCCAGAGAGACCTCAGTGCTCCTGTCACGCTCGTCTGGCAGACTGAGGCGGAGGAGGCCCTTTCCCTTATGCAAAGAATATCTTGGCAGCTTCAAAAAAGGAATGAGATTAAAATAAGATAATAACAGTATCGTTAAGCTGAGAAAGAGTAGAACAGGGATGCTCAGACTTCTTATTTATTTTTACCCAAGTTTTCTGCAAGATCTCTTATTCTTTTGAAAACCATACAGCTTTTTTCAAAAGCTTGGAGTAAAATGCTTACCGAAGTCCTAGTTCTGACCTCGATTTGTTGGACTAAACTGGATTTTTTATTTTCAGTGAGGTTAGGTGGCTTTTTTTTTCTTGCTCACCTTTACCCCTCTCACAGCCGTGTTCTGCTCAAAGAGCTTTTCATAGCAGGGGGAAGGGAAAAAGCAAAGGGCCAAAGGAAACGGAATGAAGCTTACTGATCTTAAATGAACTGAATTCTTTTTTGTCTGCTGATCTTTTTATTATAATGTTTCTCATATAAAATTATAAAATCTCACTGTCATAAGAATAAATAGATTTGTGAGAAACGTGATTGATTGTGTATATAAGGAAAATATTGAACTCTGTGTAGCACTTCTTAGCTCAACTGCTGACCTGTGTTATGCAACTAATAAACAGTAGACAGCTTGCAGTGGCTTTTGCTCTGCTTTGGTTTCAGAAAGTGGTTACAAGGAAGATGCCACTTCATTTACAACCTTTTCAAGTTAGTGCTTCCCGACTGTTCCCAGATCATTATCCATAAATAGCTGCAGAACATGTGGGAAGCCCCACATGAGCCTTTGGTTTCCCGGAGCTGTGATTTCCTTGAGGTGTTTGGCTAGGGCTGCTGGTGACCGAGGGGCTCTCAGTGTTTCCCTTCTCTCTGCAGGAGCCGCAGCGCGTGTTGCCTGCCCGGCGGGCGGCAGGAGCCTCCGCTGGTGCCTGTGCCCAGAAGGCGCCATTCAGATGCCAGGAGGCAGTCGGGACCTTTACGCCAGGGTAAGCCCTGGGGCATGACACTGCATTTCCCACGAGAGGGGAAGGGGGCATTTCCCTTCTCCTTAGCTGTAGGAAAGGCTGATTCATTTGCTACCCTTTGTATGAAATATGTAGACTTTCAGCTCATATATCTCTGGCAGCTATATTCGTTATTTATAGACCTAGGACTGTTTGGAGAAAGCTGAAAGGGTGGCGATAAGAAGGCGAGTTTCATCCTTCTTTAGCCTCCTTACATTTCAAGCAGGAGGAACGTCCTCTGTTCAGAAATTTCACTTCTATGCCAAGTTTCAAAAATATCCTGGCACTCCTTTTCTTCTTCCCCCAGTGCTGACTTGCTTCATTCTTTCTCAGAGTATGTTCTCACTAAGAAACAGGGATGGCAAGCTGCACACCTGATTTTAGCATCTGCATGTTCTTCTCTTAGTTCCTGGACGTGGTGGAACTGGGTGCTTTGCAGCACTGCAGAGGATGCAGGAAGCTCAGGTCAGGTGTGAGGCAAGTTTTGGCTGCAGGTAACTCGGCAGCCCGTGAAGTAACTCACCCCTGAGAGGCGCCCACAGTCGTGCTTTGCCTCACGATCTTTCCTGGCTGTGCAATAGGTTCCCACACAGCCCTTCCCACATCCCAACCTGCTTGCAAGGGCCTGCCTTTAGGATAAGATTTTGCTCTTACAGACAGAATTGGGCAGTGTAAGTGCAATCATCTTTGGAGTCACCCCTTCTGGGGACATTGCTATGTGCATTTCCCATGCTCAGGTAATGGTTCAGCTCTGCTTTGCTGTGTGTGCAGTGTTTCAGGTAGGTGAGCCCAGGGCTCAGATGTCTTTTCCTTACTGCCTGTCAGAAGGTGCTTCCAGCTTTGGTGCTTACAGTGTCTCTGTGGCAATGGGGTAGAGGCGTGGGCACCCTCAGGACAGCTGATGTGACAGCTGATGTGACAGCTGATGTCCCTCAGGAGTACAGCCCAGCACCCAGCCTGATCAAGGGGCAGGCCCTTGTGCTGCGGGACACTGGCAGGGCAGGCGGGAAGGTGATGGCTCTGCCCAGACTGCCTGCACATCCTGGGCATGCTCAGGGGGCAGGGCGCAGCTAGGAGGAATATGGGGCTCTTCGCCTCCAAAACCTGCTCGTTAGTAGTGTGAGAAATGAACCACTTGCAGAGGCACAGGTTTTAGTAGGCAACATTGCAAATAACATTAATTCCTGCTCTCAAAGGCAGATTTAGCAGAATGGCCAAGCATTTAATTAGCTTGCACAAAGAACTAGTTTTACCCTCCAATGCTCATATCTGCTGTTGAAACATTGTGAAGTCCTGCTCCGCAGAAAACACTAATTAGTGGCAGCCCAGGAAATCTACCTCAAGGAAAAATCATGCAGATTCCTTTTAGGAAGGAAATAGAGAGTTTGGTCTCAGAGCCTTAGACACAGCTGTCTCTGGACAGATAATGAAATATCATTGGCTCCCTTTGATTTCTGAAGGAAACATAATGAAAGAAACATGAACTTTGAAGATAAGCATGAGAGTAGAGTGTGCATGAATAAAACAGAACTGCAATGAATTCCCTCTGTCCACTTCAACACTTAGCATTTTCAGTTGAGCGGGCTCTAAAACACGGATCACGATGCTGTTTATTCCTGTTGAACACCAGGGTACCTCCTTAGGAGGTCTGTTTTCTGCAAGTGTTAAAGCCCTTAAATATCAGCACCTCAGTTTATTGTGCTAATAGCTGCAAAAGCAGCGTGATAACCTCCCAGCTCTTGCCGTGCCTTAGTTCGATTATATTACAACCAAAATGGAGACCAGTTTCCTCCCAGATGGAAAACCTCAAGCAGGGAGTAACTACACACTGACTCGTGGTGCTGACCCCACACACAGGGGTGCTGATCCCAGCCTAGTGCCGGCTCCCAGACCAGAGCGCGCAGCAGAGCGCCCGGGAACAGCGTCCTGCCTGCTCCCTGCGTGCCTGCTCTGTGGCCCGGAGCTGCACAGGGGCGTGGGCTCCCTCCTGTCCCCTGCGCCGCTAGGAACAAGGTGGTGGCTTCTCGGGAGGTCAGTGGTTTCTTTGGACTGCTGTAGCTCTGCCTTTAGCTGCACTAAGGCTTAAAGTCTAAACAGCTCCAAACTGTTCAGAGTTTATCTTGAGATCTGTTCTAGTCAGTGTGGTGCCATGAGAAACAGGCCAAGGTTAATTTGTCTAAATATGGATTAAAAGCTACTCAGATATGAAAAGCTTTTGGCCGTGGCCCCGGCAATTTGCGCGATCCAAATTCTGGACGACGTCCCAGGGAGCAGACACCAGGCATGCGGGAGCCACACGACTGCCCGGACACTGCCTGCCAGGACCTGCCCGGGAAACCGCGACCCAGGAGTTTGGTGGGAATGAGGGGAGAGCGGCGTTGGGGGAGAAGTTTAAGGGTAACTGGCTGTACCCTGCCTGTAGATCGCTCAGAGGAAAGGCAGAACTTGTCTTACTCTTGGCCGAGCTCTATCTGCCCTATGAATGCAGGACTTCAATTTTAAGCGAGGTTTGTCATGCAGGAACATTAGTATCAATTTAGGATACCAAATGCCATCTATAGAAGGAAAAGTGGAAGGAAACCTTTCTGTTTTATTAGAGAACATGGATTTCTAATGCTATATTTAGTGATTACAGGGAGTACTGCACTGGGTCTTGTTGTGTGATTGGGTGCAAAGCAATCTGCTCCTCTGCGAGATCAAAATTGCTTGCTGCAGTTCTTGGGGCCTGCCAAGGAGTAGCCTGGGAAGTGTCTCAACAGCCTCGGCCCTTCAAAGGGTTACTTTTTTTATGGCAAGTGCAACTTTATGTTGATCCAAAGGCTATTATACTTCATTTTTTTCTTTTTAAATATTTGCAGGCCGGGCTGTGAACCATTCACTTGCAGCCCTGCAATAGAGTAGACTAGATCTGAATGCTAGTGTATTTTGCCATTTGTAGAAGTGGCGGAAAGTATGGAGAGGGAGAAGACAGATTTCCATGGTTAGACTGAAAATGAACCTGCAAAGGGGCTTTTAGTCCATGTGAGAGTGGGGTTTGCTTGCTCGGCTCACCCTGATCTGTCGGCCCAGACCTGGCGCTCCCCTGCGACGCAAGCAAGGAAGTCTCTAAGTCACCTGAGGGGCAGATTGGGGGAGTCCAGGGGGTGACTGGCTTGATGTACGAGGATGCAGGTCTAATCCTGGAGTCAGGACGGAGAGAAATGGGAAGGCCTGAGATTTGCAATTTATAGACTCTAATGCTGTCTTCTGGTTTTAGCATGGAAGAGAATTGGCTAGGATTATCTTCAAACACTTCTTCTTAGTTTTTTAAATTATGTGGTTTTATTTGAATTTTATGTGAGTGATGTTATGCATAATTCAATAATTCACAGGTTCTGGTCAGGTTTTTAAGCAGCTCACTGCTCATGCAAATCGATCCTCCCCTTGAAGTTTTGTTGGAGTTCCGTTACGGTAATTAATATTTAGACTTTATTTTATTTCCACAAGCTTCAAATATACTTCTTATTGAACTGAATCTTCCTCATCCGTGCTGCAGCAGTGCAGGAGAGATGTGCCAAAGCCAGAGCCATGTTGCAGGGAGAGTGAGAGGTCAGGCCTCTCGTACTGAACAGAGAAAAGTAGAATACATATTTGAAGAGCAGCAAAGGGGAGAATTAGGTTTTCGTTATTATACGTGATGTAAACTGCACAAAGGAGAGATGCCTGCAATTATTCACAATTTCAGCTGAAGCTCAAAGTGAAACGTAGGAGAAAATGTGGGAATATCTCTTACTCCCTCCAAGGATTCCCTGTTCCTCGTGGGAGTGCTGGCACCTTAGTGAGCTGCTCTTCACCCAGATGGAGACGCGTGGACCTGCTGCTCTCTGGCCCTGCTGTGAGCTGAGGGGTTGGTGGAAAAGGGCATGTTGTGGTAGCACGGGAGACCCCATCAGAAACTTAGTATGTCAGCTCCCCAAAATGGTCAGTGGGATAAAGGGAAAAATGCAGTCCTGGAGACTTACAGATAAATGATTCCTGAAAGCAAATTTGCAGAACTGAAGCTAGGCAGAAATTTGAAGATTGGGAGTCTAAATCACTGTTAATTTGAAATTTGGTAAGTTTTGTTCCTTATGGCTTTTATAAAGGAAAACTCTTATTCCTGACTTAGGGCATGCAGGATAAATTGTGCCTAGATTTAAACATATGTTTGAGCTTTTTCTTGTCTTTAAACCTATTAGCTCATGATACTGAGAGCTCCTTATGCTCTTGTAGAGCTCTTTGTACATCCACATGTGCCACAGAGTCATCCTGGATTTTAATGTCCTCTGTTCCAGGATTTCACTCGCAATATAGGTATATTAGGAGGAATTCTAGTAAACCACTGTTGCTTTGCTAGCAAAATAAAAGACAACAGTAACTGCCATAAGAAAGATATTTTTTCTATAAAATAGTTCATCACATAACTTGTAATTTATATGCAGAGATAGTGAAACATCTGAAATATTTGCAGAACAAATGAATGATCTGTTGAATGAAAAATCTTGTTTTATTTTGTAGAATAGAGCCAAGCACATGCATTTCACCAAGAGAAGCAACTGAGCAACTGCACAACAAAAATGAGGTAAGCGTAACCGAAACCTGAAATATAGCATTGCAAATTTCGGGTTAGATGGTGTTGTGTAATTCTCAGCTCTTGGAATAATATAATCACATGCCTATCTTAGCTTAGCTTTTTAATGCATAATTCTAGTCATATTTTTGGAGAAAAGTTTAAAAATATGATATGATGCTACAGTGGTTTCAAAAGCCAGAAGCAAGAGTTTTTAAACATAATTTACGCCAACTTTATGCTGCTTTGTATTTTGTGCTCAGAAAAGAATTCAACATTCAATATTGACTGACTGAAATGCCATCTTGCAAAAACATTTGATTTGTTCCTCATGTTACAGCTCAAATATATTGAGCTATCAAATATGTTATGTTTAAAAATAAGGAGATGTCAAGGTGGCCACATCCTGCATCACAAAATGTGGACGGCCCCAGGTAATCTACGTGCAGGGTGCAAAGGGCAGGCGAGGAGAGGCAAATCTGGCGGGGAGGAGCGGGCGGCACGGCGACGGGGGCAGCGGCTGCGCCCGGCTGCGGCGTGCGGCGCAGGGACGGGGATGAGAGCAGCGGCTGCGCCCGGCTGCAGCAGGTGGTGCAGGGACGGGGATGAGGGCAGCGGCTGCGCCCGGCTGCAGCAGGCAGCCTAGCATGGGGACGAGGGCAGCGACTGTGCCCGGCTGCAGCGGGCGGCGCGGGGATTTTCTCTTCTGTGTGGAGGGGCACCCCAGTGCTGGCTCCAGCAGCGAGCAGGCCATGTTTTTCAGAAGGGCCATTCCTGTCACTCCATGGTAAAAACAGCTTTGTTTTTATAAGGAGCCAGAGAACATCAAAGTCTATTAATAGATGGCTGACTTGCAGCAGAAGGGCCGCAGTGTGTCCTTTTAAAGGAATCTTGACTTCGTCTTCTCCTTACAATGAATTATTTCCTGTGCGTTTGTGTCACTGTCGCTCAACTCACTATTAAATATCACAGTGTTACATAATGAAGCTCTTCCCATGACCAGTGTAGTGGGATGGGCTCAGTCTTGGTCTGGCCAATTAAGGCCCTAGGAGAAATCATTACCTTTTCATTTCCTCTGAAAAGCCCTATTACAAGTGTCACTAAAGTTTCTGCAAGTACAGGATTTATAATTCTTGCAGAATCTTAACCGTAAAGGTTAAGATAAAGTATTCTGGAACATTTAAAAAAGTCATTAAACAAGACAAATCAGAAATTAAATTATCAATTGTTCCTGGGGAACGCTCAAATATTCCAGTGCTCAAAAATATTCCAGTGCTCAAAAATTCCAGTGCTACCTTCCGATGCTATTTTTGTTATTGTTGTTTTGGAAGGTTGGATTGTTTTGCATTTCAGGTCTGTTGCAAAGCCCATAGACGTGTGTCGTAGGGCAAGGTCTTGCGGCTCCTCACGGCGCAGCGGTGCCACCGTGCAAACCTGGCATGTGCCGTGTTCTGCCTTAGTCTTGCTTGTTTGTTCCCATAGAGAAGCCTCTGAATTGAAAATGTCATAAGCCTCAAGACACAAACATTGCCCAAACAGATGCCACAGAGACTTATTTACCTGCATATGAAATATGTCTTTCTTATTTTTAACTTGTATTCTGAGATTAAAAAGGTTTTATATGCTGCTTTTCCATGTTACTGTTCTAATACTGCTTTTAATTTCCTCATTATGGGGAAAAACTGAACAACTTGCTCTTTGCTGTGTTTCCTTGCTGCATGCATTACTCCAAAGGCCACTGAACACTAGATTTTTCTAGTTCTGTGCCCTGGGTATTCTGCAAATCCGGAAGCGCATCCATAAGGCGGGTGCGATGGGCTGGTGCCCAGCGCAGGCTCTGCTGGGGCAGGAGCGGGCCCAGGGCCCTGGTGTGCATGGGTGGGCGAGGGCCTCTTCCCCCTGCCTCCTACGTGCTCCAGATCTTCCTGTGGCCACGAGGCTGGAAGGACTCAGAGGGTCCCGTCCGCGCACGGGGGCCCGATGGGCGCGTGGCGCCGGCCCTGCGGGGCTGCGCAGCACCGCAGCATGCGAGCTGCCCCCATCACCCACTGGGGAAAAAGCAAAGTTACTTGGGCAGATTTCCACTCATTGCCACAGCGTTTTGGCAATAGATTAGCTCTATTCACTCCGTGTGTGTTTCCAGAGGGATCTAGCAGGGTGAGTGCAATGTGGTATTTATCTCTAGACAGTAAGGAGTTATCTCTGATCTTGCTAATGTATTGGCCTAAAGCCCAAACTCTTCATTTTCAATAATTACTTGCTGGAAAGAGGGATGGTCAGTGGGGCACCAGGTTATTGGATTGTAAAGAAGGTTTCTTCATTACAAGCTGAGCTCTGTGAATAGCAATCCATTGCACTGTTTTCTCCAGCAGAAAAGAGTATTATTCTTTGATGTGTATGGTTTCTCAGACTTGCAAAATACTATTCTTAAGAGCTGATAATATGGTTACTTTGCTGAGGATACTTAAAGATTGATCTTTATTCAGGTAATCTTATGTCAATTCTTGTTTTAACCTAAGGAAAGTTAAATGTTACTGAACTGCATGTGTCTTTTTAAAAAGTT
>JAUBOD010000457.1:3345292-3357481 GCA_032353885.1 Nothura maculosa
GGAGAAGAGGAGGCCCTTTCCAAGCCCCTGCTCTCTTGCTCCCCTGACGTGTTGCGTTTCCCACATGCAGAACCAGCAGCTGACATAAAGGTCTAACGAGTAGCTGAACTGCCTTGTGATGAAGGCAACAGCATGTGCTACTGCGGGTGGCCTTGTCCCAGGTTATGAATACCAAACTAGTACTTTAGCTTTATGTGCATTCTTTTGTTGTTACACAGAGCAAACATTGGTCTCGTATTTGGTTTGAAGTTCTGCAGCTTGTCTCCCGAGGCTTTTCTCAGACTGGTTGCTTTCAGTTATCTGTCCTCTGGTTATTGACCCATTTTAGTCCATGCTTTCCTTGGCTATGAAGCAGTGTTTTTATTTAATTAGCATTGAATTTTGTGTTGTTACGTGCAGCCTACAGTCCTAAGATGTCCTAGTCACTTCTGTGGTTTGTGTTTCCAGCTGCCACCTCTGATTTGGAAGTTGTCAGCAATGTTGAGCCCGGCCGAGTCTCAGCCTGCCTTGAGATTGCTAATGAAAAGAGCCAATAAAACAGGCCCAAGTGTTTAGCCCTCCTGAGATTGTTTCTCTTGTTTAAAATCAATGTTAATGATCACTGCCTGTTTACTGCTAGCCACTCAGTTGCTTCAGACCTAATAGTTTTTGAAAGAATTATCCTTGTTTTAATTGCAGAGCTAGCAGCAGATAGAGCAGCTGTTTCATCGTACACCGAAATTCTAGGTAGTAGCTCCTCTCTTACCGTGAACGACAGATAATTGTTGCAGCAGTTGACTCATGCAGCCATTTAGAACCAAATGTTATTAGCGGTTTTGTGGTGCTTTTGTGCGTAGGCAGCCGACAAAAAGGGCTCTGCTCCTGGTGAAGTTCATAGCAGGGCGCTCCTGTGCACGCCCAGCGTGTGTGTTTGTGTCCACACTGCTTCCATAGTTGGAACTTGTTGTTCCGTTGCTGGTCAAGAGAAATATATTTCTCTTCTTGCAGGAAAAATTAAAAAGCTGTGGGGTGCTCTCTCTGAATTTCTGCAAGTTTTTGAGTGTTGTGTCTAGAAAGATTGTTCTTTTCATTTGCAACAACAAAATCATATTTAATATACAGTGGGGAATGTAACAGTCTACAAACTGCTCTGTCAAATACATTAATAACATACAACTGCTATTAACAGGTTTGTCATTAAGAGCGAATGTGACAAGTATTTTTCTGATTTCAATGCCCAGCCCCATTTACCTTCATGTGGGCAGAAACAGAATTTCAATATTAATATGTATTTGTGGAGACAGATTATTAATAGATACCTCTCTGTATCTTTGTCATGAAATCCTGACTTATAATCTTACAAATAACTTTTAAAAATAGGATATGACAAAAAAGCAAATGACTTTGGCAAAAAATCAGTCTTCAGAAATGTCTGCTATAATTTGAGAATATTCGTGGACAACCTGTAAGTATACCATAGAAAGACAGATAAATTTAAGTTATATAATTTCCCTAAAAAACAGATTTGACATCACATATTAAATATATTTAGATGGATATGGTATGATTAATATGTAATTTCAAAATAATCTTCAGATATTAATGTTATTGCTTGATACTCATGTATTTGGATTTTATTTTAAAAAATAAAAAGGCAAGTTTCTATTGGACTTGTATCACTCTCTATGAGTGAAAGTTGCAGATTTTGATGATGAAGGTCTGAGGACTATATATCCACAGCAGACTGCTTTCATATCTACTGGAGCTTTTGCTTTCTTCCAATTTCATTGTACAGCATCCAAAAGATTAAAATATTCAGCAGCTGTGAAAGGTTTACAGGACGTAACCCGAGATTTGAAATACCAAATGAAATGACTTATCAGTTATCTGTGTGTTCCTTTATATCAGCACTTAAAACTGTCAGTTAAACTCCTTTCAGGGATCCAACACTAAAAGGAGTTCATTAGTAGTAAGCATGCATGTGCAAACAGAAAAATTCCCACAAATGAAGCTAGTGTGCTTTGCAAATCTGTTTGTAACAACTGAGGAACCTCTGACTGCGGTGAATGTCTGTATCCTTCTGATTCTGTTTCTGCCTTGTAACTGCTGCGATGGAGAAGGAGGGCAGCAGCTTGAGCCTGTGGATACAAGAGTATGTTGGTTCTTCAGGATTATCACATTCTGAATCTGATCTCGCTGCATCTTGGATAAAATGAATTTTGTCTATCCTCTGTGGGCCTGGAGTGATAGATGAGGATCAGGGAGAATATACTGGAAGGTAAAAGAGACAGGATGATTCCAAGGCGGCCAGGAGAACAGGACATGCATTCGGGGCTCACAGGGGTGGGTATGTACTGGCGCAGCAGGGGCAGTGAATGAGCTGCCTTGTCCGGCACAAGGGGCGCTGCCCACGATGCCGCTCCCGGCAGCGCTTCCAGCTCCGCACGGCTGCCAGTGGTGCGGCCAGGCGGGCGCTCCGCAGTGCTGCCCTGCCCGCAGCGCTGCCCTGCCCGCGGCGCTGCCCTGCCCGCGGCGCTGCCCTGCCCGCGGCGCTGCCCTGCCTGGAGTGCTGCCCTGCCCGCAGCGCTGCCCTGCCTGGAGTGCTGCCCTGCCCGCGGCGCTGCCCTGCCTGCGGCGCTGCCCTGCCTGCGGGCACCCCAGCGCCCTTCCCGGTGTGTGCCCAAGGCACCGGGGCTGCTCCTGCTGGGGACTGGGCGGCACAAACAAGCCTGGAAACACGGGCTCGTGGTGCAGTTTACAAATGAGCCTATATTGACACTTAATCATCAAGGAACATGTTATTTGTTTTTTCTTGTAGAATTTGCTCTTTTTCCTTAATACAGCAAGTTGGTCTACTGCACAGCTAGTTTTCATAAGGTTCACAGTACTTATATATGCACACATATATATATATACACACCACATTTATTTATGTGTACTTATATGCCTATAAATACATTTTATATACTTATATATTTTTTATATACGTTCCTAACTTTGTATCTCTTTATCTGGTATTTACAAAAGCACTTGCCAATACAGGTTGTTACTAGCAGATCTACAGTAGTATTGTTCAGACTCACCGCTCCGGTGCCCAAGTGGCTGACGGAGCGGGCCGGGACCAGGGCGAGCGCTGCCTCCGAGCTCCGGGCAGTGTCTCCTCATGGCACCTGCCCCCATCCCGCCAGTGCCCTGCGCGGGAGAGCCCTGCAGTGCCCACCGCACGGCCCACGCCACCTAAAGCACTGTGAGCATCTCCACAGTGGGAAGCGAGTCACTTACTGTTTGTCTTAGAGAGATTAACCACTGTCTGGACAAAACGGCTCTAGCAGCAGAGACTCACTTTCTATATTTTCCATTGGACAACAGGGCTGCATTTTCCAACTCAAAAATACATGATTGCTTCTGTGGATCACACTCCAGTTACCTTGAAATTCTTATGAAAGCAGAACACACAAGGCTACAATCTTCTCAGCTTTTCAGCAGCAAATGAGGTTTATTTTTTCTGTTCAAGAGGAGTGTATTTTATTATGTTCTCTTTTTAGGTAACTAAACAAGAAAAGAATCTTATGAAGCCTCTGTATGACAGATACAGAATCATCAAGAAGCTTCTTGCAACTCCATCGTTGATCACAACAATTGTAAGTTGGCAGGACTACGTATTATCTATTGTCAAGAAGACAGCCTATATGCTGTTTGGTTTGTACTTGTTGGGGGCAATAAAGAATCTGTTCATGGGTTCAGAGGAGGGCAGAGAGGTTTCAAACTGAGAAATGCTCTGTATAAGCTCCCAAGCATGCCAGGGGTGACAGTGCAATGCAGACGTTTTTGTGCCAGTCTGTTCAAGTGGCTGGACGAGGGATCGAAGGCTGGCATGGGTTTTCTATTATGTCTAACATATCCAACACAAAATGAAATCTCTCTTTTCTCATAAAAGACTCTACTGTCACTGTATCTAACTTCTATATGTTTGTTGAAAATGCTTTTATTAATGATGTAAGACAGAGATCATTTACAGCATAATTGACTAATGTATCATGTAATAGAACCAATCTCAATGAATGTGAGTAGTGGTAGTGGAATGGGCCAAGTTTTAAGTTAATTATTATGTCTTTGTCAAAAATATTCATCACAGGGGCTTGTACAAAATAATTGAGGCAAAGTAGATTTTTTTAAAAGGTTTGCTCTTTTGTCTTGTTGGATTTCAGTGGCACTTTAGAAGTTTTTGAAATTCCAGTCTAAGTCTTTGCCCACACATACACACGAACAAACACGTGCATGCTTCATTTCAAAATCTAACTGCATTTCCCCGGTTTTAATTCATCGTCGCTTTGATCCATGACATTCTGGGTAAGTCCTTGTTCAAAAGCCCAGCCTTTCTTTTGAAAATGTATGCATTTGGCTATACAGTTGTAGAATCTCTGCCTCTAACTCACAGTATAGCTTTTATTTTTGGCATTAAGGTCTTATACACCATGCTGGATGGTGTATAAGAGTTCCAGCAAGCCTGTAGTGCTTGCCTACATGGAGGTTGTTCTGTAAACCTTTACTAGTTAAAAAAGCCTTTGAATAACGAGTAGGTTGATCGCTAGCACTACTCAGAAACAGGGCCAGCTTCTCTTGTGTTCAGTAATGCTGACTAGCACACAGTTACACAGCACCATAAGGTTCCCATGGGCAGAATCAAAACCTCGGTAGAACTTCTAATAGTTACAATTTGTTTAACTGAATACATCCAGTAGGCAAGATTCTAATTAACTACTGGTGTTGCAAGGTAAACCACTAATTTGGTAATGCTTTATGTTTTACAAGCAGGAGGAAGAAGACTCAGATGAAGACCGTTCTCAGAGCAGCCATGAGCTGTCATCCAGCCCAGTCTCTTGCCTGCCTGTTGATGAGCACCTGTGTTACTCCCAGGAGGAGAGTGAGCCCGCACACGTTTCACCTCTGGATGAAAAGAAAGTTTACAGAAAAACAGCCTTGTCTATGTCCAATTTACATGAGGCAACAATGTGAGTTTTGTCTTTTTAATGTTTTGAAATATTTTATGTAGAATTTTGTTAATTAAGCATGACCCATACTTACTGCATTAAGATATTCTAAAGCAAACAAATAGTCTAATGATTTCTTATGAGAGGCAGCAGAAAATTCTTGTTCCTTGGTCAGCATTCCTATGGTTTTAGATATTCCTTCAAATAAGCCTGTGCCAAATCCAAACAGGTAAGAGAAAAGCCATGTAAGGCAAATATATGTGCTATATTGGACTAACAAAGTCTTTGGAGACATTTCTGGTTAATATGAACCAGGCAGCTATTCTGTCACCGCTTACATATCAGTTAAAATATGCTATGCAGAAAGGTTGATTCTGACTACCAATATCAGTTCCACTGAATCATGGTAATACTTAGGAGCTGCACTTCTTCAAAATTGATTCTGCACTGACTTTATTAAGTCAGTTACAGAGATGCAAAACTCTTGTTATGTGCTGCTGACTCTGGTCAGCTCCATTAATTCTAGGTGGGATTGAGACCACTAACATGACCCAGTCCTGAAAGATTTTTTTTTTTTTTTTGCTTGTGTTTTTACCTGTCCTTTGCCTTCACTGTATTAGAAGGGAAAAAAACAGTACTAGTAAAAGGGAAGGAGTAGCTCAGCTTATCACGTGTGCTGGAACAGCCCATTATAGTCATGTGTGGAGGGACGTGATGTCCCTGGGCCACTGCGTGCTGTGTGTGCCGTGGCTCGGAGCAGCAGGCAGCTTGTAATGCAGCCCCACAGCTTGTGCACCACTTAATGCCTGTGTCTCTCCTGCAGGCCTGTCCTACTTGAACATCTCAGAGAAACAAGAGCAGATAAGAAAAGGCTTCGCAAAGCTCTGAGAGAGTTTGAGGAACAATTCTACAAACAGACGGGAAGGTAAACAGCCAAACTGCTGCGTGCTGCTCCTTTCTCTCCTAGCTCCTTTCGCTCCTGAGTAGCCACATGGTTGTTTTACTACAGTGGGTATTCTCACACGTGAGATGGCAGAGAAGCTGCAGTCAGGGACTGGAAGGAGCCCATCTCCCTGCTTCATTCCTCCAGGCTGTGGCATCCCTGAGGAGCTGCCAGGTCCTGGGGAATCTGTCAGGATATATCTGTAATGGGGACAAACCATCCAGGCTGCCAGCCCAGACCTTTCCTGAGCTGTAGGGAGTCTGCCCAAACCATCAGCCTGCAGGGACTACTCTTGACAGTTGAGCCATGTTATTAAGGCTAAATACATAAGCAGAAGCCATTGGCTCTTTCACCCATAAGCACAGACTATTTTTCTTTGACTCCTTGATCCTCCTCCCTTTATTTAGTAAGCTTTTCTGTTGAAAATTGCAAAGGGTATGGGCATGTGGTATATACTGGTAACGGTTTTTAAAATTCTGTGCAGTGGCTTCTCTCCATAATTTAAAATGAATTAGTTACATTTAAGTAGCTGCCAAGAAAGAAAATTATCTAGTTTATGAAAAATCCAGTATTTTTATCCTGTCCTTATTTAGAATTTTGGTCCTGTCAGGTTATCTGTAGTCATTTACAGTTTAAAAAAACAAATCCAATGTAAAACTCATTAATTGTTGCACAAATAATTTTAAGATTGTTTCTCAGCTTTGTCTTAGAAGTGACAAATCAATCTCTTTTAATCTGCTTTTCACAGGAGTCCACAAAAAGAAGATCGGGTTCCCATGGCAGAGGAATACTCTGAATACAAGCACACAAAAGCCAAAATCAGGCTCCTGGAGGTTCTCATCAGTAAGCATGATATTGCCAAAACGATCTGAAATGAGCGCAATGCTGTGGGCTTGTTCTCTAGGGAGGGGGAAAAAAGAAAAAAAGAGGGAAGTAATTTAACAGGTCTTGGTCTGCTGCACAATTATTTGACACACTGAGATGCTGATGCACTTTACCAATTGCATTTGCTGGGACGACAGAGGACGGCAATATGCAAGAATATTAAGCACGGGTGAGTGGACTATAGTCTATTTATTTTCCTTCTGAAAAAGCCTTGAAGTGCACTGTGAAAATGTTAGAAATTAAAAGGCCACTGCAGTGTTGCACCCTCTGCCCTGCTTTTGCTTTTAAAAAGTGTGAGGAAATGCTCTCCTGGTTTTTACTATATCTTAGTATAGAGTAATGTGCCACACATTTCCCACAAGAATTAACAGTAAATTTTACAACTATTGTCAATTTAAGCTGATTTGCTAGTTTAAAAGCAACACACGCTTAAACAAACCAAGAGTCTGCCTGGACAGAGGTGCCACTCAATTCCAGTAGCTTCAAAGGAAGAAGGTGCACACACAGAGCCAGTGCCAGGCTTTGGATTAAATTCTTGGTACAGAGCAAAGCGATGCTGCCTGTGCAAAAAACAAGGAAGGAAGACGACGGCCGGGTTGAGATACTGCTTTTTAAAATGAGAAAAACTGTGTGGCAAGATGAAGCAGATGCAGTTTACCAGGAGGAGGTAAAGCAGAGGTCCTGGATGCTGTCCTTCTTGCTGTGGTTTACAGAACCTGGCTTACAATACTTACAATTCAGTAAATAGATCAACTACATGCTCATTCTCATTTCTCTATTGAACGTTGCACTTTATTTTGCCTGATGCTATAACATTTGCTTTTCTAAGTACCAAAGCTCGTTTAGAAGCATGCACTTTGTTAAATGTTGAAGTATTTCCTGTATTACAAATTGCCACATATCTATATTAAAATGAGACTAGATAATTGCATTATGCTATGATATTTTGGATAGATAAAGTACATGGTATATAATTGAGTGTCATAGTTATTTGGTGAGGAACGCTAGACTTCTTGTTTACAAAAAATATGATTATAAAAAATATTTTTCCATTGAAATTATGCATCTTAAATTTCAGAGCACTACACTTTGTAATATTATGGAGTTTTTATTTTTTTCACTGTTTGTGTCAGAGCATTTGTGTGAAAAGCAATCTATAAACTGAAGGATTATGGGCATTTCTGTATCGGAAATCAGAAGCAGGGATTCTGGGAAATACCTAGCCCAGACATGAAGGAAGCTAAAAATTTTTTAAAAGAATGGAATAAGTTGAATCATGTTTGGTCTTTTGCTTTAACTGTCATTTTTGTATTGATCACACAGTGTAAGCAATCTGTTTTCTATATTGGTAAGAATTTTCATTTTATAAAGCCTATTACAAAGAAATCAAGTTTGTATTCATATTGTATGTAGTGGTTCAGCATGTTTTTGGAAAAAAATACACGTTTTCAAGTAATTTGGAGAAAAAAGTATGACCACTAGAAAAAGAAAATTTTATTTCTGAGATCTGTTGTTTCAATGTACTGAGTGAATAATTTATAACTTAGCTTTTATGAATCAGAATGGTCTCCTTCGTAAATCTGTTTTAATTAAAGTCATCTAGAGCAACAGGAACAGATACAGAGCTATTTGAAGTTTACAAACTACATCTTTGATAAGGGAAAATGATTTCATGACATGTATACAATTGATATTAAAATGTAATCTATATATTCTATATGATTGTATAATATTTTATACAACAGTACAAATAAAATATTTTTCTATTATATTTATTATGTCAAGACACAGTTTCTGTTTTCAGTTAGCTAATATAAATAACATAAATAACACTGTCAAACAACACGTTGGAAGTGCTGACATTTCTAGGCTTTGAGATTTAAATCATGCTGCAGTTACAACCTTTCATGCTGCTTGGAGTTATCCCAGTATTTTTGTTCAGTAGTTAAAAATGAATGCATATTTAAACACCGTTTATAAGCCATTATTTTTATTTTGCTAAAGCAGTTTATATAGGACTTTTGTTATGTTTGGCAAGAAACAGAAAACATCTTTTGCAGCATCTAAGTATAAATAGTTGCCAGAAAGAAATCCAGGACTTCTAATCATTTAAAGCATTGGGGGAACAGAAGGGAAAGTGGGAGAGAAGACCTACTAGAAACGCTACTGAAGATTCTGACCTGCTGTTTGCTTTTGGTGACCGCGGCATGTGCATGCTTCTGGAGAGACCGGCTGACTATGGCAATGGACAAGAGCGCTTTGAAGACTCTACGCAATGAGGGAGGCTTTAGCGTCCAACACTGATATTGCAGGTCTTGCAGCTAGGATCTTTCTTTGCATTTGCAGTAGACAAGCTCATTAGTTGGTGACCGGTGATTTCTGCAACTGTGCCAAGAGAGAGATCCACGGGATCAGTGTAAATTACTTCCAAAATAACATCTTGGGCGTGATGGTAAACCATGACACCGTCTTCTTCATTGCAGGTCAGAAATTTATTATCTTTTATATTTAGCTGGGGAAGGCGCTGCTTGCAGAACTCGTCCCCCGGTGATCCAAGCGGGGCCATGACGAGGATGACGTAGTGGTAGGCTGTGTACATGCAGTAGAAGTCTCCAAAGTACAAGTTAGTATTTGGGTTGAAGAGTTTTTCAGCTGCAATCTCAAACCTGTATCTTCCATATGGTGAATCCTGTGGTGGCTTCCCAGTGTTAAACTCAGTGTTGCAGCTAAAGAAGATGCCTTCGAGCTTCCCACTGATGGGAGAGCCATGGCTCCCACTGTTATCCTTAACTGAGGGCTGCATGGCATTTCCATGGTGCTCTCTACAAATGAATGACTGGTATTGTTTATTTTGTAACAATTAGAAAGACCAAGTTAGGACCTCGTGCTGTTTCTAATGGTACTGAAGGGACACACAAAGAAAAACTGTTAAATGAAAACTGTGATCTTAGGTGTAAGAAAATCACACGCAGCCAGCCTCAGAAAGAGCTGGAACAACTCGTGCTAGAGGGAAAGGATTGCTTTTCCTGTCTGGCTGCGCTGCCAGCTGCAAGCTGGATGGGAATGATGGGAAGGCAAAGAATAGCACAAACAAAAAAGCCCCCAATCCACCAATCTCTTTAATTAGCTGATTTGTGTAGCTTTCCACTACATTTCTAACAATAAACACATTTTAGCTTAATCACATGTTGAAAATTACAAGAAAATCTCGATGTACTGAACATCCTGTTTGTTAATGCATATTTTTAGCAGAAGCAGTATGCATTTTATATAGAAAATAGCCAGTGATAGTTATTTCTGAATGATATTTTTCAGCGCGCTTATAGGAAGGAATGTACTGCCTGGTCTAATTTTTTCCCCTAAATCATAACTTGTCTAATTTGTCTACCACTGAGCACAGAATATTAGGTAATTTGGTTGGTGTCCAGCTTCTGCAGTCACCAGTTCTAAGGGGAGACATACAAGACAAGTGTTGTTTCTTTGCAAGCCGAGCTCAGGTTGGTTCCAGTGACAGCAAATGCTCAGCGTTACAAGGGGGTATTAAAACCCAAACTGAAATCGACGCCATTAGGCTGCTAAATTTAGGAGACCAGGTCAAAACACCCCTTTTAATTCTCATTAGCACCTCAGATTTTATGGATTGCAGCAAGTTCCCCAGAATTTGTGTCCTGTACGCGTGACAGTTCTGGCTATGCTGCACCATGTGATTTCAGAAATTAAAACAGTCCCTTTCGTGAGTCCTGCAAAGGTCTAGATTTATTAGGCACACTCGCAACATGTCAGGCTAAAAACAGGCAGTTTTAGAAGAATCTTATGTACCCAGTTCTCATTCCTTTTTTTTTTGTTTTTTTTCCCTTTTTTTTTTTTTTTTGTGAGGTGTGATGTGAGGCAAGAGAGCATTTCTCTCTCCTGTGTGCACTGACTTGCCACAACTACAGGTAAAATCATGCTGTGTGAGAAAAGTTACTGCTCAATATTCAGTTTGTTAAAGTGGAAGTAGCCATTAATGCAATCAAATTTACTGTATGCATAGTCAACACCAGATATCTAATCTTCTCAGCTGAAAATCTGGGCTTGTTGTTTTGTATCTGTAGCAAGATACTGACATCCAGCGGCCAATTAGGCTAATTATAGGTCATTCCTCTCTGGGGAGCTGAGATGCTTTATGGCACTTCCTGTGGGGGCAAGTGGCTAAATGAGGGGTATGGCATTTATAAGTCCACAGCAGAAGCACCATGTTTACGGCTGCTGCTGCAGCACAGTGACAGTAGCGCGTTTGGTTTTTCTACTAGAGCTGCTCTGTTTGCATCCTTCAGCTTGTTCACTAGTTACGGCATCACAGGCCACATGCCAAGGTGTTTTTTTTACCTATAAGGAAGCATGTGATTTTTTTGGAAACCTACTATTAAATAGCTACAGGTACTCTAGCTTGGTACTGACTTGGTTTAAAAAAAAAGAATTGGAGATTTTTGTCTCTTTAACACATGAATGAAAACAAACAACTTGGATGATACTTGTAGCAAGTCATGAAAAAAACATAAAGGAGACAGGGAGAAGATAAAGTGCAATCAATCTGTCACTTTTGTTAGAACAAGGCCAAACCCCACACCTATAAATGCACCTTTGTAGCAGTTTTCAGAGCCCTGTGAGCACAAATGCAGGTGCACTGATTATGTGGCCAAAAACAGTAATAGCAGATATGTGCCTCCTGTGCTACGTCCGCCAAGGAGACAGGAGAGCTTTATTAGGTTCTCAGCAACTTCAAGTCATCCTCTGCTTTCACAGCTCTCACTGTGTATGTGTAACAAGTAACTCTCAAGAAGGCAGCCGGCAAGCAAAGCTCCAGCTCTGAGGCTACAGGCTCTCTTGGAAGCTGCTAAAGAAATAAATGTAACTGCCCATCTACACCATCTCCACGAGCTATGTTCTCCTCTTTGGAAGCTGAACACACCAAGTATTACTTCTCATTGAGCATTTTTACATCTCTTCCAGCTCGTTACAGGTCCTAGTATCACAAGCATGTGACTATTGCAGTTACATAGCAGAGCAGTAGGCCCAGCTCTCGCAGTAGCTACTGCAGGAGCATGGTTTAAAGCCCTCGAAGAGCCTCCTCAGTGGCAGCACCCTGGTGCTAAGGCGTGTTTGAAGGGCTCTTGCCCTGCTGCTTACCTCTGCTGCAGGGTCTCGTAGCGGCGCACGGTGCTGCTGCGCGGTGGCTGCTGCGGCTCGGTCCTGCGGAGCCTCGCGGTGCTGCGGCTGCACACGGGCTCCTCTGCACCTACCCCTTCACTCACTCCAGCTGACGTACAGTGTTCCGGATGATCAACCCATACACCAGGCCCTGCCTTGCCTTCTCCAACACACACTCCAGTTGTAACACTTTAGTCAGGC
>JAUBOD010000457.1:3361989-3394342 GCA_032353885.1 Nothura maculosa
GGTCTCAATAATCTCAAAGGTCTTTTCCAAAAATAATGAGTCTATGATTCTACATCTGCCAAACATATAAAATTCTCTCTTTCAAATAGTGGTGATTTTCATTAGATTTAATGAATATTTCTAATAATATTAAACCCAAAAAAAGTCTCATAAGGCGAAGGCAAAGGAAATGTATAAACATGCTGTTAACAGTACAAGTGGGAAAAATACTCTTGCAATAAAAAGGCTCCAAGAAATTGATGATTTTTTTGTGTAGTTATTCCATTGGTTTATAAACCATTAGGAACTTGGATGCTGGAGGCAGAATTAGAGCAGAATTACAGATGGTTATTTGTGCCTTAGCAACCTTTGTCTATAAGGGACATTTTTTGTTTTTAGTTTACAGATAACTGTACTGTTCAATCTTGTCTGCAATCTTATTCTGTGTCTCCAAGACTAAAGTAAATTTTGATGGATTTGATACCCACAGACTTTGCAATGTATTCAATGTGTCCCTGCACGAGTAGCTAGAGGAAAGAGGCCAGATGACAATTCAGGTCACAGTGTTGAACGCTCAGAACTAAAATTGCTGGAAGCCTTCCTAGAAGTGCATTAGGATTTTGTGACTCCCCTGTTGAAATGACATGTGTTGCTCTCACAAGTCTGTCACTGAACAAGGACAAGCACAAAATACATAATTTGTTTAAGCAAAGATTAAGAACTAGTCAGAAATCAAAACAGCTCTTGCAGTAAAATTGCACAGGTTTCAATTTTAAATGAAATAAAAAGGCAGTGTTTAATTTTTTGTGAAACAAGTGTGTATGTACATGTGCACTGGGTAGAGAAGGAGAGATTATTCTGAATAAAAGAAAGGAAAGAAAAAAAAATCCTCAGTCAAATTAATCGGAACCCACCTTTGCTGGATGATCAGGATCTGTTTTCCATGGTCTGACTTTGACTTTGAAAGGTTAAAACAACACTAAAACCCATCTACTTAAATATATCCACCTTGTTTCTAAAGTGAAAATTACCTTGTGTTTAAATTTGTTGGAATTCTTGTTTTCTTTCTTGTTGAGATCGATGAAATAGTGAGTGATGCGGTCCTTGGATTTGGAATCCATATCCCAAGAAATCTTGAAGGAATCACACGTAATGTTGCTTATTTTGATGTTATGTGGGACTGGCAGTTCCTCCATCTCTGCTATCCCACTATCTTGCGATTTATTCCCTGCATTTAAAAAAAAATCATAATTTCTTTAGTAAAGGGGCTACTCAATATGACAAGCTCTGTCTTTGCTCCAATGCAATGGCCTAATACTACAAATAATACTCGTACTCAGAAGCAACTGCAAGGCACAATTATGCAGGTCTCATTTTGGGTGTTGAGAACTGTGAATGGGAGGAGATTCTCTGTGTGAATAAGCACTGATAAAGTGTAAGCAGGCTGTGCAGACTAGCCAGCATCACACAACGACCCAAAGTTACAGGTTCACCATAAGAGATATCTGAAGCTATATCAGATGCTGCACTGAATAGAAGACACCACCAATGTGCACCATTACTCTAATGGCCATAACCATAGCTGTAAGGGAAATGAATATAAAATAGAAATCACATTCATCCTGTAAGTATTTTTTCAAACATGAAGTTAAAAAAAACCTTTTCAAAGTTTATAGATGATATTTATGTATGCACACACACACATAGTGTCTCCTTTCCAACCAAACAACTGATGCAACCATCACTTTGTTAAGCCATTGTTTTAAAAGCAACAGCACCACCAATTTCATTTTCCTGTTGTTAGTCCATCTGTTCCCTTTGCCCAGTTGAGACTCCCTGCGGTTTCCTGGGAAGCTTTTTTTTCTGCTTTAATCCAAGTGCATATGGTACACTGAGCAAATGTCCACTGACCCCGAGAAGTATCATGGGTACTAAAATTAGGTCTTCTCTTAGATCCCAGGATGACTCTGCCTTAGTGCATCCAGTTAACATTAAAACTCAGAAAGCACAGGTGCTCTTGGTCACATTTACGCTGCATAAGTCTAAAGGAAACAACAAAAAAAAAACAGCAGAAAGACAGAACAAATGAAAAAAATAGGAAAAGAAAAAGCTAGAGAAGAAGAGACAGATGAGGGAATGAAGAAAAGCGATGTAAAATAATGTAAATAAACAGAGATAAGAACAGAGAAAGCAGAAAGCATGATGTCTGTCAGAAAAAAAGGAAAGCTCCCACATCCTGCCCAGATGAGGAAGGCACGCAGCCCGTGCAGAGGCAGCGGGAGAACACAGTTACAATTTACTCTCAATTGCAAAAGACAGGACTACGGAGTTACCCACTGTTAATTCTAGATAACTCCACAAGGTTCATCAGAATGAGCTAAATAACTTCCAACTGCTCAATACACTGCCTGCCAACACCAAGTAAAATAGACCAGTTTCATAAAAAGCATGCCAATACATACACAGTATTTGGTAGTACCCTAGTTCAGATACAGTCCTCAAGAAAAATGGAGCAGAGGCATTTCCTTCCCAATTAAAATATACTGATCAAAAGGAATCCCATAACTCCAATGCGAATAAAAAATCTGAATAAAAGAATTTTATTGATAATTTCAGATGCCAGTGTTAATTTTTTAAAATTTTTATTCCATTTTATGTATTCACAAATTACCTGTTTATTCATTAAACATCCTATTGTTTCTTCTTCTTACTCAATAGCTAAGTCAGAGGGTGCATGGGCTTACTCAAAATCCTGTGCCATTTGTGCTAGCTACAGTGACGTTTTCACCAGCTGCCCTGGCTGCAGTGGACTCAGAAATGCCAATTATCCCTGAAAGCCTTCTATTCAGATAAAATATAAAATAGGTGGTATGTGCTTTTCTCAATGTGGGATTTCAGAAAGCTAGCCAGGAGATAATGGCATTGCTTTCTTTTGCAAGCATTTTGCATTTGAATAAAAAAAATGCTTGCCCCAAAAGGTACACTGGAAAGGTACCCTGAGAAGACCCAGGAGGCTGCTCTTCCTGGAGCCAGGCTCTCTGCTTAGGTAGAAGATGGGGTGATGCTGGTGAGGTTCTCAAATCTCATGCAGAACTGGGTAGACCCAGATCACAGCACACAGAATAGAAGATTAAGGACCTTACCATGCCCACAGTCAGCAAATCCAAGACATATATATCAGGATATATGTTAACTACAACTTCCTTGCCTGAAAGCTTCCTTGAGCTTCTATACTCCACACACAGGGCCTAGCCATGCTTCAAATGGTCAAGGAAGTTTAAGCTCCAGGAACTTTAGCCTCAGGAGAGGTGTCTAAAGCAGTAACTATACAAAACACTGACAAAACGCAGCAGAGATGGTCGAGTACTTGGAAACACACTGATGACAGTCAAAGAGCAACATTTTCCTGCTTTTGTAGAAGGACGATGAAGAAGAGGGCTTCTGTAAAGACACCTTGTATTCTACAGCATTCCGTGAAACAATGCCTGGCATTTCCCTCTGGGTGCTCTCCTGCTCCTTCTAACTTCTTTGTATATGAGGTAAATATATAGATTCAGTAAATGTTTATCAGAAAATCCTAAAGGAATTTTAAATAACATTTTAAATATAATTTGTAGAAAATGAAACTACTTGCACCATTAAATGCCAAAGCTATCTTCCAATTTTTGTGAGAGTCCAGAATCACAAATCAATGCTTTTCTGAAAGCTTTAAAGCTCTTTGAAAGTGGAGAAAATATACTTTGAAATATGAACAAAATATGAAGATAATAAGAAATGTGAAAGAAAAATATCTCACAATCACCACCACAAAGTGCCTCCAGTTCTTCTTTTATGTAGAATAAGAATTATCTGTGATAGTTGCAATAAATACTTATAATACATATTTGTGTACTCCTGAATATTAAAATCAATTGAAATAATGGGCAGCAATACAAACCTGATGAAGCATAACAACAACAACAACAATAGTAATAATCAGGATGATGATTCAATGAGTATTGGTAAACAGCAACTATTTAAGAGCAAACTGCGTATCATTGCATGGAACAGGATAAAAAAAAGGCAGAACATTAGAAGTATTAGATTAGACTGATCACAGGAACCAAAAATACAGGTATTTGACCAGTTTTTCTCATGCAGCAGACATCCAGCTTTCAAGTCACCATGAAATTATGAAGCCTCATTCTCCTGTAAAGGATCACATTCTGGATCCTGCAAAAATTAGTGTTTTTCAGAGTTAGGAACCACATTCTGTCCTGACACATGCTGAAAAAAGGCACACAAGTGTGAGATGCAGTGTGTGATGTCATTGCACCATCAGTAGTTGGAAAGAAATGAAGATGCCAGGAAAGCAGCCAAGAGTCAGAATGCCCAGTTGGCAATTTACCCACATTGGTTATAAAACTATAAAATGTAGAGTATTTCCTATAGCATGTATTAATTTTATAAAAGCATAATGACTGCTGTAACATGTATTTACATAAGATAAAAGAGTTAAAATGAGCAGAATTTTCAATATTTCATGTAAATTATAAGTCCGTTGCTTAAGAGCACACTACCACTTGCTGTTAAACTGGAGATCTGGTGAGGTTCTGATGAGGCCATTCCCAGGTAAATGTACCAGCCCTCTTTAATCCTAGTGATGGGTTTATGAATGGTGCCTGGTTGGCATGCTGGGATTAGCAATGTGGTCTACTACAGTAACTCTGAAATCACTGCTTAGATCTTGACATGTTGCAGACCACTGCAATGAGCACTGCCCAAGCAGATTGGATTTCTTTCCCCAAAGATATGCCGTGCTGCACTCTACTAGGTGCATACACAAAACCCAGCCACATCTCCTGTGTCCCTGTTTGTGCCATAGGATTGTCTTTTTTTGGTTTACCTTCAGAATATCACTTTCATCACATTGACAACATCCTTAGCCAAATCCCTTAAAAACGCTGGCTGCTGTAGAGGACTCTGCACAGGCTTGTTCCCCTCTGAAAGGTGGAGGGTTCAGGAGTGGTAACTAAAACTCATACATAGCCATGATTAAAAACTGACAGACCTGACTAACGAGGTAGTACATTTGCTCCTTTTTTTCCTCAGTTGTGCTTTAGTGAGTACTAAGAATTGTTTTTCATACTGAAAAGCACATTCACTTCACATTTCTCATTTATATAAATTTAAGGAATAGATCAACACAGGGAAATAGCAAGTCTACTGAAAACAGAAACAGACTTCTACATTTCCCATTGTTTGAATGCAATCATCATTTGGAAACATTAAAAAGATAGATTCTCTCAAAAGTTACACATTAAATACACTGCAGTAAGATTCCCTAAGTATTCAGAGCTTATGAGATTTGTATTCAGCAAACAAATCCCACCCTCCTTCCCACAGCCTCTTCGTAATCCTAATATGTCTCGATTCACAGCAGTAACTGTGGCTGGCTGTGCTAGGAAAGCATGAATTATTATCCAGCAGTCAATAAACAAACTTACAGAAAGCAAAACCTGCGAAAGACTAAGTACAAGACATAATAAGGATCCATCAAAAGGGAAAAAAACACAAATAGCACTGCCATAATGAGTGTGATTGCTTGTACTCTGTGTCAGGCAAACTTGTCAAATACACATTCAACTGCAAGACATCCATTAAGCGTGGAAAAATTAGAAGAAAGCAGAGTCAGGTGAATTTTTTTCCTCTGGTGGGGCTGAAACTTATCCCTTTAGTAACTCTGGATCACAGCATAGATCTGTACAATATTGCTCTGCTTTTGCAATTTGGACTCTGATACTAAGGAAACAGCTGTCACAACACTGTAAGAAGGCTTTTCAGGTTGTTGTTTCCTTTTCACGGGGTTGAAAGGCAAATAATTGCCACTCTGATATAAGGACAAAGAAATATTCATGCATTTTAGGTGTGGAAAAAATGTAAATACCTAAACAGATTTGGCATTGAAAGGGGTCTGTCTGAAGCATCACGCAACAAAATTCAGAGCTATCCTAAATAGTGGTGTAAAGCTGCACATTCCTAAATCATACAAATGAACTTTATATTGCAGAGCTCCAAAGTGCCAGGAAAACAACCAAAAGAAAGGAGAAGGAAGCAATAAAATGGCCTGTCCTTGAATTATTTTAAATTCTATGTTTCCTGCTGAGTATTGTCCTGTTGTCTCTCAAGATGCAAATTACCCCAGTTTAATGGTGTGTATCTTACATTTCCATTTAAACACATTATCAACCCTGGTCAACATGTGTAAATAGATTTGTCTTATTAAGTATCACACTGGGAAATCTCCAGTTGTATGGACAAAAACAAGTCATCTGATCCAAGTTTTTTTGTACTCAGGGATAAATCTTCAGTGTTTTAAGAGCCATGTTGTGGGAAACTTGGATTTCTGAAGCTTTTATAGCAGACAGGCAAAAAAATTGCTACTATGCATCTCCTAAGATGCCAACATCATTCCTCTGGATCTTTGAAAACATGTTCCCAAGGCACTAGCAACAAACAAGAAAGAATTTGAGGCTGTCAGGTTGTACTTTATAAATCGCTTATGCTCGTTCTTGCATCTGAAGTAGATGGTATAAAAAAGTTTGCCTGAGAATGAAATCATTTGCATTTAATCCCATCTGGATTTAAACAACCCACAAAACAGCAGAAGGCCTGTTAGTAATGGCTATTTCCAGGCCCAACCCTTTCTTTTGCAGATACCCACCACAGGAGGTATAAGTTACACCGAAACGCCCTGAGAGCTCCCCAGCCCATCTACTACATTCTCAGCTGGGGAGCAGATACTGAATCATTGGGGGACAGCGGTTTCTTAAAACATTTCACACTGATTTGGCAAAACACATCACTTGAATCCTAAATTTAGTTTTCCAAAGGATATGTGCATATTTAAGCTTTCAAGGAAATACCCTGTTAAAAGTAGTAGCATCTAGCAATTCCCAAAGAATTTAACTGGAAATTCTAGTGTTACTACTTTCTAAAGTCAATTCACACATTTACGAATCTTCACTAGACAAATCATTAACAACTGAGCAGAAGAATAGCAAAGAAAACAGCAGATCCTGTTTGGATTTAATCTGGTCACTTGCTGTCCTCTGAATCTACCTCTAGCAGCAGCAAAGAAGAAAACAGCTTGAGATGCTTTCAAATACTTTCAAAAGGAAAAAAAGTCTTTTGACAGGTTATGAAGAATCATCTTTTATGAGAAATATTAAGGCAGCAGAAACTATATGATCCAAAACATATGTTTTAGGGGAACTATAAAAAAATAAAGCTATCTCCACATAACATACATTAAAGTTAATGAAGCAATAATGCAATATGTTTTTCTTCTGAGTTCTGAAGTAAATGGGGCGCTATCCAACTTCTAGCTATATGAGGGTCTTTTAAAGAACCTAGTCAATGACCTCCAACTGAGCAAATAATGAACCTGCATCTCAAAAATTTCTGTGCTCCCTATATCATCATGTTCAAGTCAAACAATGCAACCAAACAGAACCACAAAAAGTCTTAAGAGATGGATGAAACCAAGGCCAGGGTGTGTTAGACAGAGAAAGAGATAATTCTCCAGGATAGCTATTGTATTTGAAATTCTAACTTCTTAGTCTTAGCCACATAAGTAACAGTGCTTCTTTATGTGCTTCATGCTTCTTTATGTGTACTAAAAATGAGTGGTAAATGTCTCTCTCTTTCTTCCCCCAGATCCTGGCAAAGTAACTGCTAGTATAAATATATTTTAAAATGTTTTTTGAATGAGTATCCTTGTAAAACGAATTCCTACACTAGCTAAAAAGAGAATGCCTAGTTCTCTAAATCCTGTTAGAGGGATAAACCCTTCTAAATCTTCTCCTCATTTCCTCCCTCCCCATGTCTAATACTACTGTTGTGCTTTTCTTGTAGAATATGTCTTCTCTTTAGGTCCCTTCCCTCCAAATTTTGGACTTAAATCATTACTTAGTTATAGCTATAATAATTTATAATATTTATACTCAGATATATTAAGTCTTTCTGAAATATTTTTTACTCTAGGCAGTAAAAGCACACTAAAGTTGTGGAGAAGTAAACTTCCTTGCACAAATTCCAAAAAAATGTACCCAACCATTGGCAGAGATTTGAAGCTGAATTGAGCTTATGAGCAGGATACAAATTTCCTCATTTCTTCACTGAAGAACTCTCAGCAAACACGCACAGCACAGGGCTTACATTTTTTCCCCTCCGTTTCACATGGAGGACAAATGTGCTCCACAGGTAGTCTCAAGATTCAAATCCAGAGCAGGCCAATCCTGCAGTTGGCAGCAACAGCCGTGCAGACCCTCCATGTGCTCCGCGAGCGCCTCGCTTCCTCCTGAGCCTCCTTTCCCCGTGCCTGCTGCCAGCTACAGGACTGGGTTCTTGTTCCACCAGCAGCCCTCGCATTGCACAGAGGGCCCAGAGACACCGTTACTACCTAACAGGAGGGGGACTACAGGACTAGAGCAGTATGTGCAATGCAAGAAATGCTTTCAGCAGATACACTGAAGGTTTGCCATGTGCCTAAATACTAACTCAACCCAGATGCTTATTTGCCTGTAGCAGAAGTGCCTGGGTATCATGTATTTCGAGATCTTGCACAGATGGGACTTCAGGGGCTTAGTTTCCTCAAATATGTCAAAAATTATTTTCCGCTAACATCAATGGGAATACACAATGTGAGTATGGCAGATCTGACAGCTGGCAGCAAATAAAGAGTTACACTGATGTATTTTGGAATATGATTAAGCCTGCAGAGCTATAGGACTTGATTTATAGTTCAGGCATTCTCTCAGTGGACAATGAATCCAACATCAGGTTAAACAAGAAATTAAATATAAATCTACAGAGAAAGTGATAACAATTAGTAAACAGAAATCAGATTGTCCCATTTTAGCATTTTGGCAGGATATAAATTCTGGCTTGGATACAAAATTCGAACAGGTAGCATATATGCTAACTACTAAAAAAACTGAAGATAGTAAAGACATCCTTATCTGAAGCACACATTTAAATAACATTAGGCAATAACATCTGCATAAATATCTAAATGACTTGCAGGAGTCTTGCTGTAAATCAGTGGGGTTTAAGCTGACTTGCTTGACTGCTTCTGAAAACTTGACTGCAAATATCTAACAGCTAATAGCTATGGTTGACAGTGAACTGTAGAGGCACATGAGGCAAAAAAATCCCCAAAATAAAGGAAAATCTTACCGAAAATCTAGTCAGCAAGATTATGTGCAGCACCTAATACAGCAAGGCTGACCTTATTCTTTCACTTAGATTAAATTTTTGCTGGGTGTTTTCTAGCCTTGAAATTATTTACTATTTATACTGTATTCATTCAAATTTAAATCACATTTATAGGATATCAGTAAGAGCCAAAAGACGTGAATGAATACTGAGATGGAATTTGAAGTAAATCTCTATAGGGATTTTTTTTTTTTTAGAGTTTCTCTTACTTCTTATGGATAATTTTGGAAGGCACCTAGCTGTCCCAGTGCCTCTACAGCGCACTTTGCATCCTGCAGCACTGAGACCCTATTATTATTATGCCTTTGTTGCTTTCTGTCTCCTTTTTTTTGTTATTGCACATAAATTTGTGCACCTTAATAAAATGCTCACCTAAGGATAGGTATGTGCACATGTAATTTAATCTTTACTGTGTTAAAAAAGAAAGAAATTAAGAGAAGGAGGAATTCCATTATCAGGAAGGTTCAGAATAATCATGTGGATACACATACCTTCAATAAGGAGAGCAAAGTCTGTAAGACACTAGGAAAAAACAAGCCTGAAAGATTAAATTGACACAGCATCATCCTCTGCCTTACAGATATGCAGATCTATTGACCATTACCATCCTTCAACAGTTAGCCATGCAAATCCTCACAGTAGAGAGCTGAAAGTGTCAAAAATGAGCAAAATGACCTGACTAAATGAGCTGTGATTGAGTGCAAGCAACACTAACCATGAGCATCTTGCTCCATCTCTTCACCCTGACTGGTCTGCAACGTATCTATGCAAAAAGATGCATACCAATACGTTATTAACTGTTAAGCTCTCTCAGGTCAAAGAGACATTTTTGTTTTTTACTGTACCTTGCCATTTTGAAGTGAAACAAGCTTCTGTGGAATCTTTGGTGGAATAAGTAATATGGTGTGGTAAAAGCAGCCACATTTGTGCAATAGCACTTACTGACACACTACTTGTTTTAATACCACTGATTATCAGAGCTAGGCTAGCGCAATACCACCTGCTGAAATCAAACAGGACATTGTAGTAGACTGAAAATATTAACCAACATACTATTACTGCTAATTAAAGTAATGCTTCAGTTTTGTTCAGCCCAGCAAGCTTACAGTACATGGTGGTAAGTGGCTCTTCTCAACATGTGTTGACTGCAAGTTGCATTTTAAAAACAAATTTTAATTAAAACGAGTATATTTCAGCTGCTGAAATGGAAACAAGGTAATAAAGGACGTAAGAAGCCCTAGGCCATCTTCTAGCTTGCTTTAAATACGATAGAAAATTTAAAATGAATGATATAGCTACTTAGACTTAGAATTTGAGTGCAATGCATATAGACAGTTATAAAATATTTCAGATTTTGAAAGCTAGTAACTACACCAGAAACATTACCATAAAATCAGTTCAATATATCACATGCCCTGTTTATTTATTTAGCAGGAGAAGTCTGCACTGTCAGGTATCCCTGCATCCTTATGAAATTCTGCATGGCCATACGTCAGCCTGCAGGCTGCGCTCAGAATCATTCTGCACTTTATTATTGGAAGGATCCTATCTCAGAACTAGAGGAGTTCAGTACAGTCTTGCTGGAAAACGCGAGTGACATTTTACTGTACGCAGACTTCCATCCTGTTGATTATTAAAAGAGAGATATGGAGCTTCTTACAAAATGAAGTATTTTACCTTGTAATGAATAAACAAGTACTGCTGCCTCTGAGACTGTGGAATTGCCTAAATCTCCAAGATTAACAGTGGAAGAAAGCTAACCTAATATATGAAGGCACTGACTATATGACCCTGGATAAGTTGCTTGGGGCCAGATTCCTGTCCAAGTTACATTGGTCTAGGTCACTGGCCTAATTGGTACAGCAGTCTTCACGTAATGCAGCGCAACCCAGGGCAAAACCTTGTCCTTAGTCTTTTATTGCTTTTAATATAAGCTGTATATTTAGAGAGGGGAGCAGCCTTTTGGACACAGTTTGTACTTTAATACATCACTAAACAAGAGAGACAGTGTTCTCTTTCATTTTAATCACTACTATGAACCTAACACTCATGATAATTTACATCACTGTTATTGGATGAGCAACCACTCATGCCATTTATGATAGCTGTGTCTTAAGCAAAACTAAAAATATGCTACTGCTCCCCAGTCAAGTAACGCAAGTTCAAATCTAGTGCAAAGAGGCAGACTAGTATTCACATGAGCTTTAATTTGCTCTGCCAGCTTGTCTGAAAACGACAGCCTTGGTCCCACAAGAATTTTGACTTAAGACTCACTTTTCTTGCGAGTGAAGGGAAGTTCACAGAGGAGAGTAGAATTTATTATTTGAAGGGCAGCGGGGAGAACTCAAGGCGGGGGGATACAATTTTACTAAGCATTTTCCTTGAGAAAGGAGGGTGCTCAGCGTGAGTGAGCTGTTTTACCTCACTGGATAGACTGGCAGTCTGCAGCATGAATGAGCATTTCTTCACCTCAATGCGCAAGTAATGACTGCCTGCCTCCACACACACACTTCTGCTAAAGAAGAGGAGTTGGATCTGCTTTACACCTGCCTATGCTTTTAACCTGCAATTTGAAATGTATTACATAATCCCAATATCTGCAGAAACTCAACTACATAAGTTGTATACTTCCTTTTAATTTTATTTTTCAATAAGTTGCAGAGCTTCTCTCAGTTCTTGACAAATGACAGATAAGGGGGTTTTGAGGGTTTTTTTTTCTTCTGTCAGGGGCTGGAATGGTTCTATTGTGTTTCATTTTTAGGTGGTTTCCTAAGGCAACTAAACATAAGACATTTTTTGCATGTGGGTCTGTGTGTTGGTTCGCCTCTTGTAACTTCTGATACGAGTAGAGAGCTCACAAATGATTTAAGTTGCTACCGTTTTCACCAAAATAGGCAGACACATAGACAGGTAGAGGAATATGTTAAACACTTCCCATCAAGGGCCAGGCAACCTTCCAAGCACAAGCTTTTGATAGATATCAAAAAATATAAAGCATTCTACGAGCATCCTGATGACAAGAAAGCTTTGAACAGTTTTCACCATGTTAGAATTCACCCCTCACTCAGATGGTCTGCCACTTGGATTCTGTAGGTTTATTAAAGGTCTTGGCTCCAGCTGAGTTTTATTGCCACAACGTCATTTGTAACAGAGCTCACATGTAGATTCTCTGAAGTCTAATGAAAAGGACAAGTACTCAAATGAAGTCTTAGCATAAGTTTAAAAATAATTTGTAACAGCTTGGAAACATCAGATTCAAATCTGTTTGAGACCCATTGTCCTCAGTAGCTCCAGCACTCACAGAATTATATTTTAAAAAACACCTTAGCTTGATGTTTAAAATAGTTTCTTTTATGAAGTCTTCTGTAGTCTTCTCACCTAGGCTGTAAAGCTGTCATTGAGTGGTCACAAGTTATCGGTCACTCTCTGCTAAAACAAAACTCAATTATTGGCCTGGAGAGGAATATCTGCACAACCTATTACAAATTCACTAAATTGACCAAGCCCCCTTAGAAATGTTACTTAAAAATAACTCTTACCTAGATTCACCTTGCATGCTTTGGATTTACACCCTTAAAAGCATTCTAAGTAATATTTCCCAACTCACATCCTCTACCAGGTGAGCCAAATATAACAGGTCTATTAAGATATACTGAAGGATTCAGGTTCACTGTACTGCCCTACTGCTTCCATCTCAAGCACTGCACGCCTGCATTAAGGCTGACAGCCTCAGCAGAAAGCCTGGCTGTTAGCTGGTGGCTTGCTCAAGGAAACAACCCAGAAAGCCGCTGAGCATTACAGAATATCCAAAAATAGAAGAAGGAGAGTAAGCATTTTATTCTTCACCCATTGGGCTTGATTCTGTCTTCTCTGCACTTACAGAGTTAGGAGGAGGCAAAAAGTACTGGGTATGTTACTATCATCCAGCTCATGCCTGGGGGCCTTCACTGCCTGATGCATCATAAAACTTGAAATAATACTCTCACACAAAGTATATGATAGTATGTCTGGAAATGCTGCTATATTCAGACATCTGTAGGTCTAGCTTTTTTTCTTTTTTAAGTAATTAAACTCAATGTTACCTAAATAGAGTGACAAAGTGAAGTACACAAGCCAAAAGCAACATACTGAATGGGATGAAATTCTGACACTAGGCGTAAAGTTCACAGGGGAAGCAATGAAATGCACCTAGAGTTTCAGGTACCTCCATCCAGTGAGAAGCAGGAAGCAAAGGCTGCATGCAGGTATTTTTTCCTGACCTGAAGCAAACATAAGAAATTGCCCATATATGGTCTCCTGCTCAAACCTGTCCCTTCACCAAGGGTGAGATGGTGGCTGTCTCAACAGAGCACATGTGGCAGTGCCCAAAAATTCACACAAGGGCACTAGAGCTTCTCTTTGAAGTAAAGGATTCACTGAGCAGATAGGTTTCAGGATTTCCAATTCCTATGATCACAGATATGCTTTAAAATCACACTGCAAGTTGGAAAGCTAAAACTCTGTCAGAAATATTAGCACTCAGAAGACTACATGAGCTTTAATATTAAATTACTAACATAAATTCCATCATAAAATATAAGTACATTTTCAATATTTACTTTATGTTATCAAATGCACCTTACTAGCAGTAAAATACAGTCTGCTACACACTCTGTTATAATCTTCTTCACTTCATATAGGCTTGTAAATAATTCTCCTTTAGATAAATTAGATGAAACAAGCTATAAGGACCAAAGACACAGCATGAATCACTCCACTGATGGACATACACTAGTACTTAAGTTTGTCCAAGACTGAAACAGCCTTTTAATGTGTTTTTATCCTGCTGACTTTGATTTCCAGATGTCTTCAACTATGAACACAGATAAAGGCAAAAATCATAATAATCCTCTAAAAATGTGTTTCTAGCCCTAAACTAAGGGCAGACAAAATCCAAATTGCAATTTCAAGAGAAAAAAAGTCCATATTAGAAATATATCTATATAAAGTTACTCAATATATGCAAAAATAGGGAGCTATGGCTGTTGTTAGACATTGATCATGTACACAATTATGAATATAACTTTACTCTGCACAGTCTTATTGAAGACAATGAAGTAGCTCCTGGAATAAGTTCATCCAATATCCTGAGAATTCTCCTAACTAGAGCGCACCGATACACAAAGCTTAGCGTGGCAGTTCCTGAAACTGTGCCTCCATTCCTAGAGCTGCCAGCTGCCTCTGGCTTAACTGTATTGGAAAAATAAACTCCAGTTGCCAATCTGTACTGAAAATTAAGAGAGTGCAATTCTGACAGTAAAAGTTATACTTACTTACAGAAAGTAATTACAGAAAGTAATACTTACTTTCTGTCATTCTGCAGGAACAAAAGAGTAAGGCTGTGTTAGTTTTAAGTTTTCTACTTTCTGGCAGTAGCCAAAACTGTGAATGCTCAGAGACTGTGGGTAGGTTACAAAAACAGTATAGCTAATCATTGTTTTCAGAAACATCCATTCAAAACAGCTTACTCATTCAAGCATGGACAAAACAAGAACACTCTGTAAAAACAATAAAATAAAATTGATTAATGATTCAACTACAAACACCGCTGTGAAAATTGACTCAGCTATAAAGACTGTGCAGTGCATTCTAACCAAACTTACCAGCTTGAAAGAAACATTTCCAAGGTCAAATAAAGGATCTTTCAGTGTGTAACAAAACATGGTACAGAAATAACAAGAAGTGATCTTGAAGCAGAATTTCAATATTATATTGAATATGATATTGATCAAAATCATAAATATGGATCAATATCAAATTATAAATAATCTTAATTTCAATATCATATGACTTCTTCATATGACCCAATAACACATATATTATACGACATTGTCTATCATGATTTTGTTACATGATATTGTGTATTACACAATGACAATGTTAGTACTATTTTGCTAGACATGTTTCTAAGTATTTGGAAAAAGTAGGCTGTAAGTGAAGAACTTAAAATCCTGACTATCAGAATCAACCTACTGGATGATTCTGGACCATGTTCAACCAGAACCAGAACATGTAGCTCTAAAGTCACAGGAGGCACAAAAGGCCGAGCAAGCTGGCAGCAGACTGGACATATCGTCTGTACCAAGCAGACTAGGGAAAGCAAGCCCTGCCTAAAAGGACTTCTGAAAAACATCTCCTCAACAGTGGTTAAAAACACTGGAACCTCTCCAACAGCACAAAGAAAACTGAAGCTTGACTTATTCAGAAAACTGGAGATGACAAACCTGTTATATATAGAGGCCATGATAATAAAAGGTAGAGGAAATTAAAATGAATAGGTAGAAGAGGAGATCTTTCTAGATCTGGAAAATTAATGAGGCAGAGAAATCCCAGATGGAAAACTCAAGGTCAGGAAGATAGCTATGGCAAACCATTGGAGACAATTTAAAATAACGACTGGAACCAATTCAAAAGTGAATGAGGAAATACTAGAGGTGTCTGCATAAGAATCTGAGATAGTCTCACTCTATTTTTTTTTCTTCATGATACATGACAAAAGCAAAAATCTGCCCATTCTAGAAGTTATGGCTTTGGGACCAGGGTCCAGTGAGAAATAAGCTTTAAGAGATGAAGTGGCCTGAAGAGCTGATTCTAATCTAGATGGTGCAAACACCAATGTGGGATAGTTAGTGAATTTAGAGAAGCTTGATTTGAACCCAAGTTGAACTGGCAAATCTGTAAGATCAATAACCTGAAAACAAAATAACTACATCTAGATTGAGATGGAGGACAAAAGAGAGGAAAAGGTTATTAATGCTTTTACTTTTGCTCAAGAAATATAGTTTTGTCTTCGATATTATCAATAATACATGATTTTTAAGTGAGGGGGTAGCCTGGAATTCATGCTGCACAAATGCTGAAGGGAATAGTATTTGTCTTCCTTAAATAATTCCTCATGTCGTTGCACTTGCTAGGAACTTCTGATTCGGTGGCTGGGAGACCAAAACCAAACCAGACTGATAAATGGTGAAGCATCAAAACAGCTCAGGCGACTGTGTCATGGGGCCTGTGTCTAGGTCCACCCTGAATTAAGATCATTATGAATGATCTGCAAAAGAGACCACATTTCTGTACCACAGACAACATTAAAATAAAAGGCATGGCAAACACAAGATGGTTTAGAAACATAGACAGAAACAGATAAAATGGATTCTATTCAAGATTAAATGCAGAATACATCTGGTATTATAACCTGAACAAACACACAAAGCAGAAGGGACATATACAGGAGGCAACAATGTTTAAAATGTCCTAATTATAATAATGGGTAGAAATTAACTACCAAAAAGCACATTTTATATTTGAGTTTCTTTCTATGAATATAATCTTACAGCACTGAGAAGAGACAGTGCTTCTGTATGTGAATCTGAGACAGTGCTTTGGTATGTGAATCTGGCATAATTAAACATCAACTGTTCTACTGCTCTATGGAGGAATTACAAAGGTTTTAGAAAGAATCAATCGGGCACAAATGAAATAGCAAATAAAAATCTAAATAGCTAATCATATATAGCTTGGTCGCTTGTCAGTTAAAATAGTAACCAATTGTCAGTTAAAATGGTAATCAATTACCCGGAGCTGAGAGGCATAAAGCTCTGAAAGGATGAGAGAGAAAGAAAGAAGGAAAATGACTGTAAAAGATAAAGAATTCTAAAGCAGAATGGGAATGACTGAATTTATGGACTTCTTGAATGGTGGGTTTGTAGCAGAGTCTCACAAGTTGCTAGTAGCACAAAGACATCAGTGATATAGAACTACTGACGAAAAAATACTAGCAATGGTGAGATGAAGTGAAAGGAATAAGCTAATAATTGTCCTTCGCCTTTTCTATTTTTCTGAAGATCATTTATGAAGCCTTCAGAATAGTTGCTTAGCTCCACTCAGTATTTTTTCTATATGCTAATGTTAAAGGATATTATGTATGAAAATCTAAGTCTCTAGAAAGAATGCAAAGTCAACACTATAATAATTATGTATATAATAATTACTAATAATAAATTAATAATTTATATAACCATTTTTTATGTAACGTATTTCTCTTTGCAACTAGAGAACATGCAAAGCCATGTACTAGATTTTAGGTTCTAATTCAAGTACCACTACTGCTTGTCACAAATATACATTGCTAATTGGAAATTCAGTCAGTTACAAGAAAATTTCATTGCAAATTTCATTGAAGGAATGTACTCATTGGGCAATTATACCACTCAATTCCCAGAAAAGTAGTTTTGCACTCCAAACAGTGCATTTAAATCTTCAAATTTGCACATGATGAAAGAAAGAATTCTGTTTGATTGTAAAAAACTGCATTTATGGGTATCTCTCTTTTATGCTGTATATGAAAACCAAAACTGTTAATTCCTGTGCTCAGAACTTTCATAGTTAAAAAAGATATCTGTCCAAGATTTGTCTTCCCATCTATATAAGGAACACACTACTTAGCCATAAAAGCTTTCTTTTACAAACTCGAGAATTGCATGTCAGAATGCCCTGATAAATCCAATGCCCTGATAATAATCAACTTTTGAAATAGAAATGTAAACGTGAGACATCCTGAAATAACATGTAAAAGTACAGGTTATACTAATAATCTTATTACTTTTGCAGCTGTGCATGTCTAAGTTGTTTACTTAAGACAGAAATTACATTTTGGCTTATGTGATGTAATACATTTACACAAACTTGTTAGACAAAACCATTCTAGGTGGTGGCAATATTGATTTATGTATCTGTGAGTGAAGACACTGATTTGGATTCTGACCCTGAAATCCAGATATTATCTTCATAGATCTGAAATGAATATAGAAAAAGATCTAAAAATTCTTCAATATTTAGAAAAGAATAGAATGAAGCTTACTTGAAAAATCTTTAATTGGTCCCTTTGTATGTTTGGATTATGATAAAATCTTTAATTGCATGATTACATACTATTTTTTCCACACACATTCTAGCTCATTCATAATGCGTAATGAATAGTGCATACATAATGAACGATTTTTCTTGTAACAGCTTTTCACCATTGTTCAGTGTGTGCATTCTCAGGACTTATTTGCTCCCCATTATTCATAATCTGCTCTAAAGACACGATGCATTTCATTATTTTTTTCATGCATCTCATGGGTTTTCCAGGCTACTACTTGCCAGTCTAAGAAAAAAATCATTAGTTTATTTTGAAAATATCTCTGTGAGAAAAGGAATAATATTACCTTATATTTCAGACACAGAAAAGAGAGGCTCAGAGAAGCTAAAAATGTTATCTAACATTCAGTGTCTATTCAAGGTTGTTAAGACCTCTTTTTTCAAAGCATTTAGCACAATACAGTGCTTTGCATGCTGAAAGTCCCACTCTCACTCAAGTCAGCTTCACCTGCCAAAACCTTGGTAGCAAAGTACCAGGAGTAAAAGCCCAGAAAATGAGAAACACACTAACTAATGAACCCCTCTGAAAAAACAGGTAGGTCTTGCTCAATTTCACGTGCACAGTCTGGCAGGGACTCCAGGTCAGAACTAAATTTCTCTCTCTGGTCTTGCTTCCTATTTATTATTTGCAACGTGCCATTCAACATCTGCAGTAATGAAAACTACAGCATTAAACACACCAACACCATGCCCGTTCCGCCCGGAGGATCAAACTTCCACCATTTCCTAGCTTCCAAGTGCTTCACTTGGCAACGCTAAGAACCCATTCTATGCCTGCAGTCTCCTAGGTTTTACAAAATGGCACCTGGAAAAAAAACAAAACCCAAAACCCTCCACCTATGGTTTTCACACCAATCCTAACAAGGGTAGCTAGCACCGCTGGAACACACAGCACTGAGAGCCCTTGCTACCATCTGAGCCAATACCAGCTGTACCAGACTGCCATCCTGCAAACTGATAAGCCCCAAAAGGGGATGTTGCACTTTGCCAGAGGATTTCAGAGAGATTTACTGGAAGAAGAATGAGGAGAATTAGGCATCTCAAGATCCTGTAATGCTCTTTGCCCCAGGACAGTGATATACATTTGACTTTTCTGCTTGCCACACCAAAACATGATGACTTCTGTCCTGCTCCCTGAACTTATACCTGATCTACACCTTCTTCTCTTCCTAGTCCCACTTTAGAAGTCCCGCTTTTCATTCCTAGTGCTATTTTTGTCCCACTCTCTTTGGTCAGCAAGACCTAAATTAATTCCTTTACTCTTAACTCTGCAGTCAGAATTGCTCAGTTCCCCTATCTACACTCTTACATATTATGGCTCTCCTTGTAGTCAGGTCTCCAGGTTTATCCTTTTCAGCCTCCCAATCCTAATTCCATCTCATTCATCCAAATCATCTAATCTGGGTAAACATCTCCTCATCTTTTATGCCAATTTTGTTTGGCTGGCCATCCCATCTGCACTTGGATTATCCCCTCTGCTCCTCCCTCGTCTCCTGTTTTTCCAGTCTCAGCGAAGGTCATTTTGCCCACCTCTGCCTTCTCATTTGGTCTAATCCTAACTCAATCTAATCTAATTCTTCCATTCTTGATCAATCAGTCTCCTCTTGCTCCAAGTCCATTTGACTTGTGGCCCAATTTTCTTGCCCCTCTCCTCAAACTAGGTCTTTCTGTTCTCAAAATTCTACTTCCAACGTCCTTACAGAAGTTTTTTTGCACTGCTTTTCTCCTTTCCACATTTTAATAGATGTCCTCATCTTTCCTACAGCCCATGTCGAATGCAAAAGCACAGAAAGCAGACAGCAGCATCCCTGCTCTCACATGGCAGCCCAAACGCGCTATCTGTAGGGGGGCGCTGCACAACCAGTGCAGAGCTTCAGGAAACTCAGCTCATAAAACCTAAATGTCTTCTACTCAGTCTGAAGAGCACAATTTTCTCAAAGGTTTATAATTTTCTAAAGTTAGGTATATTTTTACAGCACCAGCCTGTTCATGGCACAAAAGCTAACCACTTGCTATAAGTTTAACCCTTGAGTATGACTATTACTCATTTTATGAAGACATAACTATATTTTTAATACAAATTAAACATTCCTTCCTGGTCTAAGTCCACAGAAATATGACTACAAATGTTGAAATATGGACAAAAAAAGAGAGATGGTATGCTTTTACTATACACGTTTTCAATATACAAAGTGAGCTCAGTAGATTTTTAATGAACTAAATACTACATTGTGCAAAAGGCATTATTAGAAAAAAAGATCAAGCTGTGCTACTAGTCTCACCTGAAATAACATTAAAATGCAAATTATATTTGTAAATAAGACTTGAAAATAAGAGTTGATAATTGGTTTTATAATGTTGCATATGTTTTAACCCATATCTTACCTAATGTTTTATTTGAGGAGGGAAGGAAGGAGGGAGAGAAGGAGGTAGGGAGGAAGGGAAGGAAGGAGGACTCTTTTTTCTTTAAAAAAAATATAACTAGTTATGACTTGTTATGATATTATTAATTCCTTACTCCAATTCTTGGATTTCTGCCTCCTGCATATTATACTATAGGAGGATAATTCAGATTTCTGAATACAAAATGATTCAATAATGTTCCTTTACTGTTAGAAAAAAATTGTTGTTACCCAAGTAAATATTCCATTATTGCTTCTGTGTATACTGCGGCATTGCCTGCAATTCCAATCTTCAGAATTTATAATGTTTTGATATGTAATGGTTTTTGGTTGGTTGGCTTTACAGCTATCACAGCTTTGAGATAAAGAGCATTTTCCAAAAAAATATATATTTAGTTTAATACAAGTAAAATATTGATGTTTATAACAATCCTCTGACTGACATCAAAGATGCCAGAATATCACTTTAAGAAATAAATCTTTTACAAGATACCCTGAAATAAATCTTAAGTATTTACAGTTTAAATGCTCTAAACACACATATGCAATTAGGGGTCTAACCATCTTGCATTTGCACACCTACCTGTAAAGAATAATATCCAAATCCTTTCCTATTTGTTTTCAGGCTCCCATTAAAAGACGCTTTTTGATACATAAGTGCCACCTGTAGGAAATACTGAAGTACGCTCAAGTGCAATCTTTCCCCAAATTAGGTACAAGGTTACATATTTTATATAGCCACTATAGGTGTCTCTTTCAGAAATTCAGTCATGTATGGCAAGAAGCAGTGACCTGTTTGGCAGTAGCCTACTGTGCCTGAAAATTAGTTTGTGAAGCCTGATCTACCAGAGATAAAGTTGTTGTATTGCAATGTCACCTACGTATATGGAAATCTAAATTAAAAATTGCAACTTTTTCCCCTTGCTTGCCTGTTTGACATTGTTCTCTAGAAACTAAGCAGTGCTGGCTTGCAGGATGCTGAAGAAATAAAATCTGCTGCAATTAAAATGGATTTGAATTACTAGAATTACTTGGGGTGCAAATATTGAGGATTACACGATCACGTTTCCATATCTATGCAACACAAATGAAACATGCATTAAAAATATTTTCACAAAACAATGGTCTAGCCTTTGCTATAAATACAGTGCTGCCTTTCTTAGCAGCGGCTTAGTTATGAGTGGCTGTAAGGGTACATTCCACCTTAAATGAAACATTAAAACAATCAATTACAAGGAAATCCTAATGCTGCTATAAAAATAGTTACTGAAAAGTCTTTTCAAGCCTTGCAAATTTCTTAGTTATTTCAACAAAAATAAAGAACCTTAAAAATAGCATTTAGATTAGTGACTCTTCTTAGATCAGAAATCTCTTGTGAAATATTTCACCACATAAAAAAAGAGAAAAACAAAAAGCAATGGAGAATGCAAGGCTGACTTGTTCTATAACAATTGCCTATAGTAGTTACATTCCAAAAATACCTTTATGCCAAAGAGGCAGCTCTATTAATGCAGCCAAAGCACAACATTCATTGACAAGACATTCCAGTTACTCGGGGTGTTTACCAGGTAACACAACCCACATACAAAGCACATAGCGTACGCGTGAAGGGGTTTGGTTTGTTTTTCTGTACCTCGGTGACAAACGACAAGACGAGGAGGAATTCGGAGCAGAGCACAACGGCACCGCGCCACGCTGCAAGAAGATAATCCCTCCTTCTCCCGCATGCGAGCTTCCCGCTCCCGTTCTGCCCGCACACGCCGGCGACTCTAGCGCCCGGGCGGCATCGCCTCGCCGATGCGAGGGGCATCGCCTGCCCCCGCCTCACGCGAGCCCCGCTCCGCCGGCGGGAGGGAGCCGCGCCTGGCCCTGGCCCGTACCCCTGCCGGTGCCCGGGGCGGCGGCGCTGTCCGCGGTGCTGAACCGCTCCGCGGCGCCGGGGGCCGCAACAAGTCCCGCAGCCCCCCGGCGCACGAAGCCCCGCGGCCGCTCCCGTGGGGCCGCCCCGCAGAGCGGTCCCCGCCGCGACCACGGCCACGGCCACGGCCGGGCGGCGCTGCCGGCCGCCACTGTCTCCTTCCTTTTGTTCTCGGCGGCGGGAGGGCGGGCGGCGGACGCGGGCAGTCACCCCGCCAGCCGCCGGGCACAACAGCGGGGATTAAGCTGCATTAGCGCGGCCGCGGGCGGACTCACCGTCCCGGTCGCAGAGCTGGATGGCCTCCAGGCTCAGGTTCTTGATCACCTCCTCGCAGGGGCTCGTGGGGCTGCTCATGGTGTGCGCCAGGCGCGGGGCCTCCATGGCGGCGCTGCGCTCGGGGCTGCCGGCTGCGGTGCAGAGCCGCGCGGCAGCGCTTCCCGGCGCCGCCCGCCTCGCCTCGCCTGCGCTCGAGCTCAGGCTCAGGCTCAGGCTCGCGCTCAGCGGGCGGGGAGCGGAGCTGTCACTGCAGTGAGGCGGGGAGGGGGCAGCAGAGAGGCACGCGCTCATCACACCCCAGGCTCCGCATTTAAAGGCGCCGCCGCCGCCACCGACTCGCAGCGGCGGCTCGCGCGCTCCCTTCCCCCGCCCGGTCGCCGCCTCTTATGTAACGGCGGCAACGGGCCGCACCGCGAGCTGGCCGGACCTGCCGCCCAACGGCCGCCGCGACCGTTAGTAACGGCCGGCGCCTGCCCGCGCGCCGCCGCGACCGTTAGTAACGGCCGGCGCGAGGCGGGGCCCTCGCGCGCGGCGTGGGGGGAGGGGGCCCGGCCACTGCGGCGCCGCTGGGCGCCATGTGCAGCTGCCACCCCAGCAAAACACACCCAAAACCGAATTGAAATAAATCAAATTTGGGCTTTGTCCGGCCAGCTGCGGGCCTCGCCCACGGGCACCCCGACACGCACCACCTCATGGCTGCAACATGGGGGACCTGCCGCTGCTGAATTTCCCTTCCCTCAAGGCACAACGCACCAAAACCGCCCTGTGTACATCACACTGAACTGCACTTGCCCTATGAGTTCACTTTGGCCCTTCAGTTATGCAGAGTTTAAAAGAAGGAAAGATAACTCTCTGCTAAATGCATACAGCAAATGACGCCAAGAGAGTGGTACCTACTGCAAGGCCAAACACAAGAATTCACAGTTCTAGTTATATTCCCTCCACTCTTTTCCCCTTACTGCAAGCTCTTTTTGGAAGGAAAACCAACCTGCAGTGTAATTCTACCCAGCTCCTGCTAGAAATAAGTCTTCCTGGCAGGGGGAAGCAATTCCATCTAGGCTAATGACTGCAGGAGCAAGAATTGGGCTGGAAGAAGGAGCAAAATTTATCAAAAAGCAACAGGAAAGGAAACCCAAGCTGCAGCAGGAGCTCAGCTGCTCTCTCATCCAACCTCAACCTCAGGCAGACCAAGAAAAAGCAGGGGGTGCTGCTGCACGCTTCTCCCAGGTTTAGGGCCCACCTTGAGGTTGGATTAGCAGAGCTCGGCCTGGATTGCAGCCTGCAGATCAGCCAGGCCCATCCGTTTGCTCCGTCACTGCGCAATAACGCCCCAACACGTGCCTGCGGTTTGACCCTGCATGGGCACGGCTCGACCAGCGTGTTTGAGGCGCTGCCCTTGGCGGAACGCCACCTCGTTGCTGGCAGGCCCCAAACCTGCTCAGGCAGTACATCAACTCCAACAGGTCCCAATGCTCCTGCTATCCCATGGGGAGACGCAATGCCACCCCCTCTCCGAGGGCCGAGCCGGCCAGCAGCGTTAGGCCACCCCACGCACCACCAAATGCTCGCCAGCAGGCTTTGCGCCGGGATTATCCTATTCTTTATGATGGTTTCTAGGGACACTAATCTGAGGAAATGAGCTCTGGCGTTATCTTTCACAAAGCCACTGCCAAGTGCTGTTGTCTGGGAGAAAGGAGCAGATGCATCTGCCCAGAGCCCATGCGCTGCATGGGGAGAAAGTGCATGGCCCTGCTCCCCTCCTGCATGGCCACCCTGCTGCCCCCTCCCTCCTTTCTCAACTTCTCGTTTTCCATCCTCTTTGTCTCTCTGATGCTTTTTCCATCCTCAAAGCAAAGTGGGTGCAGGGGGGTCAGGCAAAGGAAAAATGCCATGAGTGGGAAGGAACCCGAAAGGAAGAGAAAATGAAAAGGAAGCAGTAAGAAACACTGAGGGAGAGTGTGAGTCAATGGGGGAGAGGTGGGAAGGAAGATGAATATATATGAATGAATGCATAGACAGAATGAGGACAAATGTATAATCTGAGAGGGAAGAAATGAAAGTGGGTGAGACTGCATTAATCAGGTTTTAATTTTGGCTCTAACTAGCATATTCATTCCGTACTCAGAAGCAAAACCTTCCTACTCTATATTGCAACTGCTCTTAGTACACAACCATCTCCTACACCAGACTGGAGAATTCCCTCCTTTGGAGATGGTGTATTTAGTCTCTCAACCTTATGTTCCACGTTCACTCCTTCCCACAATAGTGAGAGACGTCTCTGCAGCTCCAACAGTCACGTTTCTTAGTTGCTACAACATTATATAAAACCCATTTGAAGCAGACCTTGCACTTGAATACTGATTGAATTCCCACATTCTTTTTTCTAGCCCTTTCTCTCCTCTACTCTTCATTTTATACCACCAAAATGAGATTTATCAAGGATAGATGTTGCTGAGAGTTTTAAAAGCAGTCGCATTTGAGGATGTTCCAGTTCCTCCAAGGCCTTTCATTTTGCAGCTGCCTTTCTGCAACCACCTCTGGCTTATGCATATCTGCTTATCTCCGCAAAACATTACAATTTGGGGAATAAAATCGAGTGTTTAGCCCACAAATCCTGGCAGGCTCTGAGCAGCAGTACAGCAGAGAAGCCTCTTGCACAGCTCGGCTCTTCTGAGGCATGAAACAAGCTACCTAGACCTGCCTGCGGCAGCGTTTTGCCGAGTCACACTTGAGACAGGCTTTCCCCAGCCAACAGCTACTCCCATCACCTGGGCCAGGCCTGAGCGTTTGTTAAAGCTCAAATTAACTCCCAGGTGCGATTCCATCACTATCCCACTCTGCGACAAATGTAGTCCTGGGCATTTCATGGGCTTGGAGCACACAATCGTCTCCCGCTGTTGCTGTCACCTGAAGGAGCTGTGCTCGGTTTGTCTCCTTGAAAAGCAGCGGCATTATCCGAGGCACGAGCTGCACCCGGGCTGAAGGATGACAAAGTCTCAGTGTGTAATCACAAAGTTTGTTCTGTGACGGATTATCCCTGACAGCGTTCAGCACAAATGTCACATACCACGAATATGGGTCAGCGTTATGTAATGGGAAGCCTGCCAATGACAAGACAATATTCGAGGCACCGGGAACGTGTGCTTCGAAAGGCAAGTGCTTGCAAAGAACAGCAGCCTCGCTAACCTGTAGATAAACAGCCTAGTGCCACTTTCCGTAGTCCAGCACAAATACACCCGTTATTTACCGCAGCTCCACGCAGCAGAGCAAAGCAGCATTTTCCAGCACATTATCTGCCTCAGGAAACATGAGCTTTGACACATGCCAAACTCAGATCTCATCCAAGCCCTGGACAGCGAGAGGGGAAGGTACCGCGTTACCTCCCTGGAGGGGGTGAAAAATACCCTTCCTCCCCGCATCCAGCACTCCCCACGACCAAGTCCTGTCCTGTTATCCCTTCGAAAGCGCTGCCTAGCAGCAGAGTGCAGCTCAAACCAGGATGGCAACGCCATTGTTCGCATTTGAAAACAGTTTTGCTTCTCACACTAGTAGGTTTTTATTTACAAGCTGAAAAAGAAACCTCCTTTCTCAGACTTCAGCCAGACTCTGAGTGCCAGGTCTTCCCTTCCACTTGGGAATGAAAAGGACTTATGTTTTTGCTCAGTGGACTGTGGAAGCAGAAGATAGAAAAGCTACAGACACGGCTTTCAGGAGACAAAAAATGGGGAAGAAAAGGCAGTCTTTCCTTTTCTATTAGTATGTCACCTTTTGTGGACGAAAGCAAAACACTAGACAGAAATACCAAAGTGTCATAAATGGCACTCAGCATTTTGGGCTAGTCCTGAAAGGAACATTAGCTATGGTTAGCAATTAGTTCCTGAAGTTTCATGGAAAAACAATGCTTTACAGTTCCAGTTAATTACTGTTTGTCCTTAGTGGACACTGCAGCGTTTCAGCGTGCGAAGGCAGACACCTGCCAAGGGTTGTGTGCAAGATATTCTTGAGATACTGCAGAACCGAGGTAAAATCCACACACTAGTGACAGGAACAGAAAAAGCCATTTAGGACCCGTTAGCGAAAGCCACATAGGACACAGCTACCTTCTCCTCCCTGAGACAGGCACCGATGTTTGACAGCTCCGAGCACGGCATCGCACTGGGGCCCTCTTCCCTGCTTTGCCCCCCCATGGCACTGCCAGAGCTTGCATACACGCTCACACAGGCTGGGCAATGTCGTGGATCACCCCTTTCCTCCGGGAAAACCCAAGCTGGAGCAGCAGTGAGTCCCTCCTACCCTAGTGCCCACCTCCAGCATGCGGGCAAAGCGACTCGGCTCTTCCCTGCCCTCATGACAGTGGTGATGCTGGGAAGGCCCTGCTGTTCCTGGGAACTCCCCATGGACACGCATGTGAGAGCTCATGCATCTCGAAACATCCTCCCCTTCCCTGCAGCTGTTGAAAGGAAACCTTCTGTGCATGCAGTTCATGCATTCAGGCTTTTCTTGCAAGGCCGTGAAATGCACTTTAAAAAGTAAAAGATACAATTCTGAGGTAATCTTCTGACTTCACAGGTGCCTGGGATCCATTTCATGAATCTGTGGATTTATATATAATGTGGCACAGAACAGCTTCTTTATGAGGAAAAGTTATTAATCATGTGAGAAGATAGTCAGAGAGAGGGACCAGGCGCAGAGATTTGCTAAGGCCCGAGCAGCACACGAGGGCTTCCCACAGTGCGACCGTTTGCAGGGCTCCCAGCAGGACAGCAAGGTGTCACACGCAGTCCTATCAGCCCCGTTCAAAGCAAACAGGAGGAGGGGGCACTTCACACAATGGATGTCACTTGCAGAACCCAGAGCCAGAGGATGCTCTGGATGCTGAAAGTTGCCCTTGGTGCAGAGGCAGGCTGGATGAGTTCAGAGAAAAGAATCTTCTTAGAGCCAGCAAACACAGAAAACCCACATGTGATTTACAGTCCCGAGCTGTAAACAGCTACAGTCTGGGAGAGAGCTACTGAGGAGTGTGGTAAGTGCTTGCCCTGCTCTTAATCTCCTCTGAACACCCACTCCCAGCCCATGGTGGGACAAGGTGCTGGGCAAGGCAGAGCTTTGCTGGGAGCCAGCAAGAGCAAAGAGGTGTCCAGCCTTTATGTCCTCCATGGAGCCTCCTGCTCATGATAAACACTGCTAAATGTGCAGCCCTCCAACCATACCATGGCATAAGCAATTAAAATATTCCTCTGAGACACAGCAAGATACCGAGCTGACTACTATTCTGTTTATGCTCTTTACACTACTGCTTTATAAACTTCAGTGTTCTGATCTGCTTTATAAAGCCTGAAAAAGCATTTAAGACAATTTCTTTCACAAAAAAATGTATATTTGTGGCTTTATATAATTTATTTATTGCTTAATGGACACAAAGTACTGTTGATGTTTAGCATTATCATAGCATTATCCTTTATTAATTCACTTTCCTTAAAGTTAAGCCTTCCTTTATTAGATTCACAGTATCCCTAGAGAACATCTAGAACCTTTTATATTTCCCATCTTCTCCACAGTGTTAGTCATCCTTCCTTCTCCAGTGTAATTTGCACAATTAATTAGTGCTTTATCCTCCAGATAGCTTATAAAAATCAGACCAGACCTTGATCTTTATAGGCTACTACTGTTTATCCTTAACAGAGCTGGCTGCCATTAAGAATTACCTGCTGCCTGCTGTTCCATGAACAGCCTCCGATTCATTAAAGTGAATTTCAGCCCGGGCTAACTTGATTCAGTATTTCTCTTAGGATACTACATGGCACAGCATCAAATACCTTTCCAGAGTTGTACCAATTTTCTGGCTTTCTCTTCAAAAAAAACTTTCTAATTTGTCTGGCTTAGTTTATTATAGTACAGCTGTGTCATATGTCATATCTGGGTCTCATTATACTATTCAACTCTATAGGAATACATTTTCTCCTTCTGCTTTAAAATTTATACTACTTTCAGTCTGGAAACGTACTCATAAGACAATAGTTTCCATAGTTACCCTTAATTCAATTTTTAAAGACTTGTGACATGCTGACACTATACTAGTCCCCTGATACCTCCTCAATTCCCTGTGATTTTTTCTAACAACTTACTGTTTCATCAGTTCTATAAATCCAACGGGGCACCTCAGATGTGTTTGTTCAAGTGATGATATTGCAATATGTATTTTTTAGTTGATATTGCAATATGTATTTTTTAGTTAATTTTTCCCGGAAGTTCACAATTACATCAGTGATTCTTTAAGTAAGCTATTATTCAAAGTTTAATCCCCTTCCCAATAAACCTAATGGCAAAAGTCCTGTTATTTTTCATGGGAATGTGACCTGCTTCCAAAGTGTATCTCCTTATTACAAATTAATTACAATTAATACTTTCTTGGTCAAGCCATTTTGCTGCTGTGTGCCTTCAGGGCTTACAAAACGGTGTCCCTGCATCACTTTGGCAACAGCTTCTGGGCATCTTCTTGCTTTCCCCGTTTTTCTCATGTGCACAAAAACTTGGTTTAAAGAAACATGTCTTGGTGGCCCTCCAGTTTTCTGCTTCTAGTGCAGTTCGTATTTTACTTTTACTTGCTTAAGTAGCCCATAGTGACCAATTCCTCTCTTTAATGTTTCCAATTTTCTTTGGAAGGAGACACATTCCTGCTGGTTTTCCATTACAGTACCATATAGAGTCTTTCCCACTGCCCTTCCCCTTCCACATAGGTTGGTTTGACTCTCTGGAATGCCCCTGAGCATGGATTTTCTTCATAATAGAATATCCTTTGATTTGATGATGTCAGTACTCTTAAAGGCAGACAGGAAGGCGACACCACTCAGTGTTACATGAAGCAAGCAAAGAAAAAGTGACTTGTTCTTCAGTGTCACCTACTGCTTTAGTTTTCCTTCTAAGAATTTTAAGTTTCCAGGTAGAATTACATTTGTGCAGAAAGTGAGAAAGTGCATTTTTTTAAATGTTCATTACACATGTCTCACTTCTCCCAGGGCAGCATTCTGAGTTAGGGTTGTGCTACACGTTGAAGCAAAGGAGCTGGGATTTTTGGACATAGCTTTGGAATCAAAGACTTGATTCCAACGGGGGGAATTGAGGGGTTCATCTTTTTGCCAAAGATGTTTGGCCAAATTTATTCAAGGAGCCTGCGCAAAGGCTTAAACTAAAGCTAGGGAGCAAATCCCGCTGGCTTCAACCTGCAGAGTATCCTGGGGCATCTCCAAAACCTGCAGCACGGAGATGGGCATTGGGGCCCAGCGCTGCTGCCGGACAGCTCCTGTGCCATGGAGAGCTGCTGTGAGAGCAGTGACGGGCAAGACAGGACAGGCACCCTCGTCTTATCCCTCACCACTACCACAAAAGCAGCTAATTAACTGCTAAGGAAACAGGAGGGAAATTATGTTAAGTGAAGGACAGGAGGAACACCCAGACGTTCCTCCTCCTTGGCTCCCAGCCTAAATGCATCAGGCTGTGAGGCTCCTCTGAAGTTTCACTCCTCGGACTCCTGGTCACTAACTCTAAACTCTTGTACTGACTATGGATATTTCACAGATCCACCACTGCGGTGCCCAGGCCCACTCCAGCACCTGTATGCGAGCACATAGCGGATGAGAGAGACAGGTAACACAAATGGGCAATAGAGAGACCACTAATTTCTGCCAGGGATTTCTTAATAGCTTTCAAAAGCATTTTAATTAAACTATGTTTTGCTCTGAATACTTTCCTGTCACCATTACTTGTGTTCTGAATACAGCAGCCCTTTATTGATATTATAGCAAACCTTATATAAACCTCCAATTGCTGTTCACAGGCAGTTCTCAGCCCTGAGCACCTAGAGTCAGTGGAGGAATTGTGCCCCCGGCAGTACCTTTTTAGGATCAAACACATGACATTCACCAGGTTGTTTCTGGCGTGGGGAGGGGAAATGGGATAGAGAAGAGGAAAAAGCAAATAATTGCTCTTTTTGTGTGCTGAAGGCTTGTTTTTCTTTTTAGTGAAATGGAATTCTCAGGTGTCTTGCCCTTAGAGTGACTATTTAGAGGAGCTGCGGCTAAACAGGAAAGCTGTCTGCATGGATTTCATCACTCCTGCTATACAGCCCTTGCCACGCCATGCTGATATGAGTTAGTGCGTATCGGTGGCTGGAAACTTCGGATCCAGCAGAGCAGCAAGAGTGATCCCGTGAGCTGGAGCCACACAGAGTTTTGTAAACACTAGCATTTAGATCGGTCCTACCATTCAGGGTGGGCAGTAGTTACTCTGTTATAATTCATTTTTATAAATATTTAGAACAGTCAACAGCCTCTTAAACATTCTTTACAGCTTTAGCCTCCTCAAAATGATTTAGAGGTTGCACCAGCCTAATTATACCCACATCGAATCTGATACTGCTTAATGTCATGCAAAAACGCAGCAGAGAAAAATTTCTAATCATTGTGCCACCCAGCAACTCCTGCCAGGAACGGTCTAGCCCTGATATTAAGACAGCATTGAAATCTGTGTGTTTTGGGAGCGCAGCCAAACGCCACCTCACAGACAAACCTCCACAAACTCATTACTACCCATGTGTTTACATTCACACAACTTGCTCTACTGATATAATTCAGATATGGTGCTGAATGAGCCTAAAGGTGGAAACCTGACGTCTTTAGCACCGAGAGGTGCTCGCATTTGTCTAGCAGTGGGGCTGAAACGAGTGCCAATGGCACTGAATCACATGCAAGTCCTCCCTTCTCTGCAGAGCTTGTGGCCTGAGCAAAAACGCTCTGCCATCCCTTTCTGTCACCTTGCCAGTGGTTCTGTTCTTTCTGGCAGCCAAGTGATGCACCGCTCTAAATCAGGCAGAGGATAGCAAGTATAAATCAAGCAATGTCCAAGGGTTAATGAGATCAGCACATATTAGGTCCTCAGACTATCTATAGCTCAGCTGTTACGTCTCCTGTCCTTAGGAGCTGGTAACAGGGCCATTATCACAAACACCAACATGCAGGTGACTGCTGCCTACCCGAACTGCACTCACCCTTCCCTGCTCCCAGCACAGCAGCAGTAATGATATCAGAGTGACCACAAATCCCAAAGTTTTTTATGCTTCTTGCTTGGGAGTAAGGGATGTTTACTGAAAAAAGAAATACATACTAGAGCTGTGAAAGCAAAGGTCCCTCCACAAGGCCAAGCACCTCAGAACTGCTCTCCTAATTAAAACTTGGAGAAATATGACCTAAGAAAAGGCAGAGAAAAGCGTCATGGTTAACATGAGGGAAAACAAGCTACTTGGGTCTTGGGTTTCCTTTGGTGCCTCGTGCTGCAGTATTTGAAACGGTGCCACCTAGAAGGTACAAGCACAGTTGTTCTCAGCAGCAGCGCTGCATAGAGGACAGCTGAGGTGAAGACACCTGCTCCCAACGCGTGGCTGTCCCACCTAGGAGCTGCCGGCAGGGCCAATGCAGAAGCAGGAGCAAGCTGTGGACTACAGCTTGTCTGGGGGCTTCAGCACTCGTTTCTATTGAGTGATGCCTGACAGCGCTACCTAAATGAAAAC
>JAUBOD010000457.1:3454218-3465989 GCA_032353885.1 Nothura maculosa
AAGAAAACTGAATCAAGTGGGAGTATAAAAAAGAATTCTACATAAAATCATTTCTTCATTTGCTAAAAAGTTCTTTTTCTTACTCCTCTAAAGCATTCATTACAAATCTTATCCTCATTATAAATCCATGTTCCAAATTAGGACAATGGTTTTCCCTAAAATGTGGCAGAACACTGGAATTTTGTAAAGACATATCAAGAAGATTCACATTATTGATACTAAGCACATACATGAACTAAACATGACTGACACAAGTTACTGATGTAATTCAATTTGCATGCATCAAATTCTAATCAAAAATCCACACATTTGCAGGTATCAGTCTCTTCTATGCTTTTGAAAAATTAACATCAAAGACAAAGCGTAAGCTCCTTGTAAGCGTAAGATTCAAGAAGGTGTGAACAAGGGTCAGTATGACTCAAATAGTTGAAAAAAGAATGGATTGGTTTCAAGTCTGTTAAAGCAGAAGAGAGGGGGCAAGGACTCTTTGTTATTTCATCAAGGTGATAACTAAAAGTTCTGAAGCAAAACAAGTTATTCAATATTCCTGGAAAGCTGAATGCATGCCACAATATTACAGTGAAGGTGAGACCTTCTCAATGGGCTTATATCACAAGTTAGCTTCCTGAGCATGAGACCACAAGGCCAGAATTACATCTGTTCAAAGAACTCTCCTTTGGCACCACGCACTTGTGTGGTTCATCAAGAGCAACCACGTGGGGAGGAAGTGTGCCAGGGCTGCCCAAGAACACAAGGACAGAGTTGAAGATTGCCAAATAGAAGCAAGAGGATAACAGGAACCTAAGATCTTCTATAGACACACAATAGCTTTTATCTTATATAGAACACATATCAAAAATGGAAATAGGAGCACTCCAACAATATCATTTTAATGGAAAGAGCTAGAACAGGTCCATACATTCACTGACACCAATGGACTAACAAAATGTTCCCACTTAGGATAATCAGGCTGCTTATAGACCTTCAGAAGAGGTCAGCGCATCACAATTTGGAAAAAACCCCACCCAGATTAATTTGTAGAGAGAAGAGTTTGTCAAAAACAAACAAATGAAATCTGTTGGATTAGATCTTCCCTCTCTGCCAAGTTATGACTGCAAACTTGCTGCATGTGCCTGAGCCCATTATACGTAACTGACTCAAAAGTTAGCATGCATCAAGTGAGGAACACCACAGCACGATTCATTGTGTTTTATCATGTGTTTTACACTGATAGATACGTCCTAGAGAAAAAGCTCTTTGGAGTTGCAGTGCTTGAGAACTATACCATTGGCATTTGATAAGTAGGACAAAAGGTGTCTGTATGGAAGCTGGGGAGGATTAAAGCATGAAAATGCATTAAAAAGCAGCTTCAGAATGCCTTGAAGAAATGTAAGTTCCCACAGAGTCCTCATAATGCTACTGCTTTTTCTATCACTATCATTAGGCAGTTGTCTACATTATATAGCTTATGTACTTATGTTTTTAATTAGGTCAGATTTCCACTGCTTATCTGCACTTGTTGAATCATTTTATCCTCCAAGTTGTCAGCAGTTTGTTTAAACAAACATATATTCAGGGGCAGACTTCTATAAACTTGAAACATGATTTACAAAGTTGATATAATTCTGCATGCTGAGTTGAATGTATTCCATATGTCTTCGCAATTAAGAAACATTTTTCAGAATAAAAATGTTGAGTATCTCACAAACAAGAGTAAACAATTGTATTTTTAACTATAAATATATTTCAATTACAGTACAGTTTTGATATACCTCATATGTAGTTGTCATAGATGGTTTGTATGATACATGATTAGCTCTTCTTAGTTCCTTGATAGTTTCTGCAGGCATAGATTTAGAGAATCCCAATCCACTCCACGTATTTGTTGGAGTTCTCACTTCTGTTACAACTGGCTTCTTTAGCATAGCTGAAAACATACATGGACAAAATAGTAAATGTCACTCTACTTAAAAGGTAGGTGTTTTTCTTCTGGGGTGATAGTATTTAACAGAGCCAAACTTATTCTGAAGTCCTGTACCAATATCAAAACTAAATCCATCCCTGAAGTCAAGACCAACTTTGTGCAAATAATACAAATATCTTAATATTTCAGCTTCCCCTAAGTAACTTCAAATACAATAAGTATCTTTATATTACATCAGTATTAGAAATAGTTTGAAATATGTGAAAGCCAATACACAAATTGTGTACTCACTTAATACTAGCTTTACATTTGATTAAAAAAACATAAAATTGTAACATGAGAAAATTGAGTGGTGACATAAACTAACAAACTTTTCATCAATCGGGTCATGTACATACCTTTGGTTGCTAGTAGTTTCTTCTGTTCATAGTCAAATGCCTAAAAATGAAACAGGCAGAAGGTGGCTTAATTGCTGTTCAAACTAAAGGTCATCTCAGTAATTAGCTCTTCTTAGACACAAAGGTTTTGAATGAAGCCAATGAACCCACCTAGGAGAAAGTGTGAAGTACTGCACAATAATGTGACAGTGGCCTACTAAAAGCCTCAGTTAAAGCATTCGTTCAAATCTAGATAACAAAGATTTTAAATAGCTATCTAGCTTCCATGTGAGTAAAGTAATAGCAGTATTTAGAATCTCCATAGTCAGATTTTTGTAACATTTTTTCAAGCATAGTTTATCTTGCCACATCGTCTCCTTAGTATTTGAAAGACCCAATAGCTGTACAAATTAAAATAACAATATATATCTTTGACAGCATTCTAGGCATCAGAATTATTTTCAATATTTTTTAAAGGTTCTATTCCATACAGAATTATTTAAAAAAAAACCAGCTGAGTTTTGACAGAATTCAATAAAACACCCATTAACACTACCTATGACAACAGAAGTTGTGAATCTTAAGTGCTACTGCTAAGATTAATCATCAGCAAAATTTGAAAGACAGATTAGCAAACTCTAAACATGCAGAACTACAAAAACTGCAGTACTTAGCCTAAAGTGTTAGTTTGACTATTTTAGATAAGTAGAGCGCTGATAAGGAGAGGTTTGCAAAAGTTATGTGAGCACTGATAGAAGATCTACACTGTCAAGGTAGCGAATATCAAACTATGTTTATCTCATGTGCTTTGGAGTGTAGGTTAAAAGATATGTTTTGCTTCAAAATAAAATATATTATGAAAAGGTACAACTGTGAAGGCCTTGCTGCATCATGTCATAAAAATGCCTCAAGAGCATCCCAGCTCAATTCGTGTTGGGAGGAACACATGAAGTTACCTTCAATCAAAAGAACCACTTGGCTGAGAAAAGCTTTGACTTCAACTGCAATGTCAACCTAAGTGCGATGGCCATCAGCCACCTCTGCACCCCCTGCCAATGTCATTTTGCAGTGATCAACCTCCAGGCACGAGCTGGGCGCCGCGAGCCAGACCCACCTGCATGTTGACGTAGGAGGGCTGCGTGGCGAGGCGTGCGCGCTCCGAGTTGTGCTGGGCGGCCGCCGCGCGCTCCGCCGCGCGCTCGCTCCCGGGAGCCTTCTTGTCGGCCACGGGGCCCTCGGAGGCGCCCAGCTCCGCGTCCGAGAGCAGCCTCTCGGCGGTGCTGCGGAAGCAAGGCCAGCGTTAGCGCCACGGCTTCTTTTGGCAAACAGGAAACGTGCAATGGGATAGTCAAACTTTATCCTTAGAAAGCCAAAACCTGTCCTGCCAAGGTAATGAATCAATAAAGCCGTTGCTTGATCTTGGGGGAATCTTGATTATATCCTACATAACACTAGCTCAAATGTGTATCATATGTGTAGCTCCCCCTCCCACAAATATATATGAATACATGTTTGCGTAAGAGCAAAAAGTCTGCCAGTTAAGAACTGTTCTTAAAGCAATCATTAAAATAGAAAGAGTGCAAAATATATCCAACAGAAACAGGTAGCAAAATTCCTTGGAAGAAGAAAATCCCGATCCTTGTAGGAAAGGAAAAGGATTTCCCTTTTTCAATAAGTGTGCAAAAGAAAAAAGTTCTAATATATAAAGTTAAAAAGTGATAAAAGAAAAAGTAGAGCTAACTAGGTGATTTAACATATGCCCAATATAATTCAGTTCTATGAATATCTAATGACTGAACCACACATTCTACCTATAAGTCATGGAAAGTACTGTTTTATGCTGGAAGTTCAGTTAATTTATATTTGCCCATTTAACCTACTGTAAGTGAGAGTTTTTGGTGCCTTGCAGCAATTCCACTGTTTGCCTCTTCGAACAGGCTTGTTTGGAAGCACTCAGCATCTGCTTCAGGTCACTGGTATTTGCTGAATGGGACGGACTTCTCGGCATGCCCACTTCTACAAAAGCATCATTGCAACCTGCAAGGCCAAGAGAGGGAAGGGGAAGGAAAGAGTACATTCCAGCACATTTGCCATGTGAATTATTATTCTAAAAGAAAACCTACTGTCTCTCCTTTAAAATTAGTCTAGCCTTTGGGGGGCTAGCTTGTTCAAAATTAAGAACATAAGAAAGTAATTTCACACACGCACAGATAATTAACAATTCATGCAGCACTTGCACTGCATTTTACAAGTACATGCTTATTTTGCAAGTAAAAGCCAGGTAACTAACCATTTCATGTGATTTGCGTTGGTATCCTGTTAAACCTTCATGACTGTTCAGATAGTCTTGAACTGCGTAAAAGCTTCCCATTAAAATGCTCTTTTTTTTTTGTGTGTGTGTGTGTGCGTGTGTGTGTGTGTGTGTTGTTTCAAATATTTATCCTTTTAGCAATTGAGCAATGTTCTTTTTAAGTCACAATTCAAGATGCCCAAAAGCCTTATGGAACAGGCCTTTCCCTGCTGAGGTCAGTATTTGCCAGTACAGCCAAATTTTATTGATTTTATTTGACAGCAGATTGCTAAGACAGTGATACTCTCCCTCAACATAGCTGCACAATCAATGCACAAGTACGTAGTTTCATAAACTGCATGCAGATTGCACAAATACTTCCAAGCAAAAAAATAAAGTGTCAGTATCTTTCTTACCTTCTGCACTATTTGACTTGGCCGTTACTTGTTCAGAGGCACCATGAGTACTCGTCTGCCTTGATGGATCACTGTGGTTTGTGCTCAACACATTTTCTCCCAGCGATGTGGCAGACAGTGCAGCATACTTGATATTTGATGTCTGAAATAATTGTTTAAAAAGTCACTGTATTGTTTGGTATCTTTAATGAAGTATTGAATAGTTTTAATCTCCAGTCTGTGCAGGATAACAATCATTTCAAATCTAAAACAAGAATGTTCTTTTTGCTTCTTGCTTTTCCCCGCCTCCCTACCCCCTGCCCTCCTATGTTGGAAAACCTCCTATTCTAACCTCAGTAGCTTTAAGAATCACTGTCAAGACATTTAGGTTCTTCATTCAAGATTTTTAGTAGGTTCATTACCAACAGATATGGTTATCCAGAAACCATGTCACTTACCTTGACATGGCCATTTAAAGAAGGGGATCCTTTTTTACTCTCTGGTTGCATGCCATTGACATGGACTTCAACAGGAGTCAAGCCTGGTGGTGGTGAGGGAGTGTTCTGACTGTAACTGGGTACTCCAGATAACAGAATACTAGTTAAAGTGGCTTGGGCAGTAGATGGAATCATTAGGTGTGGAATAGCAGAAAAACCTATGACAAAAGAATTGGGTCATGTTCTGTGTTTCCCCCCCCCCCCCCCAATTTGTTAAGCTTAGCGCTTTAAACAATTCTCTTTGTTAACACAATTTCCTTTATAATACAGATCAAAACCTGCATGTGACATTATATCATAATATAATGAAAAAACTTAAGGCATTGACTTTTTTCCATCTTCATGATGTTCAACAGAAAAAAAGTCTCAAGTATGAATGATTCTGGACTTTTCAGCCTCATTAACAACTTTGTTGTACAAATAACTTAGTTAATATTTAACTCTACAAACCTGTGGCATTTGTGTTAGCAAGAGATGTTGCCCATAATGTAGGGCTAGGTGTGCCAGAACTTGGACTCTGTAGGGGACTCACAGAGCTGTTTAGGGCATTCAGAAGCGAGTTTGGAGTAGTTGAGGTGTTGACCGACAAGGCTGTTGGACCTAGAAGGCCTATCACAAAGAAAACAAAAACAAAAAATGCATTCATATTTATCAAAGATGCATAAGAAAGCATTTCCACAAAATGCTTCCAGACAGTCTTCTACATAGAGACAATCTCTGCCATCGAGCACTACAGTTTTGGATGAATTACGATTTGGATTTTCTAGTTCTTTAATGCAAATCCTTATCCAAAAATATAGTTGGTTCCTTTTCCCTAGTATTATGAAATAAGTTTCATATATCAGAATAAGTAAATATACATATATACCAAGTCCAGTGAGTCCTAGTCCTGCTGAGGACAAGATATCCAAACCAGGGCAAGAAAGACCAACAGGGCAAGAGACAGTAGAGGGATTTGACGCTATGATGACTCCACTACTTTCAAGTCCCAGGAGACATTTCCGTGCCTCGTACATGTTTAAGGCATTTCGTTCAACACTTTTTACAATCACAGACTGTGAAGGGAGAGAGAGAGAAAGGGATAGAAACACAGTGGAAAACCAGTGAGCAGAACAACTACATGACATTGACATGCAGCACACAACTCTTACTATTACCTCATAGCTGTGCATTAGGTAAAAGTGCAACTAATCAAACTCAATCCTTTATAAAGTGAACAAAATCCCCAACCCTAGAAAAAATAATAATTAAATTCTCTTCCTTCCACAAAAAAATATGTTACTAGAATAATGGAAAACAGTAGCACTTTGCTAGTTACTATCAAATCTTAAGAGCCCTGGTATCTGGGGCTCTGTTATTAATTTTACATATCTGTATGGAGAGAAGACACATTGCTGATACAATGGAACAGACACTTGGAATTTCAAATTTTCTGATATGTTATTATATTATAATGCAAATAACTAAGTCTCTTATTGGGCATGTTCAAGTTTCTGCTTCTAAATTAACATCTGCATACTTTTTTTTAAAAAAAGCACTATTAGCAGTATTTTCCATACAAAATATCATTTTTTGTCAAATGTTTAATGAGAAAGTTATACAGTCATTATGCTGAAATATTTTACAACCTAAGTTGCCTTATTTCAAGCAGAAAAAAACTGCATATATATCTAATATGAATACCCACATACACATGTAAAGAATACACATACATTCTTTACAAGATTCTGATTCATGATGAGGAGGGAGGACCTCATCACTTGCCAACTCATTTAAAAAGCAAATCTCTACTAAAACTTAAGGAGAACACATTAGCTTTTCACTAACCTTGCTTGGTTGCTTTGGCTTTGGCTTAATGCTTATGAAGACGTCTAACTGCTCCATTAGTTGTGTTATAAGCTGCGGTTCTACTTCAATTTCTTCCTTCATATCAAACATCAGCACAAGAGGAAGGCAACCCTAAAGAGACAAGTGCAAAAATTCAAACAATACATATCTTTGCTCTCCACATAAATGTTGTCAATAAATTTAAGTATACAGACTATACACCTATATATCGTAATATAAAAAATATGCTTAGAGCACACTGTATAATGCTGTTAAGGGCTTATTTGTCAGAGGGGAACAGAAAAAAAAATACACTCACAATCTGAAGCCAGTGTACACTGGGAGGTACAGACCCAAGCAACATGCTTTGATAGTGAGTAAATGAATAAAACTAAGTTTTAAATGTCTTCTGTAATTAAACCTTGCACAGCCTACATTATCACACACAAAGCTGACAAAAATTAAATGTCTATATTTTTAGTGATTACCGAGATAGGATAATCCAAATTGTTAGGATGATAGGATGACACAAAAACCTTTTTATTATTGACCTTTTTAAAAAGTCTTTAGACATTTAGACATTTGCCCCAATCCTTATTAGAAATATTGGCTTTACTTTTGCATTGAGTATATCCCTCCAAGCGGCACATTTAAAATTATAATCAGTTAGACATGCAATACTTGCCAGAGATGAGGGATATTTTCAATTTATACGTGAAAACTCACCATTTACTTGAACAATTTACTTACTGGTTAATATTTATATTGAGATAGATGTTAATAATTCCTACAGCTAATGTCAATACCGGATTCTATTTGGGACACTGTTCTACTCGGACGTTCATAATTACTAAATCAAATTTTATTATCTCAGTAATGGTACTTGCATAATTATGAGTTTATTAATGTGTTGTTTCATTCTTGCATAGATTCTTGTTTGCATACCCTACTCCATTGGCCTACATAAGAAAAAAGAGCTCAACAAGGAAATGCACAGAACCAAGTATTTCTTAAAACGTACTGATAATATCCTGTAATATTGAAAGTAGCTGTATAAATAAAGGCATCACATTTCTGCTTATCACTGTACAGCAAGGCAAAGTATAGCAGAGCAGAGCTGGACTTTGAGAACATTGTGATATTATGTTTTATGCTGATAACAGCTTTGAGTAAAAATAGAGTCTAATCCTCTGATTCATGAGTACATAAGAAAACAAACAAACTACAAGTATTAGCACTGTCACAATGCCTAAAGGCTCCTGTTACATTTAAAAATCCATGTAACAAAAACCTGTGCAAGTGATAAAAACATCTTTTGACAGAGCTAATTTTTTAATATGGAGGCAACAGTACTGATGCAAAAGAAGGATCACAAATCATTGGGGAATATGTGTTTCCAGAGATTCTTCTGTTTCCCTGAAATCTCATGTACCTAAGAACTAAAATGCCTGACAAACACCTTATCTGACAAAAGAAGAATGGTACTTGGCCAAAGGGAAAAGAAAATAAGAGTGTTTTTCCCAAATGTCTGCCTTCTAATCTAATTAGACTGGCAAGGCAATTTTTTTTTTTAAATCACAGTATATTAAGTATTTGTGATTTGTGGTAGCTTCAAGTGAAAATTGCTTACAAAGACTCAAAACAAACACTCAAAAGAAACAACATTTCAACCTAAATAGTAAGCCTTCCCTCCAAAGCTAATTTACATTTAAGCAGTAGGTACACAAAAAATGAGCGTGCTTTTTGTTAATCTGCCATTTTTTCAAGTAGACTTCTATGAAAATATTTACCATGAGATATTGCCTGGCAAGACAGACAGACTCAATTGTGCCCTGGAGGTAGACAGTGGATTTCTTCTGTGGATTACTAGGGTCAGGGAAGTGGATCTGAGCACCAGTCCTCTGCATGATATGTTTGATGTTACTGCCATTTCGACCCATCATAAAGAGATGATGCTGCGCTGCAATGTCGAGCTGTGTGCTCACAGGGATCGCAGAGGCCAGACTCCCAGCTAGGTGCTCTAAAAGCATGGCTGTTCCCTCCTGCAACGGCAGAAAACAGCAGCAGAAGAGACACAGTGAACCAGTGCTCATCACACATTCACATCCATGCATTTGGTCATCATACATTTCATATTTTAGATACTCGTTTTGTTTGTTTTTGTTCAAAAACATCTGATTTCTAATAGGGCAAGAAGCAGACTAAACTTCACCTACTATCCTCACTCAATGAATAGATGGAGGACGTGATTGCCATCATGAAAAGCAGATGACATCTAACTGCTTGGTGCTGATGGAACTTCTGAGCTCGCACATAATGGTAAAAAAGCCAACAGAGATTTATTGGGCTAGATACACATTGCCAAATTGCAAAATTTGTGCTTCAGTTAGGACCTAAGACATTCCCAGTGGCTTGAGATATATCCACCCAAGACCTTATCTTTTCTCCTGTTGCATTGTCAGCTGTTAACAATGAAGATTACTAAAATAGGTTTATGGCAGTTCCTTTACTTGAAGTCAAATTAGATCTTACAATCTTAGTTTTGCCAAAGTAGTTTTATTCATCGTTAAGACAAGTTTCACATTTACATATTTGACTGAATGTTTTGAAATTAATGAAACGTGCAGAACATCAGGGTAAGTTTCTTTAAATAGTTTTTGGTAGAAGGTTGTGAAGAAAACAAAGGGTGTTTTCTTTAAAAAACTTGATTTCCCAGAACTCCTGGAAACCTGGTAGGCTGGTGCAGTAGATTAAAAAATAGATTAAAAGATAAAGAAAATTTAATATTAAACCAGATGATTTCCTATGTATTTATACCCATCACCTAAAGGTTTTTTCTAAACAGCAGTACTTTCAGATATTAAAAGCAATTATACAATTATAACTTGCATTGTTGAAACTGAAAAACAGTAATGTAGTGCTTAAGTATCTAATCTATGATGATATTTATGACACACAGAAGCCAACTTAAGATGATTCATTACCTTCACAGCACTAGTGTTACTTTGTGACCCTCTGACAATGACTGTAGCACCATACATTCGAGAGCGTTGTTTAAACGAAACAGATATATTATAAGTCTGAGATATATGCTGAATTGTGGGAGAATTAGGATCTGGGATTGGTTGGAGAATTCCAGCAATAGGCAATTCAAACATAAGTACCAAAGGAAGCAGCTCCTAGAACAAGATCAAAAGGTAAACAGTGAAAACCCTAGTCATACTTGCTAAAAACTGCAATCAAGGAGCAAGAATAAAGGCAGATTATTTTCTTCATATTCATCCATACAGATATAAAACTAGATGTTAACATTTGTAAATATTCCTAGAAAATTCCTTCCACTGTGGATAAACTGAAGCTCTGACATCTGCTACAAATCTATATAACATAGGCTTTTTTAAATTTGTCTTATCAATGTTGTGTAAATGACATGCTCAACTACAACAGTTGTGAAAATAATTTAAGAATCTATTAATTTAATACTAGCTATGCCAAATGGCACATACAAACCCAAGCTGAAACATGAAGATCGAAAAGTACAAATGAATGGAATACTTGATATCTTGCAGATTCCGTTTTAAAGGACTAGTTAGAGATCCGGCCAAAGAGTGAATCACTGTTTTTATAATTTCCTTTGCATTCTATTCGTATGGAAAAACCACATTTTTCATTTTTTCATCTCAAAATAGAGCCTTACAACCCTAGAGTTTTCAAAATTGGATTGTCACAAGTGTTTTTTACCCGTATTCTAACTCTTGCAGACTCCACTCCAGCTGGCTGTCCTGCAATAGACACCTGAAAGAATAAGAACACACATAACATAGCAACAGATTTTCAAAATAAAGCATTTTGAAGTTCATTCAAGTACCTCTGCTTCCATAAAAAAAACACAAAACAAAATCTACGAAAATCTACATTTACTATAAAACTAGTATTAATGACTTATTCTAATATAGGTAAACTGCTGGAACAAGACATTCATTTTTGCTACTTCACCACCAACTTTGATTTTATACCAGAAAATAATGAATTATACTATAAGCCAAAAGCACCAAAAACATATTAATCATTAAGTCAGACTAAGCCAGACACTGAACAGATATTAAAATGACAAACAAACCCCAAACTCCACTATCATAATGTTCAGACCCCCCCCTCACAAATTGTATTTCAATAAACTTTTAATTCCCCTATGTCCCAAACTGTAAAACTCAGAAACAGTAGCATTTTATATTCTCAGGCATTAACAGCATAAATTCATTAACAAATTAAATGCTACTTACTTGGTTGCTTTTTTCTGCTTGATTATTCCTATTAGAGTCTGGAAAATGGATGTGGCATCCTGTTTCCTCCATCACTTTTTTAATATTATTGCCACCTTTACCTATCACATGAGAATGTTCTGTATGTGAAACATCCATCTTCAAGGTTACTCGATTGCTCTGGAAATCAAGAATCTTT
>JAUBOD010000457.1:3470677-3485542 GCA_032353885.1 Nothura maculosa
AAGTTACAGAAAATGTTGTTATCCTAAGAATAGCCAGACCACTGGGCAATGCAAGGGCAGATGACAGTCATTATGATAACCTCATTAGGATGGGAATAGTCCATGTGCATTAGGGAAAATGAGACATTCCAATTAAAAAGAGCCAAAAAAGACAAAAGACACTTGCAATTTTAAGCCAAAAAGTATTAGCAAAAAAGCAAAGCTGTATTGAAAGCTGGAATGAAAACAGAAAATAGTCAGATGAACACATGATATATTAGTGTCTTCTCAACTGAAAGCCTTTACTTGCACCACAAAAAGATGAAAGATAAGTCTATAAAAAAGTTAATCAAGAAATATAGGGGTATTTAGCTACTTGAATAGAAGTCTATCTAATGTTTAAATCAAGTAGGCAATACCTGCATATGCAGTTGTTGGAGTGGATACTCACTGACCAGACTACATGGACTGATGTCAACAGCTAGGACAGATTTGAAATCAACTCAGTCTTCCCATGGAGGAAGAAACATTAAGGCTAAATATGTGCAACAATCCCTTATACTTCATAGGTTAACACAGAACAACTTGGGAGAGTAAAGAAGAAAACTGGTCCTTTGGGCATGTTTCGATGTCAATTCATTCTGTACCAGTTTAAGAGACTTTTTGCCCTTCTTTCCAATGCAATCCAGGACTTGACCTTGCACTATCTAGATCACAGAAGAAAATATCCTAGTAACATATTAAGGCAGAATGCAAGAGGAAGCAGACTCCTTGCATATCCTCGCACAAGGCAGCCAGTGCTATTTGCTTTGTTTATTTTTAAGTTTCTTTCCCATCACCAAATCAGAAAATAAGAAGTTATGGTTAAAAAAAAAAAAAGAATCCTCAGGTGCCTTAGGTACCCAATCCATCATAACGGACACCAGGCAAGTCCTTAGACAGACACAATTGTTGCAATTACTTGAAGAGCAATACTGTCATATTGGAACTAGATTTTCACTAGCCAACTTGGACACAACAAAAGCCTATCCACAGCACCACAAAACTCAATAAGGACTGCAGATCATTAGCAACATCTCTGGAGTAGCTCTGTCCCGAGGCTGTCGGCACCCAGGGGGATCTGTCTCGTGCATAATCAGCTGAGTATGAAGTGTCCTTCTACATGTGCCCTCCAAAACTTACTTTATTCTTGCAACTTTTTGCAGTCTAGTTTGCCTTCTTGCTGACCTCTCCTTACAAACAGCCTTAGAAGAAACTCTGTTCTACTTGGAACATGAGAAAACAGCTGAGGAGTAAATATTTTTGCCCGTTTCTGCCATGGCTTCAGAGCCAGCAGCATGCATGCAATCCTTTTGCTCTTAAAACTTAAATTGTTAACGGGCTACTTTAATTGTTTAAACATATTCTCATAAATCAAGTCCACCATTTGAACCAAAATACAGTAGGAAAACCCACATCTATATCCCGTGGCAGTCTTGAAAATATTACATCAAAACAGTAGAGATCAGATACATTTCAGAATGCCTACAATTATCTGAGACATTTCCAAACATGTAAGATAAGCTTAAGGAAAAAGATTTACCTGTACAATCTATTATTATTGGAGAAATAAGCTACTGGTGACTGGATTTCAGATCCAGTGACAGAGGAAATGAAGTTGAGAAGACTTCTCTTAGAGCACAAGCACAGAAGAAGGACAAGAAATAGGTAAGGAACAGTTGGCAATTTAAATAGAAAGGTGGTCAGATTTGAAGGGAGAAGGGCAAGGCCAAGATGGAGAAGAAAACCTGAAAAGGAGAAATAAGAATGAATTAATTGTAATCACCTGGAAAGTTTCATTTTAGTTGCACAATTTTAGAATCTCAAGCAATTTTCTCCTCATTATGTTTTTAAATTAAATTCTCTTTTTGATTTCTAAGTAACACCACTGCAGACATTTACACCCAGACAACGCAAGTCACATAGTGCACTGCAATACTTCTCAGGTAGTTGTTCTTCAGCGTCGAGCCTAGGAGGCCTCCCAGGGCAGGGCCATCTCCCAGCTGGGCACAGAATCCACGAGGGCTCATTTTTCTCAGCATAGAACCAATGAACTGGTGGTTCATTAGCCAGGGGGCTGCTCCTATTGTATCTCTAAAACCACAAATGCAGAGCCCCAGTGTTTCAGAAAGAGAATGTGAAATAAAGGGGGATGAATATATGCTATTAACATTGATTGTTATTAACAGACGACTTGTCTTTGGTGCAAGACTTCCATGAAAAATAGCAGTACTGTATCTTCATGCATACAGAACCAAGTTCAAGTTGAAAATTTCAGCACACAAGCCTGGAGATAATTTCAGCTTTTTATATACACATCTACCAAAGGCCACTGTAACTGTGCTTTGCTAAAGAAAAGGGGAAAATCTTCGGGACATCTGACCCAGGAGCCTAAACACACGCCTCACAGCCAGACTGCTTTCCAAGCTCTCCCACAACTAAATCCAACTAATTGTACTTTGCATCGTATGTTTCCCCAATACCACTGTACTTCTTTAATATCTTACTATTCCCACTGATAGCATTCCCATGTCCTTTTTTCTTAATACAATCATTGGAATAAATGATTAGCATTTATCCTTGGACTGGACAGGAAGATAAAGGTCATTTTTCAACAGACAGTGCTGCACTGAATACACCTGAGGGAACAGACCAAACACAACTGCTCCTTTGAGGAGCTCTATGAACTAAAAGGCATCAAAACGACAGCAACAGCTGGTTCTGGATGGAACAGACACTTCCTGATTAAAACCAAAGACAGCTAAATATACTATTTTTGGTTACAATTAAAACTACTCTATCACCATCTGTGTTCTAGTATCATACTTCTATAAAGCAAAAAAATAAGTTCCAGAAGTTTTGCTTTACTAGATTATTTTTAATTGCAACTGCATTCCATGTGAATACAGAGTGTCTTGTTTTAAGACAAAGTCCAATAAAGAAACATTTGAACAATCTTTAGACAAAACCAAGTAACAACAGCTACAAGAAGTACGGAAGGATTCCCATTGCACGTTACTGTTAGGCATAGTGAGGTCATCCAGTTCTGTTGCAAAATCTGTGTTTTCCCCAAGCTTGGTATTTATATTAGCCATGTTTTAAAAAAGTACACTAATAAGCATAAATATATATATAAAATACAGATATATTTCTGAGCTAAGAACTGAATATGTTCCACTAAGTCATAGCTGGTCTCCTAGAACACTTTTTAGTGTAAAATCTTTATGTTTTTGTCCTTTCTCTCCTTTATGAGGGAAAATCCCAGAGAATCCCTGAAATACTTGACCACGATGTAACACAAAAATATTTCTTCTGGTTGATAGAAAGACAGTATCTTCTCTCATCTTCCTTCCATGCCAGCCTATAACAAATCTCTATCAAGCCTCAGTCATTTAGTGGCAGCTCTTTATGACTATTGAAGATTCCAGGAGCCTTTTAGAGTAGAAGATTTTGGACATTCTGAAGAGCACTGAGTACTTCACAGCTTCTGCTTTCCTATCTTGGGAGTAGTTCATAGCAAGCAAATGACATACTGGACATACACTACTATGTAACGATAAGTTCTTTGTATTGCACATAAAATGCATACTAAGTGTTGATTTTTTAAGCTAACAGGCTAATCTAAGCTGTTAGCTTAACTTCCTCTGCATCTCTTCCATCTGTCTGTACCATTACAGCAGCAGCGGAGCTCACATCTGGAAATTAATTGTATGCCAAGCCTCAGTAATGCAAACTCCAGCTAAATCATTCCAATAAATTGCTTTTTGTTGCCTGAAATAGAAGAGTAAGGATCTTATTATAGAAGACTCAGTCTCTAGTTCACACAGACACAGTATAGAGCAGATTGCAAGATAGGGCAATAGTTAGAAGAGTCTAGATTTCAAGAAAAACAGTGCATCAACCAACCCCAGTTCCAGTCTGCAAAGACCGACTGATTTTGATTCCCAAGCAATTTGGCCATGATGATACAGTTCTGTCTACGTTCTGGGGCCTAAAGTTTCAGTTTTACACAGTTACTGCCAAGCACTCTCAGTGGGAGTTGAGCCTCTTACTATTTGCCTTCATAATACATAATTCATAATTTCCTTCATAATTGACTGTTTGTATTTTGGCTTTCCTGTATCTGCCCAAGTATAAAAAAATTGCATTTCCTTTTGAAAAGGTAAAGCAAGCTCCAGCCAAAACCAGGAAAGCTTACATCCTTGTTCCCACTCTTAGAGAAATAATCACAGTTCAATCGCATTTTCTGTAAATTTACATAAAGTTCTTGGGCATCTTGTTCTGTCCTACCCACCTGCTGACTCATCTGCTACTTTTTTAGTGTTTGTCGCCTTTTATCATCCACACGTCACCATAAGCACCTTGCATCTTTCCCAGTGTCCCCATAAATCGATGATTTTATGTCTTCAATGTAAAATCAGGATTAGGTACAACATGCACAAGGAAGATCCAACAGTCTAACTGGAATTAAAATAAATGCATCAGGCAAACTCTGACTTTCTTCAGCAGCTCTCACTTGTCACTTTGGCCGTGTGCAAGGGGAAAGAGAATGAATTGATCTGGCTGGTTTCTGAAGTGGTAGCAGTCTGGAGGCTCCTATAAGTGACTCCAGTAAATGAGCTGTGTGCCGCCAGCTGCTGGCACCAGGGACCCTGCGGATCTCTGCGTGCCTGAGCGTTCACATGGAAGAGAAGCAGCATCAGCTCCTGAGGCCACGTTTTTAATGGCCTGAGACAGTCTCTTCTGTTCAGTTTTCTTATTGCAAAACAGGGAGGAGTCATCTATGCTTGGGTCAGCTCCTCTGGAAACAAAGAAATAAATGAACTTGTGACCCCCAACACAACTGCTCTTTAATTTTTAAAGCACACAATTACAGGGCTCGGGAATTTTTCTTCAAAATATGAGAAACTGTGTGCACTGACAGTTTCTCATTTACAGAGAAAGTTAATAGGAAACAGATGTAGCTCACGCTACAGACGGCAATACATGCTATAATTAATCTGGCATTCCAAATAATAAACACAATGTCACCACGAGACTTGCTTTAAATCTTAAGGTCAGTTACGTATCGATAGCCTTAGCAACTCATTAAGGAAAATATTTACCATTTACAGAGTTGTGTTAAGATAGGCAATAGTTAAAATATTGGGCAATGGTTTGTAGGTCAGTTTGAAACCTCTGCAGCAAGAGAGGTTCATACTGAGTCCTTGAGGCAAATACTTAGAACTACCAGGATTCATTCACCTCATCTTATTCACACAGCAAACATCACCAAGACAGACAAGGAGAACTCGCCACCTTTATCTCAGCCCAAGAAGCACAATCGCTCACGAGACAGCGATGGGCACTCTGAATTTCAGACGAAACAAGCAGATACAAAGAACCTCGACAAACTATGACTAGAAAATAATGATTTATACAAGCCTTTGGACTAGAGGTAGAGAATACACCCGCTTTAGAAAAGGGCGGCAGTGGTGGAGTGGCTCCAATTTGAGATGTTGAGAAACTGAAGGATAAATCAGCATTTGTTTCAAGTGCTATATTCCATTTAAAGTAAAAAGCTTCCTGAATTGCTTTGCCATTAAACGCTCTGCTAGAGCAGCAAAAGAAGTCAACCTCCTTCCCATCATCTCCTACGTGTTTGCCACGTCCCTCCAATTTGAACGAGGGAAATGCAGAGCAGCAGCTGTGCAGAAACAATGCAATCCAGCTGAGAGCCATCCCCGCAGCACCGCCGTCTAAATATTTGTGGGAAAAGACAGAGTTTCCATCAAGTGTAGAAACCTCGCAATACGTCCAAATTCTATCTCACTAGTGTACTCAAAAACAAAACAGTAAACATGGGTTATTCAACCAACAATAAGTTCATGTCATATCTGAAGACTGATCTTACTCTAAGAAAATCCAAATTGTATTAAATAGTTCACATAAACACTTGTTTTGTTTACCGCTCCTCCTAAGCACGGAAGCCTGGGCCAACATGACCTGCTAGCACCAGGCTTGTGGGAGACAGAAATGGCAGGAACAGTGAGAGCAGCCCAAAGGCAGGCCCAGCCTCTGCTCCATATCTGACCCTTTTTCTCTTAGCAAGGCAGCAGAGCCCAGGGGCACCGTGGCAGAATCGCCGCACATGATGGGAGTGGTGGTTTGAAAACGTACCAAGTCTGGCTGCATCTGCTTGCAAAAGCAGCGAGGACAGCAGAATATCCACCACTTGTTTCAAACTACCTAAGATAACAACAAAATGCTGGTTGCAACACAAAGAATACAACTAAACACCGCTGTTGATGTGAAAGCAAAAGGGAGAGGGAAAGAAAAGATCTGCAAAAATATTCTGAAGAGTCTCAATCTGTAGAGAACAATCTGCCACCTATTCCCAGTCCAGCTCCCTGGTCACTGTCTATGTTCCCTTTTTCCTGCCCAGAGATGGGAACAAACCACCAAAGGACAATACATGCAGATTCAGACTCAGAAATCAAACCTGAGGCCCTTCCTTGTAAGTTATCACATTAGCAGACGGCTGATTTTCAGCCACAGCTGAAGTCACAAGGACTGTGCTTCAACTCCTACTAAAAAGGCCGTTCAGGAAGAAGTAAAAATTCTGCCAAAACTGTCAAGTACTCCTGTTTATTCAGAAAGAATAAGAGCTTAATTGCCAAAAGGCTTCTTGCTTCTTGATGACTTCCTCCTTTGGGTTGATGTCCTATTTAAACCTCTTTTTTTTTTTTTTTAAAATATGAGTCAGCTGATCAAAAGTACAATCTTAATTATAAACTAGGTGAGCATAGCAGGGGAAAAAAATCATTTTGGCACATGCTATCAATTTTATTGACTCTACTAGCTGTTCTTCCTGCATTTTGGCCAATACGTCATGCTATAAGCAGCCTTCTCTACAGCTTTTTATGCTTTCCTTCCTTTCAGGATCCAAAATCTGGTTTGCTTCCTAGTACACACTAGGAAGCAAAGATAAATCACTTCTGTGAGAGAAGTGTTTGCTTCCTGTGCTAGGGAGGCACTAAGGACCATGAATGACCTTCACCACCACCAACTGCTGCATAATCTATACAGATTTAATACTAATCTTTCTACTTTAACATTCATCTTGACATTGTCTCCCACTTTATGTTTTCAAACCATCTCATTTCTGTTTCTCTTGATTATTTCCGATTTCTCCATACTGTGAAGAACGGCGTTGACAGCCAAGCATGATACCACAAGCTATACCTTGACAGTACTAACACAAAATAACTATTTCTGTTCACAAATGCTGAGCTTGAAATGTTCACAAATGCTGAGTTTTACTTGGGGATGCAGTATCACACTATGGTACCTATTTAGTCTGAGGTACATCATTGCCTTTAAGTCCTTTCCTTCTCTACCAAAGACCTGACCGTTCTTCCCTAAGTGCATATGCTGAGCTACCATTAATGAGCCATTATTGTTTTTTCAGTCTTTCAAATTTCCATTTTGTTTACTGCCAACTTACAGTATCTGCAAATTTCAGGGATATATTCTATTTCATCAGTTAATAATCAGTAAAACACTGAAAAATAAGGGGGCAAGGTATCATAGCACGTAGCAGAAGACAAGACACAGCATTTCCCCATTTGAAGGGGGGGAAGCCACCTGACCTCTTGGTTTTCAGCAAACATCCTCAGAGCAGAGAAGAAAACATCAGCTCCTTAACCCAAACAGCGCTTTCTCAGAAAGCTCAAGTGTGTTTCATACAGTTTGGATCTCTTTAAAGTGACCAAAAGTATATTTACGAGCAAGTCAGCTCATGTTTATAATTCTGCAAGTGACAGTACCCACAGGCAGAAAAGCTAATATCAACATCATTCTTAGGTTTTCATTGCAGAGCATTACAATACAAAAAGAATACATATATTACACGTATGTAATTTATTCAAGACCACAGGTAGAGTTCAAAGCAATTCTACAAAAATATTGTTAAAAATCTTGAAGAAAACCAGCTGGCATTGCCAGATTTTAAGCAAATTCCACAAAATAGCTTGCATTTTATTAAAAACCATTATTTTCTCAGCTTACTTTATCAGCTATTATTCCCCCACAACTGCTGCAAAACTAGACAGTTTATACTATTCGACATAAATCTAAAACTGACAGCCGCACTCAAACATTTTATTGCTGTTTTGTTTTACTTGAACACAATTCTGTTTGGTGGGTTTTTTTTTTTTATACCAGAAAGTGTCAATATCCTCAGTTTCCACAGTCTAGAAATTAATGCTTTTTCGGCAGTGTTTTGAATCTCATATACGCCTTGACACAAGACATCTGTTAAACCTCTACCAAACTGAAGTTGTACCCATCTGAACTGCATCTTTACAGAATGCACGGATTAGGTGAGAGAACAGTGACGCATGAGAGCTTTAATCACCAGCTTAATAACAGCAACTCTCTATCTATAGTGATGTTTACCAGCTTTTCCACAGGACAGTTTCTACTTGACCACTTCAAACCTGTGTGTGAATTCATTTCCAAACCCAGAATACTCCATAGTGTTCATAGGTGTCTGGCATTGAATGCTGTCTCGAAAACCTCTGCTTCATTTCTTGACATATCCATTTTATTTTCACCATTGTCTTCACCCACATCTTGTTCTTTCTACTACCCATTTGTTGTTTTTTGTTGTTGTGGGTTTTTTTTGTTGTTTTTTAAATACTACTTCCACCACCCAGCTTTTATTCTTCTGCTCCTCCAGAGCCAATATTGCTTTAATGCTCCCTCTTAACTCAGTTTCTGCAATTCATTTCCTCAGTTACATGATTTTTGCTGTTCTCTGCTCATCGTTGTCTGCTCCCCATCTCCTTTCCGTGTCTGTCTCTCTCCATTTAACCTTGCCCAGCACTTTTCCCTCCCTTCAGGAAAGGATCTTTAGCCTTTTCCCTCCACATGACTTAATACAGGGAGCATATTTTGCCAGCAGTGCTCAATGACCAGAGCTTTGGCTGATTCACAGTGCCAGGCTCACTAGGAGGCTACATCAGCCCAGCACTTTGAATCACAGCCACACAAGCAAAACTAGAAGCTAACAGTGCTCATGACTATCAATTTACCACAAAAAATGGTACCTATGTTACCATAAATCTGAAGAAAAAAATACATAAATATATATACATACACATTCCTCACAAAAACACTATTTATTCCCTGGATTTTGTTCTCTTTAGATTTTACTTGCTTTACAGGAAATGTTATTCTTGCCAAATAACCAAGGACTACGATTAGCACAGTTTATGCAAGGTTAAGTTTATACAGATCAAAACCTTAAAATTCTATGAACTATTCCATATTATTTTTTCAAATACTTCCTACTATTGCTGACTGAAGAAAAATCATATGCTTCAAATTAGATTTTTCCCCAGGAAGTCATTAAAGAGACTAGAAATGATAGTCTTGTATATTTGCATTTGGTCCTTCACACAGATCAAGCCTATATTTAGAATCCACAGTAGAAACAAACTCATAGGAATTATCTGACCTTATTTTCTGCGTTTTAATAATTTCACTGAAGACGTGGTTATTAAAGCTTGTTTGTAATTGTATTTGTTTCAGATGTGTCTGGCTGTTTGAACTCAGAGGAAGATCAAGACAGGGAAACTAATTTTAAACACTTCACAGGAATTAATATCCAGCCTAATTACAGAACTCCACAAGAACCAAGCAAGCACTTCCCTAACATAATTAACCAAATGAAACTATTCCACATTTCTGGTTATATAAAACTGCTCAGTTTTGCTTCATTCATATCTTTTCAAATAAAGCTAAGATCATTAGATTCATTCATTTACACCTATATGGAAATAAAAAATAGCATATTACTTTTGTCATAGAAAGGACAAGAATATTAAGAGCTTAGGAATTCTCAAGTTATCACCCTATCTGCCAATTTTGGTTTTGTGAAGCAGTTGCAGGTACAAGAAACATAGAGAGTATTCATTCTCTTCAACATGACCACCTGAAACACAGAAAAGTCATGAAATTCATATGAGAATAAAAAATGCTTATATTCAAAGTTACCAAGCATAAGAGAATTATAAGTGAGCCATTTTCTTGTTTTAAGTCAGATTAAGAGAAAAAAAGGCCATGAAGATGCAAAGGAATTTAGGAATTTTGCTCCATGCACAGCCCATTGCAAGGTTGACACTGAATACCTAAACCAGCAGCTCTGTTGCCAAGGGGACTACAAGGAAAAGGCATTTAAATGCCAAAATTTGTTTATCTATCTTCTAAACTGATATCTTCTAAACTGATATCATGTCAGACCTACACTTTATACCTTGGAAGCCAAAACTAAGCAGCTTAAAGAAAAAAAAAACATGCTGGGAGAAGGCCTGGCCTCAGCGCAGCGCTGGAGCTGCGTTCCTGCTCCGCATGCGGGATGCGGTGCCGGGACGCGCCGGCTTCGGGATGCAGCTGCCTAGCAGGTCGCTATGGGCACACGGAGCCACGCGCCTGGCATGTGGGAGAGCGGGGCGATGACACCACGCGGTGCCCTCAAGCAGCTGAGAAACGTCTGTCTGCACGGCCCCTTCCACCCCTGACCAAGCAGTTACTGCTTGTGTCTCGAGGACAAAGCATGCAATTCAGTACAGAGTTATCAGGATTGATAATATACGGAATAAGGCCATTGTAGGGGCACAGAAATCTCTGCACTCCCTGTTACATGGCACTGCCTCAACGTGATGCATGAGGATCATGCTTCTGCATCCCGATGGGAGAGCGGCTGGAGCCACTTCCAAGGCTCCCGGTGCGGAGCAGCACATGGTGCGCGAGCTCCCGCTCCGAGCACCAGCGGCACCGCGGCCCGCCATGTTTTCCACCTCATCACAATGCAGAGAACAGCTTCCCAGCTGGTCTGAAGCTGGCAAGATCCATCAGCTCACAATCCAACACTCAGCTCACTGGAGCTCTCAGCTCTGCAAACCTGGAGTGGCACCTTGTGGGCATGGGGGTGTCAGCTGCCAAACCACAAAGAGCCACCAAGAGAGAAAGCAGTTAAATCTGTGGAGTTTACAGCTGTGCCCAGATTGTACATAAAGGGCTTGAGTGCTCTGGAGACGAGCACCGAGCCATAGCAGAGCAATGGGCCGGAGAAGACACATCCACAAGGCACACCAGCAAACAGACCTTCCGAGAAAGGAAGTGACGTTGCTATCACGTCGCCTCTTGAGCACGGCCTCAAGGAACCATCAGCTCTGCAAGGCCTCTGTGCCCAGAGATGAGTCCCGGGCCTGGCTCAGGCCGCAGACTCGCAGGAAATGCTGAGGCCGCCCAAGCAACCTGGCCAGGGCACAAGTTTTAATAAGAATATAGCACAATCATTACATATTTAAATTGCAAGGACTTCAGTCTTACAGATGCCAAGCTGCTGAAAACAGACACTACAGTTTTCAATATAAACAACTAAATGATACATAAAGACGTAAACAGCCTAAACTATCAAGCTACTTTTAGTTACTTTTATAGTTGCTTGGCTAGCTTCCGGCTTTGCCAGATTCTAAGGGAAAAATTCAGATTATATAACTGCTCTTTGCAAATATGCCAGCATCTGAAGCAGACCAAGTCACTTCTCATTTAGAAAAACATTAAGTAACTTAAATTTAAGCAGAGTACACCAAAATTCTTGCAGTATTCCAGCAAGTCCTGTGTCTTCTGAAAACAAATATGTATATTTAAACTTGGCACTCACTACAGTAACACTGCAATGGGACAGACATTGGTTTGAAGTAGGATTCCAAGGCCACTTGTTAGTACTGTACAGACACCTGCCATAATACCATTAACTCCTCACCTGCTGCCTCATGGACTCTGCTCTGAACGCTCACACTGAGGATACCCGCCGTGGTGCTTTATCCCCCGCCAGCCCTCAGGACAGCACGGCCACCCTCACGCAGGACGTGGGCAGCCCGGGAGGGGAGCTCACAATGGCCCGGCCTGTGCACGGCTGCACCCCACAGGGGTAGCAGTATTTAACAAGGCCTTCAAGATCATTCCCAATGCTATTTTCAGGCACACTGAAACGCACAGTCAGTGGGTCCTCTCTAATTTGCCTTTTTTTAATAATCCTTTTCGAAGTGAGCTGCATTTTGACACCACGCTCCTGGTGCCACTATGCAGATCCAGGTGCCAGGAGCAGGCAACACCAGCAGAACCCTGTACAGGCAGGCGATGAAAGAGGCTCAGCTCAATTCTTGGCTAGTTTTCCACCCAAAAAGTACTCAGTGACCAAAGGGATGAGGTTTGGTCTTTGCTTTCCTTTTAGAAAATTTGGAGGCCTCTGCACATGCTACAAGAAGTTACAGAGATGTTTAAAGCTCACAGAGTCACTAGAGAGATGTGCTGCAGAACTAACAGCTCTTCCATTATCACGACCTTTCATCATAACATACGTGTTTTAAACATGACCATACACAGTGCCTCAACTTGTGTCCATGACATCCTGGAATAAACAATTTTCAAGTGTTATCCATAGTCATACCATGTGTTTCACTGAAATTTCTATTTGGGAAGGATAACCACTGCTTTGTCCAAATCTGGGAGACAGCCCAGTTCCAATAAGGAAGCCTATATTACATAATAAACATACATTTATGTCTTAAATGATGCAATCTTCCATAGGACAAATGCAAATTATCAAGTGTCTGTATGTGTGACATGAAAAACTGGCAAGGAATATGCTGAAGTGCTTCTTATGCCAGCCAATCTTCCATACACTACTACTGGAATTTCAGCATAAAAAGCTATTTTCATTAATTTTAAGTTTTCCACTAGCAAACTAGATTGAGAAAATTAAACTAAGACTCTGAAAGAAACTATATGAGAAATACAGAAGTGAGACTGCAGTTATTTTAGAAAATCTAGAAAAAAAATAGTAAACGCCCAGGTCACTACATTTGCATGCATTATCAGACCTGCACAGACTGACTACACATTTTTCTTTCCCTCTTGCCCTCAAAAGGTAAAATTTGGCTTTTAATACAACAGTGGAAAACAATTAAATGCTGAATTAAAAGTATGAAGCAACAAACAGCAAATTTACTCTGGTTTACCTTGAAACCTAAGGCAGGAATTTTTATGCAATTTGTCTTTAATTTCACTCTAGTTTGTGAAGTCTAACCTTTGTAAAGGCATATTTTAGCAATTTCATCTTCATATAGAATTCTGAATTACTAAATAGAGATTGTATATGTTTAAGACATAAGATAATTAAAAGGTCTAGAGAGATTTATTGCATTATATTTAAGTTTCATAATGGTGGTGATTTTCTCCAACCAGCAACTAAAAAATTAAATCAAAATATAAATTGGAGAAAGTATTTAGCAACTTGCCAGTACCCTACTCTTAGGGCTTCAAAATCAACAGCAAAGATTCACAGTATCAGAAAGATTCTGGGTCTAGTAAAGAACTGACACCTCTGACTGTAACTGAACCTGGTTATCACAAACTCCAACATTTATGTGCTATAATTAGAAAGACAGTGTCTCTTTCTTGGAACAGTATGAAACTCTCATTAAAGGAACTACGGGTGCTCTCTCATTCTTGAAACAGTCTCAAAAACTGATGCAATAACAGTGAGAAGAACGTGGTACTACATCCTAAAAGTTTCATGATAGACTAGACCACACTGCAGAAGGAGTAATAAGAGGTGTTTTCCTGTTGATGCTTTCTCGTATTTTGAGAAAAAAAATATTTTCCAATCTTTTCCACTGCCTTATACACTGCAAGAATGCCTGGTTTGCAGCCTTTCACTATCTGAAGTTTATTTTGGAGTTAAGACTTTCCTATCATAGAAATTCCTACCACAGACAAGCTCAGCACAGCTGGTTGCATTATTTTGAACCTCTTCTTTCTCCCCGCAAATATTGTCCCAGTTCTGCAACCGATATCAGTGCACTTCACAGCTCTAAACAGGAGTAGATGTGACCTTCATAGCCTTTTCCAGACGATGGTAATACGGCAAGAGCTTTAATTTAACAGTACTGATAGGATGAAGCTAAAGACAGAATTGCTTGTTCAGTTTAACTACCTTAAGAACTAAATATTTTATTTATATATATATATATATATGTATATATATAAAAAAGGAAAATAAATTTTAAAAATACCTTTTTTTGATTTTGCTCCATTCTTCAAGTTTGATGGCCAAGCAATCTGTGTATTTGTTTCCTCCATAATCTGTTAAAAGAAAACATTTATGCAAAGTTATGTTTACTGCTTTTAAATCTGTTGATTACTATTAAATAGTAAGACCTATAAGTCCAACTCTTGCAGATGGGAATATAAAATTTTTTGCTTTGCTGACAAGCAAATTTCAAGAAGTGAATTCAAATGAAGCTTCAATAAGTTCAAGTTCTAATTCTGCTACTCACGTTCAAACAACTGCTACCGACTATTGCATGTTCCAGGCTCATCTCAGAGAAAGTGGCATTCAACTAATTTAGAAGGTATTTTCACAAAACTGAATAAATCCTATCAAATTTAAATCATGACACTCAGAACTATCCAAGTCAGATATATCAGGCTGCCTTCAAATAGTGATTGCGGCTTCAAATAATGTTGTGGTTTTGGTTTTACGACTATCCGGACCTTCAAAATTGTACTTGCTGCTTTAGCAACTCAAACACTGTTAGATTTGCACTTATCTGATGCAACACAACACACAATTTATTTGCAAAACTCAAGCTAGCCAGCAAGGGAAAAAAACTCCTCATAGATATCTCTATAATGTATACACACATGCACACACGTATACACACATGCACACACGTATACACACATGCACACACGTATACACACATGCACACACGTATACACACATGCACA
>JAUBOD010000457.1:3524681-3539733 GCA_032353885.1 Nothura maculosa
AGGGCCGGTGGCGGTGCCGGTGGCGGTGCGGGCAGTGACGATGGCGCCGCGGCAGATGCCGCTGCTGCCCGCGGAGCCTCCTGCCCCCCGGCGGCCCGGCCGGCGCCGCCGCTGCCTCCGTGCGCAGGGCCGGGTGGCCGCGGTGCCGCCGGCCCCACAGCGGGGCACAGGGCGGCAGCCCCGCTGCTCGCCCCGATCCACGGGGCCTGGCGGCTCGCAAGGCTCCGCTGGCAAACGTGGAGCTCTGGCCACAGCCTGGGGGCCCGATCCAGAGCGCGCCGGGTGCCACCTGCAGCACTGTGGATGCCTCTGAGCTTCCCCGCGCTGGAAGGGGACACCCTCACCCTGTCATGGTGGTGGCCTCTGAACCTATGGATTGCAGACAGTAGCTTGTGAGCAAGAGCCTCTGGTACCTCTGCTGACCATGGGAAACGGTTAAAGAGAAAAGAACAGGATATGAATACAGGCCTTGAAGGTCTTCAGCACCATCTCCATTCTTCTTAACAGCCTGCTCGTAACAGGGTGATGCTTTACGTGTGCATGGCAGTCTGGGGGAAGACTCATGGCAGGCCGGTGTTTCCTCATTAGTGCAGGAGTGTGCAATTATCAAAACAGACAAACAATAAACCCATCCTCTTAGTGCAGATGGAGAGTAGACATTGCTGATACCAAAGCAGCCTGAAATGCATCTAAGGGTACTGCCTCATCCCATGTCACCTCCAGCTGGACCTGCCTGCCCTGAGTGCCTGCGTGGGTGAGTTAGGAAGCACCATGAGCACTGACAGTACCAATTCCAGTCCACAACAGCTCTAGGTGCTTAGCACCTCTGCAGTCAACCATAATGTGGGTATTTTCCACTCATAAACTAGTAAGATTTACAATCAGGGATTCTCGGTGTAGGAGGTCCCTTGCCTTCTATTTTATCAGTTCCTGCAGAATTGCCACAGAAAACCTACTTTCCCATAAATTAGCCATCCTCAAACTCAGAAAGCTTATTGCTCAGCACTGTTTTTTCAGCAGCCTGGAAAACAGTGTAGTAAATCAAAGATTATTTTCAAAAATAATGTACATAGTTTAGCTTTTATTCATTGTAAGTAACCCTTTCCTGATGTGGTTTTAGACTGAAAATGGAAGCTCTTTGCTTTGCAATTTGAATCCATGTAAATGTTTGGAAAAATAAGGGTTTAGAGATAGGGAGATTTTATTGGTAGTTTATACTCTGTAGCATATTATATGTATTTTATAAGTGTATTTTATTTCTCCAGTATAATTGCAGTGGAAGAATAAAATCTCTGTTATACAGAAAATGAACTAAGTAGAAAACCACACTTTTAATGGCCAAAATAATATTAATTGTGGGTTCAATTAGGGAAAATGGGAGGAAGTTGGCAGATAGAAGATCATATGGCTAGAGAGAACATCAAATGAAGCTGATTTTGGCACACGTGGCTTATATTGGCCCTTTTCGTGTGGCCAGTAGCTTGATCAAAGAAAAGAATAACAGGATCTTTCTCATTTTGGTATACCGTTCTATTTTGTTATATTCTCTCCCTCTATTTTTTTTAACCTGGTCCCTTTTCCTACCTCACAGACACAGAGTCTGCAAATCTCGGAAAAGCATAATGGAATAAAAAAATAGAAAAATAGAAGTGTTTTGGGTTTTTTTTCCCCCCTCATATTCAGTCTACATGTTAAATCCTGTATAATATCCATTGGAATAGGTCCTATGAGTTTAAGGGAGATTCGTGATTTAGCTGAATCTTCTCTGAAAATTACCTCTTTTTGCATATCTCCAAGAGAAGTGCAGCACAAATGTGATGTGTCCTCCATACAGCAGGGTCTGATGATGCACCATTAGGAAACGAAGTGTATTTGTGCATGTATTGTAGATGTATTTTTCTGCAGTGGTGCAAAAGGAACCTCTCAGGAGTGAAGGAAAGCAATAGGAGGCCTACAAGAACCCTTAAAAATGATCTGTGGTATCTGTAAGTGCTTGCCAAGGAAGAAATTAAAATTGCTTATGGTTATTTAGGAGAGATTTGTTGCTGGTGAAACTTAATGCTGGTGGCATTTTGCTGATGGCTTTACTGATTGCATTTGTTTATTGAGCAGAAGAAACAGCCCATAATATTTTAGCTTTCATTTGTTGGGCCATATTCCCCCAGTAGGTACCATTAATTTCAGTGAGTTAGCATAATATAACGTGCCCAGTGTGTCCTGAAGTACTGTGTACTTAAGGCACATCAGCAAGTAAACAAAGGGTCCTCCACAGATGCTATAAAAGCTTTTCTACCGTTCAAATTCCCACCCTCAAATTCTTCAACCATAAGATTAGGGAGATTCTGATACATCTTTCTAGATTTACTTAATTGTGGAACAATAAAAGAAAAATTGAAAGCGATCTCAAAAGGTCATCTAGTCCATCTCCTAACTATGCTGAGTTCATTCCCGACAGATATCTGTTTATCCAGTCTTTAACAGTTTCTAATGATGAGGTCTCCATGACCTCTCCGGGAAATTCCTCTGCTTCACTTACCATTAAGAAGTATTTTTTTCCCCTTAATAAGTAACTTGAATTATTCTTGCTGTAGTTTAAGGCTGTTATTTCTCATCCTCTCTACAACAGGCACGGTGAATGGATTATTTCTCCTTTGTTTCAGCTTTCTATGCTTTTGAAATACTTTTATCAAGTCCCGATCATTCCTTACGTGTTCTCATTTTTTACCTAGCCACTTCTTAACTATTTCAGTCTTTTCTTACAAGCCATTTTCTGCATTTTTTAAAAACCTGCAGTATAGGTAACTGTTCCTCATCCTTGGTTTGTGGTGTGGGTCTTGCAGGATCTCCTGGGCTCTGGGCTTCTCTCTATTGAATTTCATTCCATCTTTTTTTTCTAGGCTCTTTTGTACTATTTTAATCTCTCTCCTCAGCAATGCTGTCTTTCATCATGCTTGCTCCCTCCTCCTTTACTTTTACTCTGTATACCTCTAAAAAGCATAGTATCAATTTCCTCATCCAGATCATCAATGAAGCATTGAACAGATCTGGGCCCAGAACAGAAATCACAGCCCCACTTAATAAATCTTTCAGAGCAGAACAACAACAATCTCATGTTAAGGTGTCTATTTATCCGTTTTTATTTCACCCGTTGTCGATTCTATCATCTAGACTGAATCAGAATTTTAGAGGAAACAGGATTTAAACTTTGCCGAGCTCCCAATGTATAACCTCGGATATAACCTCTGATGCTCCGCACTGGCTGCAGAGGATGCTGTGATAGCCTTATGTATCAGATCTGGTGAACACATGTTCCCCTATGCTGGATTTCGTGCTTTCCTGACAGGGATGCTGTGAGCTTGGGTTTGCCAGAGCAATGCTGGAACCCATGCGCCTGCTACCCAATGCTTCGGCCTTTGTGCCACAACATGAGTAGCTGGTAGAGCACAGACTGTGGACTGAACAGTCTGTGGTGTAGACTGCAGAGAGACCTTCCTGTCTGTTGAGACTGGCTGGGGGGAAATGAACACGACAAAAAGAATAAGTAATTGTGAAATGAAAAGTGTTTCACAAGGTACATCCAGTTCATATACTGTGATATTTTTATTTAACTTTTCATATCTCATATTTTCCTCTTAATTTTGACAAAAGGTAAAAAGGCCATGGGAATATTCAAAACATCACTGAACACAGCCCTGCACAACTTTATCTCTGTTGGTCCTGCTTTGAGTGAAGATTGGGAGAGATGCCCCCCCGTGTCCTTTCCAACCTCAACTGCTGTTTCATTCAAAGTTCTTATTGCAAATTGGAAGAGTTATGATTTTGCAAACTGTGAGTTAAGAAGAACCTGCTGTGCGTGTTTAGTTAATCCTTAATTTCACTTCATTAAGTTCAAGAGAATCCAACTCAGTGTAAAGTATGCTGGAGATATGCAATTTTAGCATTTTCTGTGGCAAATTCTATGTCTACTCAAATTCCGTGTGTTTATAAACCTACCTGTGTGTTAAATTGTTTTCTATGGTGAAGCTCTAAATGGACCAACCTTCTTTTGCTAACATTCCATGCATTTTTGTTTTGCAAGTATGCATTTTTAGCGCCCTACATCATTAATATCTGGGGTTTATTTGTAACAGCAAATGAGATTTATAAAATTGTTGTAATACTGCATCAGCTATGAAAAAGCCTCCTTTACACTAGAAAGTTACAACTCCTGGTCTGTCAGGGCTTTCATATTGTGTCAAGGGGCAGATATAATTCATATATTTCTACTCCATAAATAAAAGCCGCTAGTTAGATTATCTACCTGACATCTATCAGAAGAATGCAGTTTGAGATTCTATTTTTTGCTTTCTCATACAAATCCAACATAAATGAATATAAATGAGCTGATAAGAGCTGATACATTTTAATTACCCAAACTAGCCTCATCTGGGACCCCCACCTGCACCCTCCTTCCGTGGCTGCAGCAGCTCCATTTAAGCTCAGCCAGGAGCATGTGCTATTGGTTTGGCTAATGTTGTCAGTGGTTTTGTCTTCAGTCTCCTCTCTGGGGTGGATTGTGGTTCTCTCTTGTTGATGGCTGATGCTTTGTCCTGCTATTTATTCTCCTGAGGTTTCTTGGATGGACCCTGGGACTGGTTCATCATCTCATTTCATCCAGAACCATAGATGGGACCTGATATCAGCCCCTGTTCTGCTCAGGTTGTATGGGGCTGTGTCCAGGTTGCTGTAGCTGCTCTCAGGTATTTGAGGATTTTGTTTTTCTTGTTGTTTTTCTTGTGTGTTTGTTTTAATGCAGATGTCTGTAAGTGGCTTGTTAGTCTCTAAAAAGGAGCTTGAACTGGTCAATGGCCAAATATTAGTAGTAAAGGTTTTGTTATGCTACCTAACATAACTGAAATGTTATGGATGATGCTGGTGGAAAAAAGAACTACTAGATTATGGTTTTCAGAAATGTAGGGTACTGTGGATGTGGCTTTCCAGGTATTTGCCTGAAAGGGAAAAAAAAAAAAAAAGAAAAAAAAAAAGCCTCTTAAGATGGGCAAGGGGGGAAATAATTTTGCTGGAATACAAACTCCAGGGATATGAAAGAACCTATTTTTTGGCTTCTGTTCAATTGATTTTCCTCCTCCTACTGTTTAATAGTTTTTCTGCTTTTAGTTAAAGGTGCATGTGTTGTGTGGTTTTGTACTATGTTTTCAAAGTCATAAGCCTATGGACTTAGGTAGAAGCAGCAGGACAAAAGATCCATGAATTTTAAAACACAAGTAGCTACAAGAGCAGCAGGTGTCTCATCCTTGTAAGGCGATAAGCAAATAGTCACCAAGAAGCAGAGAAGCTGCCTTATCATTGATAGCACTAAGGAGCTAATATATTAGAACAATCTTTCTCTTTCATTACTTCTTTACACTGTATTGCAGAATATTAAGTAGTTTTGTTGTAAGAGTATGGAGCAGGCAAAATTTTCTAAGTGATCAAGTCCCTTAATTTTCTGTCTTTCCTTATCTATTACCACAATTTTAGCATAACACTTCTCAATGTTAAGTATGTTTGTATGGAAAGCTTTATTCGAGCCAGAGTACCTTTATGGAGGACTGAGAACAAGCCCGTTGCCTTCTGGCTCAGACTTCATGTTGTATGTGCTGTGTGATGGAATACTTTTGCTATCAAACTCAGGACTGGGAGAGGTGAAGGTTTCTCCTCATTTAATTTCTTGAGCTTACTAAGGGGAAAGAGTTATCTTATGTTTAACTATTGTTGGCGAAATCAAGGGGAAGGTCCTTGGTGACCAGCTGACCTAGTCTGGTCAGTGTGTCAGCCTTGCAGGGAGGTAGAACATATTTTCCCTCAATGTTACTTGCTGTCTGCACTGATCTTTTTTTCTCTTTTGTATCTAACACTTCTATGAAACAGGCACTTTGGTTTTTTGTGGCCTGCTGTTCAGTGTTTTATACTATTCCAGAGTATTTTAATGTCTGCCCTCAACAGGAGTTACTTGAGCACCAGGAATGGTCATGAACCCAAGTGGTTCAAAGATGGTGAAGGCACCTTAATCTGGTCTCCTCAGGAACTACCTCCTTCAAATATAGGATTTTGTTTATCCATATAGATGTGTATATTAAGAATTTGCTTGATTAGTTCTGGGTAAGGAGATGAATAAATAATGATTTTTTTTATTTTTTTTTTGCCCTTGAGTAGTTAAAGACTTTGTGTAATGCCATTCTTGTTTCTTTGGGGGATTTTTTTGTTTGTTTCCAAGCTTTAGGGATATGTAGAAGACTGAGCCAATAAAATGTATACAAAGTCTTTACCCAGCTATCTGTGAAGATTCTTTTTACTTATTCCATAGCTTAGTAGCATAATTATGTGCTTTTAAACACAAGGCAAGTGCTAATCAGGGCAAGGGCCTTATCCGAATGCTAATGGAGTGTAGGCCGCAGTCCCTCCAGGAGGCCTCGTTGGGGTGGCTCTGAGAACGCCCTGCCAGCCCCTGGGCTTGGGTGTGATTCACACCACATCTCTGCCTTCTTCAAGAGAAACACCTGCGATAAAGGTGGTGCGATAGAAAAATGGTTCTAGCACATAGTGGAATTAAAACGAGAAGTGCCACAGAAGAGGAGCATTGGCAGCGCTTGCTAGCCTGAAGACTGCAGCCAAACCAGCAAACATGTAAGGAAATGACTCATAGTACTCAGAAGAAGCAAAAACATAGCAATGGCAAGAAAAGCTAGGTTAACGCAACCATACTGTTGAAGTGAAGTTTACTAGTCCATAGAGGCAGAGGCAGGAAGCCTTGGAATGCCTGAACTAGATTCCCAATGCAAGTCTGCAATAGCGTTTTATCAGGGTAGTGACTGGAAATGGCCAAAAACTTCAGGGGATGTTTTTGCTCTTGCTAAAAACATATCTTGCTCTTGGGATTATTTATGTAGACTTGCTGAAGTAAATGAATTCACATGTGTAGCAGACAAGTATTTGGGTCTTAGAGTGTAACAAATATTCATTGACGGTAGTGTGGAGCAGGAGCTCTAGTTTGCCTAATAAGCATCTAATTATGCTAATTCTTAAAACTGTCAGTTCTAAAGGAGAAATCTGGTGGTGTGTGTACTTAGAGGACCTCTGTGATAATGTTGCACTAAAAATAACAACAGTTATCTATAGAGAGTGATTAGCAACAGGAAAAATTTTGTGGGAATGTGTGCTGTGTTACTAAACATGAGCTACAAGCAAAGGGTGAGGGTGGAAGAGCCCTTCTGTGGCAGACGGAGTGGGTGAGTTTAGGTAACTGTTCTGTGAGTCTATTGGATTCTTAATTAAGAATTGGAATACTATAAACTTCTCTTATGACTTCAAATATAAGTATATGATAAAACATTTCTGTGTTACCTTTGTGTGTCCTTGGCCCTTTAGCCTTATAATAAATATTATATAAGGAAGGAAGGGATGTAAATAGCCTTGTGGTTGGAATGTGGTGAGATGTTGAAACGGAATCACAGGCTAGCAGAAATCCAAATGACTGGATCATAATTTCTTCAAAGGTGCAGGAGAACTGTGCAGCTGTCTTGATGTCCAAATACTGTAATTTCTGTTATTAATATACTGTGTTCCTGTTTTCTGTTCTGATGGATATGGTACTATATTCTTCCTTAATAGAAATATTTGTTTTGGCAAACTTTTTACAAGGAACTGATGTTAATAGCTGAGGTACCAAAAAGGGAAAATGAGTGGTAGCATAGTTACGAAGAATCATTGCTACATTACTATTAAGTTGTTTTTAGGTTGTATGGTTGTCTTCTAGAAAAACTTAATTCAGATCACAGCTTCTGATTTGATTTTGGAGAACTCTGTACAACTTGGGCAAACTTATATTGCTTCTGCTCCACGCTATACTAAATTTTCATCTTTTTGAGGTATGACATGGCATGTTAAGTTCTTGACAGCTGTTTTGTGCTCTAGATGTTTAGAAAAGGTCATCTTAAAGCTTGTTCTGGTAACTTCTTTGCGTGTTTCCTGTTTCTTTTCTTCTTTGTAAGACAGGCTGCTGTGCCTGTGCATTTCTCATCCTTTGGAACCTTGTGTTTCCCATGAGGATGCATGGCGTGTTATGTGAGTGTCACTGGATTAAACATGGCCAAAGTCTCACCTACGGGGAGCGAGTTGCTGATTCTCCCATCTTTTGGTAAATAAACTGCCCGGTGTGACCACAGAAGCTGTTTCTCTTCTCTTATGCTGCATAATGCTTCCTGGTGCCAATAGATGGGGGTCTGGGGAGAGTTTGGGGTGGAAGCAAAGGGTGGCTTGTTGTCTGGAGGAGGCAGCACCTGCTCTGTCCCCTGGAGCTGCCTGTTCCCTCAGCTGCTATCAGGTAAATGAGGGCCTTCTGTAAGGCTGGCTGTGCTCATGTTCTGTATCTCTGCTGAGCAGTTTTCTGGCAGCAAAAAAGCAGGAGACTTGCTTTCCAAAATACTTTCATGCTTTCCAAAATGCTGTACTAAAGATGATGTTGATGATGGCCTGGTTGTCAGTCTCAATTTAGTACATGTAGGTGAGTATTTGGGAAGGAAAAAAAAAAAAGGAGGTAAGTTTCTCCAGCAAATCTAATTGGACATTTAATTTCTACTCCTTTACAATAGGAATCAAATAGCCAATTTCCCTTAGAGCCCCCAAAAGTGCTTATTTCTTTCCCCCCCCCCCACCCCGTTCATTCTTTTACAGCTGGTGTTTCTGCAAGGCTGCAAATAATATTGGGCTTCATCTAAATTTGCTTTTGAGCATTTTTTGGCAGGTACTAGGTAGAACTATCAGTCATAATTCACAGTGGACTGTATAAGACAGAAGGTTAGGAGTAATTTTGCAAATGTATCTTTACATCTGCAAGTCTGTTGCTCCCCATTTGAATGAATGGCCTAGTGTTTGACAATTTTGCAGTCACCAGAATAATTTCAGCTATGCAGCTGTGTGTTCCATAGCAAGCCAAGGGACACTGACAGACTTGGAAAGCTTCAAAGCATGTGGCTCACAGCGTTTTTGTTGCTGTTATAACTAGCTAACAAAGTGTTTATCAATATTTTAACTTTCTATATTTGTATCTTGGGTTTGTGATTTATATGTAAGTATATAAAAGCAGTGTATGGTAACACAAAAGAATTGAACAGTGTTCCATGTCTTTTTAATCCTAGTATGCATGCTCTAAGATGAATCACTAACTTGACTTGGTTAACCTTGGGAAAGGTCTCTTAATAATTAACTTAAATAGTTGTGTGAGTTTGGTACATTTGCTCTAAGAAAGTTAGTTATGCATTTTATACTGAAATGGATTCTGTGTGTCTTATCTGCCTCTGCCAGGATATTTAAAATTCACAAGTCTTGAGCTATCTAGTATGAAACTGTGGCTGAAACCACTGAACCACATAAAGATTAAGGGGAGCCCTGTGATGGCAACAACAAAGCGCAGGGCTCTTCTATGCTGCTGTCACGCAGAAGACACAGATGCTCAGAGCTGGCAGAACTGTGGAGCAGCAAGATTTGGGGGAGAGACTTGAGAAGGCAGAGGGTGGGGGAATGCAATACAGTGGTTTCCACACAGACGCTGGGTGCTAAATTAAGCTCACTTCCCTAACCTATATCCTTCCTGAACGCCTTTTGAGTAAGAAGTGGTGAATAGTAATAAGAGTTTGAGGCCTGAAGTGGGAGCAAATGGGACATGTGATCATTCACATGGAGCCCAGAGGTACACTGGCATATTATTTGTCCCTTGTATCTGCGGTAACTGCATTGATTCTAAGCACAGGTGTGGAGAGATTACTTGAGTCCCCTTGGAGAGGGTCATCAACAGGCAAGAGGTTGCTCTGTAAATGCTGTGTTGCTTCAGAGAGCTGGTAAGCAAGACCCAAAGCCCCATGATGGGCACAATGCAGTGCCAGGATACCAGTGTTTGTTGAATAGCATAGAATTATGGGCAAAACTATCCTAAAACATAAGAGAAGCTAAAACTGGCCACACATATGTATTTCTTGATGTGGAGGTAGCTAAATGATTGTAGTTAGCATCTAAGACTACCAAAAAAGAAATTAGGAAGATGCTAAGGCATGAAGGTAGCATTAAGCATACCAATAGGTTCATCAGAATCAATACGCTTGCTAATGTGTTTGGATTCATGCATCTGCTTAAGTGTGTCTGGGATGGAGTTGTATAGTTTAATCTGTAACATGTGAACCAAAGCCCTCGAGGGATAAAGCTCAATCCACAACAAAATGAAGAGCAAGAAAATATGTTTGGCTCTTGCTTAATGGAAGCTTGAGAGAGTCCAAGTTTTACAGTTGGAGTGTATTGTGTAGTGGGGACTAGTGTTTTGGTGCGTGGGTGGTTATTTGACTTAAAATTTGATAGTTTGATACCCAAGAGAGTTGTCTGAAAACTTGTACCATGGTTTGGTTGGTGGTGGGGGGAGAACACATATTAGGACCTCGAGGTAATGTTGTTCATTAGTGTTTATTCTAGTGATGAGGAAGCATTCCTGCATCATGAAACTGACTGAAAAAAGAATAGCTAATGATTGAAAAAGCTGCATGTGCTCATACCAGATTAAGTTTCACAGTCAACATTCCTGTGTCTTACAAATGAGCTGCCATGACTGTGATTCCTGAGCTATGAGAAAATGTTTTCTTTAGTTTACAGGTGAGTTAATATTGGAAATTCCTCTGAACATGGCCAAATTTTATTTGCTCTGATAAGGAATAGAAATACTGTCTGGGAGAAATGCATCATTTATCTACATCCAGGTGTCACAGAGGTAGCAAACATCAGAATGATCTTTACTGGTTGAATTGATTATATTGAAAGACCTAGAATGTTACTCTCTTATGACAAGTTAATCAGATCAAGCAGATATATGTGTGTGATTAAAAAGCTGCATTTTTTTCTTAGTAGCTCAAATATGCCTCAGAAAGCCAATAAATGATAGATTATTGAAATTAGTTCTATGTCACAGAAGTGAAAACTGAGCCATTAACTAAAGACTGTATTTCTAGACTCCTGTAAAACTCTTGTCAAGTTTTTTTATATGCATTTTAGCCTCTTATAGGATTTTGTGACTTTGTCTCAATTTTCCTTTAATTCCAATGGGAATGGAGCCGCTTTCCTTGCGCTGAACTGGAGTGATTGAAAACCTGGATGATGCCGTTGTGACATCTCCCAGGCTTTTCGTTCCATCGTGCCGCTGCTCAAGCGGGCGATTTCTTGTAGGCCTCTCCTCCAAGCAGTGCAGTTAGGGCAGCGGCCTTGGGCTGGGCCGGGGAGCCAAGCTGAGGCCTTGCTGAAGGAAGCAGGTTGGGGCTGGTAGATGCTGCGCAGTGCGACCCCGGGGGAGCTACTCTGAGAAGTGACTGCGGGGCTGTGACCCTCACCCTGACAGGGGGACACCTCGGAGCTCGCTCGCTCCCGAACGTGCGGTTCAGTGTGTGTTGTGACTGCCTGTGGCTTGAACCTTCGGACACTTGCAGTAGCTGGAAGCCAAGTATAAAGGACTTGAGCAGCGGCTTTTCTTCAATACATTGGATTTGAATATAAATGCAGTATGGAAAGGCCTGAAGGTCTTTGTTTCGTGCAAGATGAGTGACTATAACCAAAATTAACCAGGAAAACACTGAAGTGATAAGTGAACACATGTCTCATTGGGCTGGATCAGTGCACTGGCAATGCAATGGGGCTGATCCATCAGAGTTTATATAGCTCTCAGGAAGACATAATGATTTCAGTGTATGACTGAAATACATGGGCTTACAAATATGTTGTCTATTCCTTTGTTTTCTTAGCAATTCAATGAGATGTGGGTCTTTGTTGTGAATGTACCAACATTTCATTATTTCTGTCTCTTGCTGTCAATGCTTGGAGGCTCTTTGGGTAAGGCATAGTAAGAAAACAGATTTGTTTACAGATTCTGTGTCTGTCTTTTCCCGTGAGTAAGAATGTGGGCTCAGACCCAGTTGCTTAGTCAGATGTATCTGTAATGTGCATCATGTACCAGTGTTCTGACAGTTAATTGTAGCCTTGTGTTTATCCAGCACTACAAGGATGTTGCCTTCAAAACCCATCTGCAATTAATTATTTTAAAAATGTAATTGAAAAAGATTTGGTACATTTTTATCATCTTATGTAAGAAACATTTTTTCCTACTCTGTTGACAAATGAAATAAATAAGCTGTTGTAGGAGTCTTCTGTAATGCTGGAAAGTAAACGGGCCTCTGATAGTTTATGATGGCTTGAAATCAGCATTGGTAGAATGCCTAAAAATTCCTGCTTCCTGTTGAAAGCACATTCAGCACACTGGGATGCATTTGTCTGGATGTGATATGTAAATGGTCTTTTATTTACACTGAGTTTTCACTGATTCCTGTTATTTCAAACCACATACGCCCACACAACTATGGTTAGTTGGAATCTGTCTGGACTGGGATATATCAGGCATAATTGGGCTGGTATGCCATCTTTTGTTGATAATTGGAAACTTTTGGATCTGGCACAAGAAGTTAACAAATTCTCTCCACTTAGCCATATGTTTTAGAAGTTCTTGCAACGGCAATTTTCAGGTCATTTGTCTAGTTGGAATTAGAGAAGAAACATATGGCTGCTGCTTATGTCCTGCCTTGCTGCTCTTAAGAGTATTATTTCATAAACAGAGGAGAGGTCATTAGCTGGTAAATTATTCAGAAATGTAGCTGTAATTGTACCAGATATGCACAGGGACTCTTCTCTTGAAAGGGTCTCTCTCTTTCTCTCTCGCTTTGTTTGTTTTCTTTTCTTTTCTTGTTTGGTTTTAGTAGCCTTCATTTGGGATTGTCTGGGCAGAGATAGGCTTCGCTCTCCAGTAAGATGAAACACTAGGAAGAAATTCATCTAATTAAAATGTAATGTAAAACTGCCAGTTTTACATTAAATTCTTTTCATGTTTAAGAATAGGAAAAATCCTGCTAATGAAGAAATTAGGCGTTTAGCCATAAGTTGCATTTTGATGAGCTATCATTTAAATTCAAGTAATTAGAGTACTCATATGAATAGTCAAGAACATTATATGACTTTTTGTAAGTTAGTGGCTGCATCTGCTTCAAGACTATTCTAGTTTTCAGTTCTAATGATGCTTTGTATTAAATTATAAGATATTCTCTGGTGCCACCTAATGGCAAAATGCTTCTCTTACTTGAAACTGAGGATAAATAATAGATGTCCACTCCATATGTTGTAACATCATTGCCTAGAAGCCCATCAGCATCACTGGTGAGGCCTGAAGGGACATACAATAAAAAGGTGACTCAAACCAAATCACTACCAGTTAATACAGTTTGCTGTTATTAACATTATATATATATAGTAAACCTTTCACTATTTTACTGCTTCCTTTGACTGCTTTAACTGATTTTAAAAAGATTTGGTTACTGACCTGAACGAAAATAACTAGGACTTGGATTTAACCCCCTAATTTTGTAAAAGGTTAAATGAAAAACTCAGCTTATGGGCAAGTTGCATACTATGGAAGATAGAAAACGGTGGCCCAGATCTCAAGCTTATATGCAGATTTTGTCTATGTTCTTGCCAGAGCTCTGCGTTTTGCTGATCCATGATGGAATCAAGGATTCCGGCCCATGGCAGGCAGCAGGAAGCCGCAGTGGGATTTGTTCCATGGATGTTGGAGACACTGCGGCTCACTTGGCACCCTGGCCGTGACGCGACAGCTCTGTGTTTGCCGGGTGCTCTCTGCACCGTCGGTAGCTGCCCAGAGAAGCGCTCCAGGGGTCAGAGTGGGCTGGAGAATGAGAGGGATCCTGCTCCTGCAGCATGGGGAAGAGCATGAGGAGGAGGAAGGGTCTGTGAAGGCCTGCGAGTCCCTTGGAAAAGGGATTCTTTTCCCATGGCCTGTGAGGGGGCTGCATTCCCTGCCCAGCGTAGCCCTCGGGGAGCAGATTTGCTTGTTGCTTTATGAGGGTGATAGGTGGATCTTTGCAGCTTCCTCTTCCTCCTCCATTTAAGATCTGGTCTTTCCCTTTCCATTTCTGATCTTGATTTACTTACCTCTATCAGCGTTAGCAGTGGGACATGAGCATGCTTGGATCCTTACAGTTGAGCTGGTTGCTCTTGTGCCTTGCCATCACTTTCAACACACTTTTCTTTAGGATAGAGAGTTGTTATAGTATGGACAGAGAACATAACTGCCTGCTTTAGATGAAATACCACTATGTGACTATTTTGCTGAAGAGGTGGGGAGGAGGTGGCTAATGTGGCAATAATAGATATAATTCTTTCTCCTTGGAAGAAGCAAGTGGGAGGGACGGTGCAGCAAAGGATGTTGCGAAAGAGCCCTTTAAATAAATGAATTGCTTCTCAAGCCCCTGGAGAAGAATGTTTGGTATGTTTTGCTTGATCTGTTCTACTATCACACATTTTCTGAATGCCTAGTGAGGTTTAATTAAGAGTTGAGGCAAATAAACAACAGTGCCCTAGAGGCAAAGAACAGTTTTATTCAGATGGCTGAAATAGTAGGTTTGCTGCCAAAATCTGAGAATCAGACTACTAAAATAATGTAATTATCAGTTGCACTAGTTCAAATTAACTCTGCCCAGTACAAGTTGTTTTCTACTCTATTGTGCTGTTTGAGAACTATGGATTTACAGCTTCTTAGCATATGCAGAGCCATCTTTCAATTCCATCTTTGAGTCTTTTCTTCAAGAACCACAGATACAACCTACACTGCAAATAAGCTGTTGGAAAGGGAGCTCTGGTGCCACACCATGATTTTTTAGAGAAGTGTCATCATGGACAAAGTGAAGAGTCTGCTTTTTAAGCTATCAAGTAGTTGTAGTTTTATAGTAACGAATGACTCTTGTTTCTCAAGTGGCTAAAGAGCTGTTCTCTTCTGGAACAAAAGGAAACTGTGCTGCTTTTTCCTAGGTATTCAAAATGGTTGAATATCAATACTGAAGAATGATGTGGGTTAAGATAGTTGCTATGAAAGTTGCCTGTTCTTTTAGCCCCTTCTCACCCTGCTTTGCATAAGCAGGATTAG